>OZ020491.1:20490127-21009728 GCA_963971405.1 Psococerastis gibbosa | reverse complement strand
TCGGTCCTGCGCCTTCCTCTTTAGCTCTTGGTACGCTCGAGCTCCTACGTCCTCCTTCAGTTAATCCATGAATTCCTTCTTTGGCCGCCCTCTTCTATTGGTTCCTTCCACTGAGCCCTCAGCGATGGTGTGTACCAGATGTTCACGTCATTCGCCTATACTGAGTAAAAGGGAACTTTAAATTTTCAGTTTCGAGTAAATGCAAAAAACCCTTTTCGCGTATTTGGAGGTTTGTTGCCATATAAATCGGGCCGTAGAGAAAGAAGTGGAATTACTTCTAAACCAATCAGGACAAAATGTGGGGAAATTGTTGTTCAGAAAGGGATTAACTTATTTAATTTGATTCCAGAGTTTCTTCTGGGAGTTCATCTTGTTTGATTCGATGGAAAATTTTATTTTGATTGTTTTAATGTCAAATACTCATACTTCGACTTTCTTAGTTATTTCCCTTTGACCCAGCAAATGCGAATATCAAAATGATGAGGAGCATTTATTTTACTATTTACATATGGTGATCACCATGGCGGGGGCTCAAGCAAACGTAACTATCGACGATGCTGCAATAAATAGCGTAAAATGCTTTCCATACCTAGGCAGCAAAATAACACAAGAAGGAAAGTCATCCCAGGAAATATCCAGTCGAATACACTTAGCCAGACTAGCTTTTAACGTAAAGTCGAAGATAATCGAATATAAAAACATCGACTTGGAAATAAGGAAAAGACTTCTCAAAACTCTAGTGTGGAGTGTGCTCTTGTACGGAAGTGAGACATGGTGCATTTACGAACATGATTAAAAAAAAAAAAAAAGCTGGAAGCCTTTGAGTTGTGGTGCTACAGAAGAATTATGAAAATCCCATGGAGAGACCACATAACCAACGAAGAAGTGCTCCATAGAATAAACGAAAAAAGAGCTATTATGGCCACCATTTCAATAAGAAGTGGCAAATGGATGGGGCATATTCTGAGACAAGAAGGGCTCCTCAAGAACATAATTGAGGGTATGGTTGAAGGCACCAACTCAAGAGGACGACAGAGGAAGGAGTACCTAGAAGATGTCATGAAGGACCTAGGGTGCGACACCTACAAAGAACTGAAAAGGCCGTAAAAAACCGTACAAAACAGACAAGAGTGGAGGAGAAAAATACAACATTCGCTGCAAACCAATCCTTAGATTGCAACTCAAGAAGTAGAGGAGCATTTTCTCTACAAGATATTTGACTTTGCAACCTGTAATAGTTTCCCCCATCGGATATCTCTTAATGTTTGTTTTCCAACGGCTGCTATCAGCATTTCTGATAGCCTGGCGGGGGGAGTGAGTCTGTTTATTAACTTTAGGCACCCTAAGGGCTAAGGACGCTCTTTCACCTCGGGGAGAAGGGGAGTTGACTGACAGGGTAGACCTCCTGATTATAGTGGATTCCGAACCACTAGGGGAACTTAGTAAAGTCACACGATTAATTCGGAGGTGACCAGGACTTGACACGCATTTAGACAGACTAGTATAGTCTCAGCACGTTATCATCTCCCACTATATTCCCCTGCCAACGCTGAGCGCACGACCAAGTTTGCCGCAGTTTTGAACAGGCTCTGTTTTCGTGGATTCTACTTGGTATGGCCGTTGGCGAAGGATAGTCTCTGAATACTTTTTTCCCTTTTTAGCCATTGTTGTCTTGTTGTTAAATTTTTGCATTTACATCTACTCTTAAAGGTGAGCATGTCTCAGATCGTGGATAAGTGTGCTGTGCCGAAGAAGAACGCAGAACCGTACAGGCTGGAACGATGAGGCAGAGCAGGCCATAGCGCCAAGGGTAGTGGGTATTTTGGCCTTACTTTGTCAGGACATGTAGAGTAGTGGTACAGACTCCAACTTTCACCCGAAAGGTTGTTGGTTTGAGTCCCACACTTACTACATTTTCTGACCATGCTTCGGAGGTCATGTAAAGCAGGCGGCCCCGGCCCTAACTCCGCTAAGTTGGCTTAGCAATAGAACAAAAAGTCAATTATTTATTTACCTTCGACAGTGAGTTTATTGCCGACGCAATCTATTTTCAAGTTCATCCTTCCCCTCCGCTCGGTATGATCACAACCACATAAGTTTGGAACGCTCTCTTCACACCGCTTATGTACATTCATGTCACACGCTGAAACATACATTCACATATAAGTTACACGGGCCAAGTTTCTGAAGTCGGTATACACGGACGATTTTCGCAGTCGCGATTTACCAGCGACTTTCCCATTGTAGCACAGGACTTGGTCAATGGTCCGTGCAAGCCTACAGACTCTACTTCAGAAGATTGCTATTATTTGTCGTGTCTAGGGGAAAACCGTGCAGTTTCGCGCGGCCGGCTTCACGCCAGCTTCCAAAATCGTCTGCTAGCCCTATGGCTACAATGGAAAAACGTGAGAGAATCGTCCTTGTATTAATATGTATTATGTATTGAAAGCTAGATTGTTATCTTTTTGTGTGACGTAAGAGCTGAGTAACATAAAATAATAGGAGGTAAAAAACACTGGAAATATACAACACGGTCTAGAGGTGTCGGTTACGGGCAAAACCTGATGTCTTGTTTGGTTAGCAGGGTAACATATTTATGAACTATAGGGGCACTCACTATCCTCTGATAATGCGAGAAAGAGCTAGAAAGTAAAATTAGAAATAAGGGAATCACTAGGTCTAGGGTACCGAAAATACAATCTGGTGAAATAGCGAAATTTTAATACGAGTATATGCGAGCTTGTATCTCTATTAAAAACAAGTAAACGAACAAGTAACACAGCCGCATTCTAATACTCCAGGTTAAATTAAAGTCGAAAAGTATGGGAAACAAGTTTCCTATTTTTTCTCATTTCCAATTTTACCCAAGTTTTCTCACTTTACCAGAGAATAGTGAGTACCCCTGATAAGTGTTGTTATAGACCGAGCATTCAATTAAAATGCGTAATAGAAAAAGAATCAATCTGAGGGCCGATAATTGGAGAATTTAAGCTCAAAGATTTTTGTATAGGGGCAGCATAAAATTTTTCAAATACAAGCCAATTAATTAAGTTTTTGAGATGATGAAATTTCAGCTTTATCAGTCAGTTACAAAACATATCGATTTAATTAAAAACTGAGTTAGTTGATGCAAAATTACCAGCTGCAGTCCTACTATACCGTTTAGGCGGGTATTCCACTGGTCAATTTTCCCGTCAAATGTGATTAAAAAGAGTCTGCTACCATATTATAACTTAATTTATAATAGATAAGTTAAGTATCTACATAATAGTCTCCTTAAATTAAGTTATAATATGGTCTCTTTTTAATCACATTTGACGGGAAAAGTGACCAGTGGAATACCCGCCTTACAGATTAAAACACCGGAAATATGATTAAATAAACCCCAATAAATTTATGTTTTGAACAAAAGAGTGCAAAATGCAAATTAATAAATTATTAGAATATTAATAAACAAAAAATAACAAAAACTTAGAGTTTTAGAAAAACTTGCTATAACAACCCGAATTAGTAAAACCCAAATAATCGTTAAGAAATTAACTTTGTCTAAGAAACCCACTTGTGTTAGTATAAGTAAAATGTAATGTTAGTAAAAACACACATTTGCATCTTCTCCTCGAGTTGAGCAAGTCTCAAATCGCAGATAAGGTGTAACTGTGCTAGTGGGTTTCCCTCTGTAGATGGCAGTTCTTGCCGAAAGCGCTCAGGGTTTTATACTAACTATAACAGGTTTTTCTAAAACTCTAAGTTTTTGTTATTTTTTGTTTATTAAATTGAAATACCACGAAGTCACGAGTAATCTAATTATTTATGTTATTAGAATACAGGAAAATGGTTGCATCGTATAATAATTGAATGAAATGCAATTAAATATTAAAATGCATAGGTACAAATTGTACAATACATTAAGAATTATAAATAATTTGCCTAAATCTAAGGGAGAAAAATACTCACCAATTTTTTTTTATTATATTTGAATATCCCGCGCATATTGCATTCTTTGGTTAAAAACAAATGAATCAATTTGGGGTTTATTTAATCATTTCCCCGTGTTAAGTAAACAGAATAGTAGGGATGCCTACTATACCATTTAATATTAACTTAATTTGGGGGTTGAAAATTAAAACAAAACCATTCTGAAAAGCACTTTCCATTCTAAAATGATATTGCTTAAATTTTTAATCCCAGGTTAAGATTAACACTGCCATAGTAGGCCCACTGGTGGGGTTCGACCCCCTTGAAAGGTGAAACAACTGGATCCATGACTTGTGGATCGAGAAATTAATTAATTTTGCCTAAAAAACCGACTGCACATGGATTACAAAAAAATTGGAACGTTTTACCTCAAGCTAAGTGACCTGAGTCCACACATTGCATTAATGAAATGCATTCCGGCGGCAATGTTTAACTGACGGCAATGCAATGTCTTAATACAGAAGTGTGAACGCTGCTTCATGCTGGTTTATTATCTTCCAATCATCCTTACTTATCACCTTAGTTCTACGATAATTAAATAGGTACCTGTGCTCAGTCACCGATCGATTTTATATGCAGAAAATCGCAGATAGGCTACAAACCAACTATGCAATCGAAAGCCTTGATGTAAACTTCGAAAACTGAAAGTAGTGTAAAAGTGCGTCATCCAACCTAATCTGGGGCTATAAGCCTATAATCTAGAGAAATGAAATACAAAATTCAACTTTTTTGAGATTAGGATCGCCCTAGATTTTGTTAAGCACAACATTAGACTACTACACAGAAACTGTGCATTTTCTTTCCCTCACTCTTTACAGAAGGTAGGAACATTAAGAGGATATGCTACATAGAAAATTGGCACTCCAAAATTAAATATTTTTCATTTTTTATTTCATAACTCAGTTATTAAAAATTTGGCTCATTTAAATTTTAGAAGACTACTTCGTGCGTCACATAATCGGGTATTTTTACTTTTCAGTTATGTAGTTTTTTCAAAAATCCCAGATTACGCGAAATTTTACTCCCCACTGGTTTTTATGAAAGAACTAAGGTACCTAATATTTAATATTTCCTAATATAATATAATTACAACTTCCATGAGCCAAATCTTTAATAACTTGCATTATTAATTAAATGAAAAATAAAAGGTCAATAAAAACAACAAATTTTACGGTGCTAATTTTTCCTCTTAATTTCTTCTATTAAATATTATTTAGCCTATATTTTGTGGCAGTAGCATTTCTACCATACATAGAATTTAATAAATGTATTTATTGTGAAGTAAAGTACTGTTTTCAGCACATATTCACTTCACTCGATTTCAAATAAATCCTATTAAATTATTAAAATAGTCAAGAGGTAGGCGTTTACCAATGCTAGGTTTAATACCAAACCATACATTGTGTAATGTTTTGACCCGGAGAAAAACATTCTGACCCTAGTTATTAGTGTTATAAGTGCATGCTTCCACTAGTTTCTTATAGATCGCCAATGCTTTGAAATGAGGTAAACGTGAAAGCAGACAAATTTGTCAATTAAATTTATATAACTACCCAAAAACTGGTTTCCCTCACCCCTACAGCACATGTGTTCCACGATTTTGAGACACAAGTTGTGGTGTTATTCTATGATTTTCTGATTAGCGGTTCGATACATAACAAAAAAATGCACAGTTAGTGACAAATTGACGTTTCTACGGTGTACATAAAGGCTTTCATTAGTTTCTAATTGAATTCTAGTCTAGGAGGCCATTAAAGTATCTAACTAATTTGCTAAAACTAATTACTAAAAGCTACGCAAACTCATTTCAAAGAGGCTGACACCAATACCTGTGCATTTCAAGCCTTGCTGAGATATTCCGTGAAGCATGGACCCGCAATGATCGCAGAATGTTGGTGCCAGGTAGGAGAATACTTCCCACTTATGCATTGCTTGTATCTATTCGAAAAGTTAAAAAAGAAAGCATACAGGCATGAGAAACAAAACTAAAAAACGGAAAAGTAAACAGCGGAAAACAAAAAAAAAGATTTACAGCCCAACAGCGGTCCACAGGAAATTCGGCGCATTCAATGAAACAATTTCTATAAAACATTAATGAATTTTTTTAATTAGGAAGAGAAGATAGGTTGATAGACACACAGACCTAGCGATACTAAGAAAGCCTGAAATTTGAAATGAGCCCGCAAACTGACAATTTTCAAAATAATTGCTTGACAATTTTGTGCGCCTATTTTCCCCATTTAGAAATGTTAAAAAAATAATTCATACAGAAATTCATTTTAAATTTAGTTAATTTATGTCCAGTTTATAAACCGGCATAGCACCATCTGCCCGATTACTTTTTTATTATTATTTTTTAACTACCTTAAGCGGATGTGGAACATTGGCCACCCCTTGATTATTCGAATGTTATTGCTTTCCAATTTATTTTTTATTTAATTAACTACGTAAATTAAGGCACTATATACCCGGGTATTGTCATTCGTCATGTTGTATCCCATTTTTCCTATATGGTAAGTATTGTAACAAAAGCAAAAGATTGAAAAAACCTAATACACGTTTTAGCAATTTTTTATTAAACGCTTCCCTAATTGTAAGCACGTTTTTAATTTAATAATAAATAAACAACGATAAATTTCTAAAAATAACTAGGTAAACACCCAATGCTTGGCTTATACACCAGACATATAATGGATACAATATGGCGGATGACAATACCTGTCTTAATATAGAGCCCTAACGTAAATGATACAGATTTGGCCTGTGGCAGTTGTAGAGGACTTCATGACAAAATATTAGACTTCAGTTTTCCAAAAAACGTATTTCACCAAAAATTTAAAAAAAATTCCTAACAATTTAATGTACAAAAATTGTCATTAATTTTTTTTTTTGCATTTTGCAGTAAATTAATAAAAAATCATGCGGTAGTTTTAATTATTGGTGTTGTAATTTATTTAATGAACTTAAGTGAGGACTAAAATATCAAGTATTGTAAAGCGATTTGAGAAATAAAAAAAGTAAAAGAAAAAAGTAAAAATAACTTATGATATTGTGTATGAAGTAATCCTTCCGGAGTCCAAATAATATCGCTGGCGTAGTAAATTAAATAAAAAAAAATATAGAAACTGACTGATTTTTGCATGGTGCAGGAGTAACCAATTTGAATTAATTAATTTAGAGCCCGCCGAAAATAGTAGTTGGTAGGCACTCTGAATCGAGTTATTAGGACTGCATGGTCGACCTGCATCTACCGGTTCGTATTCTACAAGTTATTTTCTCAATTACGGTAACTAAATGGGTTTAATTGGCTCAACTTCCAATATTATTATTATTTAAATAATAATTCTGTAAACTGCGGTGTTTCTAAGAGAAAATGTTGGGTTCAAGGGGTCACTTCAAAATCCGACACTTTTTTAATTTTCAATTAATTTAATAGCAAAGTGACAGTTGAATATTTTTTACAAGTGAAATGAGTTATAGGCGGCCATTCCACCGGCGAATTTACTTGAAAAATTGACTTTGTCATTGACATTTGTTTTCTTTTAAGGAGACTATTATGTAGATACTTAACTTATCTATTATAAATTAAGTTATGATATGTAGTAGTAGTAGTGTTCGTCGGGTTAATAACGACTTAGGCCTCATATTTGGGCCCATAGAACTTGACTGTCCTACGCCAGCCCATCGGACTTCCTGATTATAGTGGATTCCGAACCACTTGGGAAACACAGTGAAGTCACACGATTAGTTCGGAGGTGACCAGGACAAGTCCTACCATGTTTCCCTACCGGCACTGTGCACACGACCAAGTTATCTGCAGCTTTGAACCTGCTCTGGTCCGCTGGATTCAACTTGGTATGGCGGCCGGCAAGTTATGATATGGTAGCAGACATCATTAATAAGTCTCTACCAAGGCCGTGCCCAGGTTTTGATTGGGGGCGGGGGTCCAAACATTTTTTTAATGTAATTTATTAATGCATTAATGGATAAATTCTTCAAACCATACAGGTTTACATACAAAAATTTATTTCGGGGAGGGGGGGGGGTCCGGACTCCATGGACCACCCCCCTGGGCACGGCCATGGTCTCTACCATATTATAACTTAATTCATAATAGATAAGTGAAGTATTTACAGAATAGTCCCCTTAAAACAAAACAAACGTCAATGACAAAGTCAATTTTTTAAGTAAATTCGCCGGTGGAATGGCCGTCATAAGCAGGTTTCAATGTTTGCTGGAGTGATTCTTTCATAAAAATGGCAAAATAGACTTCAGTCTTCCGAAAAAATTATTTAACCAAAAATACAAAAAAAAAATCCAACACCTTTGATGCATTACATTTTTTTATGACTTATGCAGTAAATTAATTTAAAAAAATACAAAATGTCAGATTTTACAGTGACTCACCCGCACGCAACATTTTCTCTCAAATTTAAATAATAAACTTAAATTTCCATGCCGAAATCTTATTTGCTGATAAAATTTATAAAATATGAAAAGTTACTAAAAATAAAATTTGGCGGGAACATGTTGCAACTTCTGTTTGTTTTTCTGGCGATTTTTAATTCTATTGTAGTTCTTGTTTCAATTCTGATTTGTTTGATGTAGCCCATATTGTGTATGCATAATTAATGTATGCACTTGACCCGCGGGTAGTGGGTTCAAGAAAAAAAAAACTTGTTTGGGTCTATCTGATACTTGGCCGGTTTCTGGAGAATGTAGGGTAAAAACTACGATCTGCTGACAACATGAACTCTGACACTGGCAGCACAAATAGCAAGTAAACAAAAAAAGTATTCTAAACCTTATTTTACATATAACACGACACGTAAACTGCAATATAATGAGGAAGAAAGACAAACAGCGCAGAATTGTCAGGTTGCAGGCTAAAGGGGGTTTAGTAATCACATCAGCACACGTCATTCCAAAGAAGCAAAATCGAGAATAACATCAACAGATAAAAACAATTTTATCAGGCAATTTCATTTAAAAAATGACTGACATTGCTCAGTTCAATAACTTTATAATAAAAAATTCCTTGCTAAAAAGAAAATTATTATGTAATGAAGACACTGAATCTGCTCTGTCAGTCATTTTTTATCATTTTTATCAGTGGAATTTTGAGTTATTGAGTACACCATGAAAGAAAAATACCTGAATATTTATTTAATGAATAATACAGATGGCAATCGTGAGAATAAAAATTAAAATAAAGATAATAAACATCGCAAATTGTAATGAAATAAATATGACTTTCCCGTATTTAAACACTGTTATGAATAAATAAATGACTTTTTGTTCTATTACTAAGCCAACCTGGTGGAGTTAGGACTATAAAGCCTTTTACACACAACTAGGAAGGCCCAGGACCGTCTGCTTTACATGCTCTCCAAAGCATAGTCAGAAAATGTAGCAAGTGTGGGACTCGAACTAACAACCTATCCGGTGAAAGTCGGAGTCCGTACCACTACTCTACATGGCCTGCACGGTGTTTGTTAATTTATTAGTTATTTCACCATCTTTTCATCAAATTTGGCATTCTAAAATTTGTATTTCATTCAGCTAAATTTTTTGTTGTTGTCAATAAATAACATGATAAAAAAAAAACTCTTTTAAGGGGTCGTTCGAAGTTAAACGATAAAGCGTCCAAAAGGCTAATTTATCAATATTAAATTTTCGCGACCCAATTAAAACCAGGAGTGGCTGCAATAGTGCCATCTATCGGAATTCAAACTCAACTATTTTTTATTTTTTTATTTTTTTTTTTATTTGATTGATTGGTTTAATAAGAAATAGGAAGGTATGGATAAATGGACACGGGATTCGAGTCTGAGGCACCTACTTTTTTTAAGGGCGTTCGCCAGTTGCGTCTTGCTTTTACGTCCGCCGCGTATGGTTTTCCTCAGTTATATTTGGGTCATCAAACCAGAGGAGGATAATAACTTTAAGGCTGCAGTCGTTTAGTTTTTATTGTCACTAAGAAGATCTGCATGTGACATTTGGGGTGGCCATTTGTGGTGTTGAGCGAGGAGGTGACAGTCAAGCAGTATGTGCTTGACTGTGACCTCATCCCCGCAACTGCACAGCGATGAGGGAGCGCCTGCCATTAAGTGGCCATGGGTAAGCCTTGTGTGGCCAATTCTGAGCCGAGCCATAACCACTTCCTCCCTTCTATGTTCTCGGTCGGATGTCGTCCAGTTTCTAAGCACCTACTTGTTGCCAGGGGTGTTGTGTGGGCTGTTATTGTATCTGCCATTCCGGCAAGAGAAAGACTCGCGTTCGAATCTCCGTTTCCGTCCTTTTTTCCAAGTCCTCCTATCTCTAACTCACACGCCTGTATAAGCGTTCTACAAAGTTAGATAGGTGCTCTGAACTTTGTACCTCTGATTGCTATATGACAACTTCTATGGTAACTTGTAAATTGACAGTTAGCCTAGTGAACATTTTGTAAAAAAAAAAAAAAAAAAAACTTATTAAAACTGTTATCCAATGTCAGGTTTTATATTAATTCGTTGGGTATCGTTTTGAAACATGAGAAAAGGGGGGTATTTTATTAACTAGAAGCAGTTTTATAACTAATCTACACACGTTTCAAACCACAATATCCTAAATTTAACTCTGTAGCAGCCTCAGGCAAAAACAGTAATAACAGTATTAACGAGTACTACAGTACAGAAATACCTAAGATAACGTTTATTACACGAAAAGTAGCCACTTAAAACACTTAAATGATGGTTTCTAAATATAGAGTAACATTGAACAAAAATTCTGGAGAATTGCCTGATCACGAAATATTTAATACTTTTATGGGTACATTTATTGGATGCCAAAATAAGGATTGGGCTATTATTAGCGTATATACCGTATATATTTATTAGATGGTGTCAGGTACCAACCAGCCTAGAAATAAACGGAACCACAAATAATGCCAATTAGGGCTTCATTTTAGGGCTACTACTCACAACAGCGCAAGGAGTAGAAAACTGTTTTCGTATTTGAACGGGAGTTAGAATTAGGACATCCGCGGACAATATTTTGCTAAAGGGACGGTAAAATAAATTTATATAATGGTCAAATTTGCGTGCATACCTTGTTAGTTTTGACTATTGATTATGACCGCTTATTATAATAGCAGCTTATCAAGAGGCGTATGTGTTTAATATAGTATTGTACAGTAGTATATAGTATTGTAGACGTTAATAGAAATCGAAAAATCCGGTGCTAAGAAGAGTGCATAAAGCGACAGACGAGAAAAATATAGAAAAAATAGAAAATTGTAAACATCGCCTAAAGTAATCCCGTATATTTCACAATTGATTGTCTGGGTTTAAATTTCAGCTAACGATTTTATTAGTATTATTTAAGTGTTTTATTAAAGAACCGTTAACAGAACTATGAAACAAGTACACGTTGACAAAACCAACAGTTAGAGTGCTAAGCTAAGTATAAGAAATACAACGAAAAGTTTCAGCACAACAACAAAGAAAACTAGATATGTTAACGACACGTATAAATTTGAAAATGTTAATAATTGGCGGGAGTTTTATTTATGGTACCTTCGCATTGCATCCCTTGGTGTAAAACACCATAGAGAAGCGACCCGCAATGATCACAAAACGTTGGGCTGGCGTACGTATGCACCTTGAACCTATGTTTCGTTCTAGAGTCCTTAAATAAAGAGACAAAACGAAAATCAGTAACATTGACGAAAATTTGAACAAGGAACAGACCCCTCCTGCCACACGAACGATTCGGACTCGCTGAGATATTTGCCATGGTAGCAAATGGTTTGGTGATTGGTAGATGCAAAAAAAAGAACATTTCTGAACACACATCGGCGCATTTCTGGTTCGCTAGCTTGTTGAGGGGAAAATCGTGAACAGGTGTAAAGTCTGCGTCATCAGAAATCTTCTGAAATAGGGTCAGAGATTTTGGAGAGTTGCTCGAACCCATTTGCTTCAATGACAAATTTCCCAGCGCACCCGTAAGAGGAAACGACCAATTATTATTATTATTATTTTTAAAGATTAATCGCATACAAACAATTTAATGAATGTATCCGATTGACCTTTTCAGTCGCCTCTGTAGGTTATTACCCGTGATGAGTACGACACGTCTCCGATTGCATGGCGTGTAAAGACTCGCACAAGTGCTAGCACGTTACCACCTGGCCATCGAAGTCGATTATAGCGCCGTAATGGTAAAATTATTTTAATAATGCATTGAATTGTCATGAAATCGGTCTTAATATGGACTTTCCATTTTAAAATAACACAGCAAGCAATTTTGCGTTATGATATCACGTACATAATAATTCACCCGGCAGAAGATTAGCAGTAAAATCAAGGCTGATCGGCCGTCGTCGATCTGAAAGTGAGCTTCCTAACGTTTCATGAATGAATGCGGTCGAGGTCTTCAGTGGTACTACAAAGACTTCTATTCTTGTATCTCGTAGCATTAGAGCTGTTTCCACCAACTTCCAGAAAACTCTCCTTTGAGTAAATAATCCCATCGATAGTAAACACAATTTTACCTTCTTAAAAGTTTTTTCTGAGTTTACTTCCATCCTACCAATAGCTATTGGTAAGTGTACATTTTGAAAGTTTGCAATGTACATTGTTTTTTGGAAGTTGGTGGGAACGGCCCTTCGCCAGCTATTACTAAGCCTGTAGTGCCACTGAAAATTTTGACGAAGCTTTCGGAAAAACGTTTTCAGATCGACCACGCCCATTTTACTAACTTCGGCCGTGAAAGCCTACTATGTAAGATATTATATTCTCCAGGCACGAAGAAATTGAAAATAGCGCCGCAATGACTGGTCGATGCCTTGTAGGGTTAATTTGTTAATTCGCAAAATAAAGAGCAGTTTTTTTTTAAATATTTAGTTTCGCCCTGGCCCATCACCTTTAATGACAATTTAAAGTTGCCAACTGTTTAGGGGTTTGGCATGAATTTTTGCAGTAGACAGTAGGGTAGTCACCAGGGACGGATCCAGCCCATTTTTTTGGGGGGGGGGGGGAGTTGTGGGTCAAAATAGGAAAAACATATGTAGGATCGATTAAATCAGAGGGTAATAAATTAATTTACAATAGATATACCAAATTTTGGGGGGCAGCTAACCCCCTGCCCCTCCCCTGCATCCGTCCTTGGTGGTCACTCTGCTTCTAAAGCATTCGACAATGCGAAGATTACGGGGGTCCACCATCCATGGTAAATTAAATCCTACGGAAAATTATTCAACATGGATCAGCAGTCGTCATGGCACAAGGTACCAAGTTAACTTATTCCCTGAGTTAAAAATGTTAACAAACCTACTTTAGAATAGCATATTGCATTCTAAAAACATTTTGTATCCATTTTAACCCAGATTAGGAGTCAGCATTATACCTCGTGCTATGCCTGCCGCAGGAGGTAGGGGTATTGGGAAGAAAGCTGCAGCAAGTGACACTTTTAGGTCATAACTGAAGATTTAAATGATATCTGGTAGTAGCTAAAGAACTCCAATTTATTGGTGTGATTGGGAGATTTTTATATTTTTAATAAAAGGTTAATCGCGTACAAACAATTTTAATGAATTTATCCGATTAGTCTCTTCAATCGTCTCACTAAGTAACGTAATAGGTACTTGTGTCGAGTTACGACACGTCTCCAGTCGAAAGGTATGTAGAGACTCGCACAAGTACAAGCACGCTACCACCTTGCCACCGAAGTCGCTAATAGATGAATTGAGCCTACTGTTGGTTAAGAGCTAGGCCCTACTATGAATCCCACTAAGTTCAAAGTTGAGGTCTTTCTAAGTTTAGTCTGACAAATATTGCACTTCTTTATGAACAAAATGTTTGCTTATGTTTGTTCTGTTTTCCAACGGCCATACCAAGTTGAATTCACCATAGAACACAGCCTGTTCAAAACAGCAGCAAACTTGGTAGTGTTGGTGGGGGGACATGGTGGGACATGATAACACGCTGAGACTTCCAGTCAAAGTCGAGTCTTGGTCACCTCCGAATTAATAGTGTGAGTTTACTATGTTCCCTAATTTGTTCGGAATCCACTATAATCAGGAGGTTCACCCTGTCGGATAACTCCCCTTCTCCCCGAGGTAAAGGAGTCTGCCCTTAGGAAGCCTCAAGTTAAGAAACAGACTCCCTCCCCCCCACCAGGCTGACAGGTTTGCTTAAAATAGAAATGCTGAAAACAGGAGTTGGAAAATAAACGTTTTTCCAGTGCATGGCGAACAGGTGAAAGACTGTGGGATTCCACTTTCCATAGCGAAACCTACACCTCGAAGGGTCCCACGATCGCTTGAAAGTCATGACAAGGACGGCACCCCCATGTTCCAATGCTGGGCAGTACTCCTTACAGAGAATTTACAAACCCAAGCCAGAGACACATTTTCAAGGATATGTATTTACAAGATGAATGGCAGATACTGTATATGACTCTCATTGATATGTCTTCCATTGACATAGGAGGTAAGGTATCGACTTCGATGGCCAGGTGGTAACGTGCTTGCACTTAAATGAGTCTTTACACGCCAAGCGATCGAAGACGTGTCGTAACTCAATACGGGGACTAACGTACAGAGGCGACTGAAGAGGTCAATCGGATACATTCATTAAATTGTTTGCATGCGATTAATCTTAAAAAAAAAAAAAAAAAATCCTCTAACAAAAAGGAAATAATCTCCGCCTAACCTTTATGGATCACCGCGCCCAAAAATAGGCGGTGTCAATAAAATTTATAAGGTACTAACACTGAATTAATCTTATACGTCCTCCAATATACAGATGACCCCGGATTATTGCCCTCAATGCGTTCCAGAACCATTGACCCAATTGAGATGAAGCTGTAATGTTCTGAGGACGATCCCAAAAATCAATAAATTAAAATAACAACATTGAAAGCATAGGAAAGATCTCAAAAAGTAAAGAAAAAAAAATGGAACGAGGATGTAGGCGACAAGAAGTTTGCCAGGTCCAGTATTAGATAATAAAACATAACTACCACTTAACAAAGCTTTCAAAAATTTAATTCATCATTTTTCTTTAAAACTTTAATAGCCTCTTGGATGTTATTTAATCATTCTAAACATCTATACAGATAAGACGCCACATTTATGATATTTTTGTTTACTCCTCGACCACTATTTGCGTGGGGGCGAGGAATGAACTTCCGAAGAGGAGCGTAAAATCATATACTGTCCTCACTCTAATTTTAGCTGGTTAGGTGAAATTTATCATTCAACTCTTCTGCAAAACGCCGCAGCTTTCCCCCACACTCAAAAGAGAAATACAATATTATATTTAGATGAAGAAACACCTGAAATACAGAAAAACAGCATTAACAACTCAATAGGAGAGTAATAAATTTTTTTTTATAATTTTACACGATTTTGAAAATAATTCAGTAAATTAATAAAATTTGTACGGCTTCAGTTTATAAATAGTTTCACCGATGCATAACGTATAATATGGCTTGTTGATAGATTAACATGTTTCATTTGTCTAGCGACTTTTAACTTAAGCCACAAAATTTAATTGTTAATTTTTAAAGAGACACCCCCAGTCCTTTTTTTTACGAATTTCAGAGGAAAAATCAATAAACAAACAAAAACTTAGTGTTTGATTTTGAAAATAATTCAGTAAATTAATAGAATTTGTACGACTTTAGTTTATAAATAGTTTCACCGATGCATAACGTATAATATGGCATGTTTCATTTGTCTAGCGACTTTTAACTTTTAACTTACGCCACAAAATTTAATTATTAATTTTTAAAAAGAATAAATCCAATTTAACAGGAAAAATCAATAAATAAACAAAAACTTAGTGTTTTATTAAAACATGTTATAACAACTATAAATAGTTAAACCCAAATCATCGCTAAAAAATTAACTTAGTTTACAAGTGTTAACTACTGGGTTTCGTAGACACAGTTAATTTTAAACAATTATTTGGGTTTTACTAGTTCTAGTTGTTACAACAAGTTTTAATAAAATCCAAAGTTATTGTTTGTTTATTAAAATGACATACCACGAAGTCACGAGTAATTTCTAAACTAGTATGTGGCCGTTCAGTAATGTCAAGTTCAGTAAATGTCGCCTATCTGTTTTAGTGTCGGCCACATAGTGCACATCAAAGTGTATATGAGCATTCTATCAACTCATATGACATCTCTATATATACTGTAGATATTTCTATATATGACTCAATGACATCTCAACAACTGTAATAATTTTCCCCACCGATTTTATCTCAATTGCTCTTTTTTATGCTACGAATGTTCGATTTAAATTGGGTATCCAATTTTCAATTATTTCTCCTTAGCAATGCCAACTACGACGCTTCTGGCCATTCTTCTGGTTGAAAATTGAGACTTGAGATAGAGGGTTGCAGTGACATTTTAGAAGATTGAGTAGGTGGACATTGATTCAAAACAAAAACCTCACAATTTTCAATTTCTTTCTCATTTTTAGGTGTTTTTTTTTTTTTAGTTTTGCTTACAAAAGACTCCCAACTATGGAGTACTTTATTTACAGATGAGTTAAAGTTATTAAAGCGTTGTTTTGCCGTAGGCATTGCAGATTCGCAATAGACAACCTTATCAGCAGAAAACGTCCATAAAAAATAAATCACACAAGTGTCAGGGGTAGCAACACTGAAATCATAAAACATTAGTGGTGCGGGAGAAATTCTGACCAACATAACAAAATTAAATTGGGTATGAATTTGGGGAATTGGTGAGTGAAAATGGCGCGGCATATGAGCGGTTTTTTAATGAATACCATTACTAGCGCGGCTGCAGCATTTCCATTACTATTTTTCCTACCTCCCCCTCCCCCCGGATTCCCTCCCCAGGGCTGAAATTGACGCCGTAGGGGATGAATTTCGAGGGTGGAATTCGATTATTGAATTGGAGCGATATCTTCATTGAATAAATTCAAGCTGACAGAGATCACGCAATCCTTCACGAGCTGCTAATTCTCAGAACCTTGATATCCAGAGGCACCCGGTAATTCTAGGAACTGTGATATCCAGAGGCACCCGGTAATTCTAGAAACTGTGATATCCAGGGGGAACCGGCAAATACAGCTAATTTATTGGGTCATTACGAGCTTCTCCTAGTTTTCCGAAGGGAAATAGTCCTCGATGTTTTTTTTTTTTTTTTTTTTTTTTTTTTTTTTGTTTTTTTTTAGCTTGTGCAATTCTACTTTTCTTTTTTAAGGACTGTCGTAGTTTGACGTCGTTGCGGTTCACTATTGTTTTGTTATGTACTCCCATTCGTTATAATATGTTATGGAGGGAATTTCAAAATAATAAGAGGAGCCCATTCTTAGAAAAATATTTACACCAGTTTTATTTTTATTTTCGGAGGGTAAAACCACCCAAAAATGAATGGATTAGAAGTCAATGTGTACAAGTGACATTATCTTACTATTTCACATAAGTGCACCAATCCCCTAGAGCTACTCTATATGAGAAGTCAAACGGGATATCTATACCATAAATAGTTATTGAGCTATAAGGGGTTGAAAATATTGCTCACCGTTAAAAGGATACAGACTATCAAACTTCAACTGCGTTTTTCTCAAAATGATCCTGACAGTTATTTTACACATTGGCTTCCAACCCATTGAATTTAGTTAGCCCGAAATAACAAAAAAAAAGATGTCATATTACTTTCGTGAACAAAAGTCCATCAAAATCCAATGAGTAGTTTGCCCACAAGTCAACGGACAGACAGATATTTCGTAAAATAAGTTTTTAGGTTCCAGGTAAAATGTAAAAATTCAACAACATTTTGCTCCTTTATATTAGAAACTTTTCTCGGCTTAGCCCTACGCACAGTCAGTATACTCCCTAAGCCCCCTTTCCACACGGGATTATCTATCTACGATTCTGCGCCCCTCTTTTGTAGTCCTAAGGGTTCCGTATTTGGAAAGGGGCGCTGTCTCTTTTTTTAAATATTAATTGCATGAAAACAATTGACCTCTTCAGTCGCCTCTGTAGGTTAGTACCCATGTTGAGTTACGACACGCCTCCGATTGCATGGCGTGTAAAGACTCGCACAAAGGCAAGCACATTACCACCTGGCCATCGAAGTCTCAATGTTACAACATGCAGAAAAGTCCACTAAAGACTTCTGAGCGAAAGGCTTTCAGTTTAACATTTCCCTTGGACGACTTTTTAACATTAGTACTATTTTTTCAGTTTTATTTTCCATTTTATTTAAGTGAAGGAAGGCTATTTTAAAAGTTCCAAATCCCATTTTGGAATGCTGGGATTGGTGTCGTCAAATCCCGTAGTCCGGGATTGGCAAAAATCCCTCAGGATTTTATTCTCTATTTCGATTCCAAAGCATTGGAAAGCAATCCTCCAGTCAATTATTTGCTATCAATGGTAAAGCAGCTCTGAACGGGTAATGCCAACGAAACCAGTCGAGTTTGGTAGCCCAAAATGTAGCCTTTGGCATATTGTAATTCGCACTCTTTTCTCTTCGGGTTGGAAAACTGGCCCCGAAGACGGAGGAACTTCGAAGATTGGCGATCATCATCGCAATTTGGACCTTGGAGACTGCTGCTCTGAAAAGGGAAGTCGTGCTCTTGCCAAACCACTGCCGCAGGTTTTTCAGCCAGAATTATCTTCTTTTGCCGGGAGCCCTGTGTCCTTCTATCTTCCATAGGATTATTACATGCAGAAGGCAATACTTTTCATTCCTCATCACATGGCCGAAGTACGTATGTTAGGTTTCGTTTCTTAAACATCAGCAGCAACACGGCTTTTAGCTTTAGGGACACCATCTCACCACGATATGCGCAGCATTCGTCTGTATACCCACAATTCAAATGCACTGAGTCTATTCTCCATAGCTTGTATCAAAGTCCATCCCTCAACACTTGCCCGGCGGATTTAATTAATAGTAGTGGTCTTAAAAAGAAATTGGCCGGGACACCAGACATTTTCTGCAGACATGGAATGGAAACCTAACACTGCACATTACAGTCATGTCCTCAAACCAGAAATAATTTGGATACCTGGAAACCCCTGGATCACAGTCTTTTGGAACAGTCAATACAGGATTACGAGATTATTAAAGTTTCTGTTTTAACCTTTTCCCCTTACAATTCGCAAACTACTTCACATATTTCTTAAATAAAACAAACATACAATCTGCGCTATCTAGTAATAATACTTGTAAAATTAATAAGAATAAAAATTGTCAGCAAAATTTACACAGGCGTCAGCAAGTTCTCGAGTCCTGGGATCATTACTCTGGCCCCCATTCAAATTATATCCCGTGCAACTTTTTGATTTCCCTCGCACATTAGACGATTTCCTTTTTCCATTCCGACAGCGCGCCCCAAGCTATCCGTTTACTTATCCGTTATTCTTTTTGAAAATCCTCGCTGACAGGGATTCCCCCCAACAGTTTCATTTCCAGCTGGGCACGTTCTGCCTAGCCCATTATTCTCTAGCTTGCAGACAGTTACGGAATTTTGAAGTCGTTACGCGCAAATCGTTTTATTTTTCTGTTCTTTGCAGCCTGAATTGTGCTAAAGACTGACTTTTTTGGATGTGTGGACTGCAAACTTGCCCCCGGAAGAGATAGAATAGCCAGCCAGGGCTCAAACCAGTAACGGTACGCGGTATTCTTACCATTCAAAACAGAAAACAATGTGAATTTTTAAGCAGAGGATGTTCAAATAAATATCACAACACCAAGCTCTGGCAAACTTTCTTTTGTCCGATACGGGGACATGCTTTAACAAAAAGTCGAAGATATTCGAGGCTAACAACATCGACATAAATGTTAGAAAAAGACTGCTTAAATCACTAGCATGGAGCATACTGCTTTATGGCTGTGAGCCATGGTGCATACACGAAAGAAGCAAAAAGAAGCTGGAGGCTTTCGAAATGTGGTGCTATAGGAGAATGTTGAAAATATCTTGGAGAGACCACATAACGTATGAAGAGGTACTTCAAAGGATAAATGATAAAAGATCCCTAATTACCTCCATTTCGGTGAGAAGAGCAAAATGGATGGGTCACCTGATCAGACAGGAAGGACTTTTAAGCACCATAATAGAAGGCACAATCGAAGGCACCAATGCAAGAAGGCGACCAAGGAAGGCGTACCTAGAATACCTCAAGAAAGATATGAGATGCAGAACCTGCTTGGAACTCAAGAGAACGGCCCAAGACAGGGAGGAGTGGAGAAGGAGGTGGTAAGATTTGCTGCAAACCAATCGCTAGATTGCAACTACAGAAGAAGGGGACATGCTTGCTTTGCACCAACTTTTAATGAAAGTTAATTATAAAAATATCATGTCATAGGTAAGCAATCAGCACCGAACTGACAACAATATACGATTCAAGAATCCTTTACACTCGAACCGTAAGTTGATTTGAATTGAATTGAAAACGACTTTATTGAGAAGAAAAAGAGAACAATAAGACTATAAAGTCTTCTTTTCATGCTAACCAGTACATGAAAGCACTTGAGCAGAAAAGTACAGTTGAGACCCGTGAATTTACAACAACATAGTTGCAGAGTTAATCTGCCAACGAGCAATAGGGGTGCTCTCATTTTCCATGGGCAGTGGGAAACTCTGTTATATTGATGAATTTGATGTAAAAAAAATTAAAATATGCAAGCGTTTCGATTGTATAGTAGTTTTTGTTTATTTACTTACTTTTAATTTATAATTTAAGATTACACAGTAACTGAGTTTTCCTACTAGACCACTTTTAACCACTTTTATTATTCTACTAAGGCCGCGGGGTGGTTTTGTACTTGTAACAAGGTCTTGCGTGCATCAAACTACACATATGGACACATATTTTCCTTAGAACCCCAGAAATAGACCAGACACACCCATACCCCATGTAAATGCTTCAGAATTAATTAAATCGTTCTTACAAGTTATACTACTTGCGCACAGGCGCTGTAAAATTTTGCGAATGTTCATGTTCTAATCCCTTTTAAATAATTAAAATTAATTGGTCTTGCACTTAAACAACTACTATATGGTCGCTTATATCGCCGTATTTAACAGAAATCAATTATTTAAAGGCAGAAATTTAAGGTAAAATACCAGATCAATCCCTGGTTTTATCTAGCTTTAGGTTGTCATTCGCTTCTTTAGGGCTTTATACTCATTGATTTTATGACAGCTCCTATCTCAATTTAAATTTACTCCGATATGCTTGTTGCATTATTATTACCAAGTCAGAATTTTGATCTTCTGATGGCAAAAGCCACCATTCAATACAGCCAAGGGCGTCACCAGCTCTTGCGCAATTGTGACCATTTTTATATTGACTGATTGTAAGAGGATATGTGCCCCGAAATAGAGTGCGTACTAATTAATGAAAAACCTGAGTAGTCCAATCATACATTGCTAACTAGACCTCATTTCACACTAACCTTTCAGCAGTGCAACAAAGCCTCTTATAACTGAACTCAGCAGTAGGTTCACTAGAAGGGGAAAAAACTATAGCAAGAAGTACAATCATGTAAACTTACACTGCTGTTCATGGAGTACTTACAGAAGACAAATTCGCAAGAACACGTTCAGCTCTGTATCTGAGATTCTGAGAAGCTCACTGCTTTGTGCAATTAATCAGAGGAAAGGATTGCAAAAATAAACTGGCAAATGAATGCCCCAGAATGCATAATACGAGATGGATCTCTATAGTAGAAGGATCCTTAAAACAGAAGAACGGTAATGAGACGCAGAGGAGCAGAGAGCGGGGAGGGGGGACTTGTTAAAGAGTGCTAGTAAAAGACAAAACTCGTGTACATAGGGAGACATTTTATGTTTCTTGGAGAATTAGAATAAAAGGCTCTCTAAGGAGACTCACTGACACCTTTTACAATGAAGACCTTTTAGTTAATAATGAGCGATGAGTAATTACGACTGGGGGTCCCAGCGAACATTCGCAGAATTTTACAACGCGAAAGAAAACGGAGCGCCTGTGGTCTTCACCTATGTAGTTCATGCTGGAGTCCATGGACTGGTGTAAGTGAGCCTGAGTAAAATGCGCCTTTATTTTGTATTCTGATTTCTGATGGGTATTGGTGACTCTGATTCCGCTGAATAACGTACAGCCATTAATCCTTGTTTTAAAGATACATGGTTGTTGGAGCCGAAAGCAAATATAACGCAGATTGCATGTTTTAAATTATTTTTGAAAAAAAAAGGTTAATATTGTAATCGATATAATAATAATAAGCAATGCATGAGTATTTACCAAGTTAAGTTAAACTGTATTGTATTCGTAGATTGTCAAAACTTTCCACCCTAAAACGGGCCTAGCCCATAGGGAAATGAAACAACAACTGAAGAGCAAACTTTCAAAACGGCACTAATCCATTTTCGTAAAATGTTCAGGAAACACGAAAAAGATTATTATTTCGGTTTTATTATAACGGGAATATAAGATTTTAGCCCTTCGGAAGACTGGGTTAAATTTTTTTTGTTTTGATTAGCAATCCTGATTCAACTCATCTTCAAGATGGAAAATCGATGATAAAATCAATTTTTACTTTTCATGGATTGGTGACGTTTTGAAAGTTTGCTCTTCAACTGTAACAGTATGTTTGGAAATATATTTGATTGATTGAATGCATCATGGACTGATTTAGGGCGGTTCCCATGATCCTTTCAAAAGTATCAGTGAGGAATACTGCAAGGCATTGGTAGATTCAGCCCAGTATTCTCTACTGATAGTATTCAAGCGATGGTGGACCTTCTACTAGTATATAGTGTTGGCAAAAATAATAAGAACACTATTGGAGATGGCACCAAACTTGAACATTCATTTTTTAAAGAAGTAAGAAGCATTGATGGCAACAGTAATGAAGTACCGGTAGGTAGTAACGTTCATGTCCATGTTTGGCACCAGTATCTCAAATAGTTCCGGAGAAAATAGTGAAAAGTTCCCAGTCCTTATTATTTTTGCCAACACTGTATATTCGATATAATGTAGGAGAAGTGGGACATACGAAGAATATTTTTAGAGCTTCTGGTGCCACCTCTCACGTCTTCTTCGTCAATTAGAGCAGGCATTGAAGCCACGACGGTATTGGTATTTGTTATTGTTTGGAAGTATACAAGAAGTGAAATGATTGGTCGAAGAAGACAGAAATTGAAAAAAATATCTTTGGCGGCAACGAATGTCTCTCCTATATATAACTGATTGATATCAAAGTTTTGCTTTCCGTCCCGCAATTTTCGGAAACTTACACCCCATGGCCCCCTTTATGTTTGTTGCTTTCAGTTGCTGCTAACTAGTGGTAACGGTATGCATGTTAACGGTCAAAATGGGTTAAATGGTTAGGGATATGAATGATGGATGCATGTAAGTACGTATGTTAGTATGAATGGGTAATTAAAATAGAATAAGAAATAATTATACTCTCCAACATGTAAAGGCAGTTTAGTGTAAGAAAGGGCCATTGGCCCTAACTACGCTGTTCAATAAAGACGATTTATTATTATTATTATTATTATATTATTTATATACGATTAGATCTAAATGAAATAAGGCCAAACATAAGGAAGTTAATTTTAATGATCAATAGGGTAAGGAGTGGATAATGTTGAGATAGATACATCAAAGGCGGCAGTCGAACGTGAATACCTATTATGGTAACTTATGCCATTGAATTTGTAAAGCGAAATTAATTGGAATTTGCCGTTTTTGATGCTCAAAAACGTGTTAAAATTGTTAGAATTAATAACGTCAGCAATACTTACATCAGAGTCAGCCCCCTTGTCTGCGCCAGGACACGTGAAAGAGACAAACTCGTGACATCGTTTGTGAACTGTATAACTGCAAACTGTAACGAAAAACAAAGAATAGAATTAATTATATCGTAAAACTTCTAGACTCAAAGGCTCGCTACACAATCGCAACACAAATGTAATCGCCGGCTATTCGCTCAGAAATTCGCCATGGGAGCAAAAAATTGGTTGTAGTCCAGATCAGCAGATTTTCTGTCGCTGGCTAGGCGTTGACCTCAGGCGGGGATTCCACCGAACGGCTAGGGCTAAATACAAAAACGGTGACGTGGTAGCAGACATTCAAGACTTAGGCGGGGTTTCCACCGACCCCGCATTGTAGGAAATCGGCAGCCCGAAATTTAATACTTCTTATCTTTTATTTAATTAACTAAGCATGTTATTAAAGATTTGGCTCATCAAAGTTGAAGAAGACTACTTCATGCATCATATTATAAGATATTTTTAATTTTCGAAATTGTAGTTTTTTCAGAAACATGCAAATATTTTATAAACAATAACTTTTCCCGTATTATCGATTTTATAAAAAAAAAACTACAATTTCGAAAACTAAAAATACCGCATTATATGATGCATGAAGTAGTCTTCAACAACTTTGATGAGCCAAATCTTAAATAACATGCTTAGTTAATTAAATAAAAAATAAAAAGTATTAAATTTCGGGCTGCCACTTTCCTACGGGCTGTACACTCTTGAGCGTCCCGAAACCATTGACCAGATTGTGTTGAGACTTAAGTAGGGTTAGGTTAGGTGATCTAGGGACGTGGCGGAGGGTTGATCTATACATATTTTTGTATTATTTAGAAGTAGTATCGACAAAAATAGTATGGACGTTTAGTAAACATCTCATAAAGTAAGCAAACAGGCGGAATGGGGAAGTAGACGATACGAAGTTCGCTTGGAGTCGGGTCACTACAATGAACAACACAAATGCAATTCCAATAATATCAATCCTATTCCGAAATAGTTGCAAAATTGCTAGAAGAACCGAGATATTTCCTTCCATCAACAAAATTTGCCTTACAAAATATTGAAAATTCTAACACGGCGTGTGGCCTTTAACCTAGCCTATCCCAGTTCAAAGTTAACACAAGAATGAATAATATAAAAGGGGAAGACGTCCAAAAACCATTCATTTCCTTCAAAGTTCAAAAGACGACAGTTAGAAAACCAATAATTTATCTAACAACGGTCCACCACCACCACTCCTTTTCTATTGACTTTTTGAGAGAACCGAAAAACATACAATGCTTGGAAAAAAACGGATTTTTTAGAATTGTGGGAAGGGAGACATTCTATGGACTTTCAGAGGTTCAGAGACGCAGTGTCTAACGGAAGCTAAATTGAAATGTCGATGAGGCGATTGATTGCATAAAGGGTTGACGAAGATAAGGGGTGGAAATTTGTTAAAGATAAGAAGGGAGTTCTGACAAGATTTGTTAGGACAGAACCGAGAATTCTGTAAAGTATTCTTTGTACCTCTTAGTATCGGTAACTAGTCTGGTCGATGAAGTCCAATTTAACTTCAAATTTGCCATATTGACTTCCCCATAACACAACGCTCACTATAAACCTGAACACCGCCTGTGCATTTATCTAAAGATTTAAGCAATAATGAGAAAATATGCTATGAAACCAATTTAATATCATCAAAAATTAGTGAGAACCGGTCCGAGTTTACTCGAACATGCTTTCCAATTTATCAAAATTAGTAGATAGGGAAAATGAATAATTTCATGGTAAATAATTTTCCTATGGTTCAATTTCCCGGAAATGGATGAACAGACAGACATACAGACAGACATACAGACAGAGCGACAGACAGACATTTCGTAAAAACCACTTTTTTCGGTTCCTAAACGTGTAAATCCGTTGAAATCTCGGAATCGAAAATTTCGACCATCACAAAGCTTTCCTTATACTACGTATGAATGGGAAGGCAATAATATGGCTTTAAAGTAAGAAACACTCTCACATTTAGTACGAAAACAATTCCGCCATTTACGATAAAACGGGGAACTCAAAATAAATTATGGGGCACGCAGGGGGTTTGCATGGTGAAGAATATCGGCTATTGGTTGCAAAAAGTAAACTACCTATGCATCGTATAAAGCTATAGGGAGCTAATTAGAATTCGCCCATTTGAAGTCCAGATCCAGCAACTTAGCACAAGCAAAGGGCAAATAACCCAGGAGTTCGTTTCTATATGGGACACCGCTTTTATTTCGGGTATTATGATTAATTTTGAAATCCGGGGAAAACGTTCAGTACAGATAAACTAAAACTAATCAAAACTATCTTCTGTATGTTAGGAAATGCCAAAATCAGGTTCAGAAAAAAAAAAAAAAATGGCAACTCCAAACAAAACTTTTCCAAAATCGAAATGAGCTATTCTTTGACATAATGCTTGAATTATTATAGCAATTTTTTATTTGCACCATTACACATAGTTACTGAATGATGTAAGACATGACACACCTAGTTAACGAGTAATTTGAAACCGTTAAGTGTTTTCAAAATAATGAGGCCACGTTTCATTTAAACTTAAACCCGGATGCGAAGAAAAATTATTAAAACTTTTAGGTAAAGTTAGCCAAGTACGGCAAGTTGATCGAAGTTTGATATAACTCATTATTTTTGTTATAAGTGAAAGTTTCATCTACTAAAGAAGGAGCACGATTTCAGGCGAGCACTCATCAGTCCCTAAGTCTTGTTAGTATACCTTTTAAGGTATGCTCTAAACTCAAAGTAGAATTTGAGGTTTATAAGGTTCGGCTAAATAAAAATAATAATGTTCTGATGGAGTAGACCTAGTCCGACTTTTCGTGGTCCATTGGTCCGTGCCTTATGCCAAAGCCCGTATGGTTTTTCGAAAATTATTGTTATTGTTTCCTTATTGACTTTTGACCATTGACTAACTGGGAAGCAGAAGGTGCTTAGCTATTTATACCCACAAGTTGAGTTAGTAGCGAGAGCTCAGTTCTTCGCATTCAATGCCGCGACAGAAGATGATTCCGCAGTCCTAAATGAGACATCCGACCGAACGTACAGATAGTTCAGATGATCCACAAGAGGTGGAATCTTTATTTGAAATAGTGGACTAGATTGTTATGTTTATTTGAAATAGTGGACTAGACTGTTATGTGTTTACGAGAGATCTGTAATAAATATGTAAGCGTAGTTTAATAAGTTAGATTAAGTCTAATTGAATTTTTTTCTTTTTTCTTTAGTTTTAGAGTAGGGTAAATTGTTATAGGTCTTCATGTGGGGCTTTTCAATTATTGTATTTAAATTGTTCTATATTTAATACATTCATTCATTCATTTTAGCCGTGAAATCCACAGGTTTCAATCCATGCAAGGCCGTCGCTAGGATTTTCTTTCGGGCAGGAGGGGAGGGGGGGGCGACTTCAGAAATTTCATTGGATATTACATAGTAGTATTTATTTTTCCTCCCAATATCCGATTCTATCTAGTGTCAAGCCAAGGGAATCCATTTTTTAAACTTTTTCCGACAAAGCACAAAAAACATTCGGAAACTCAATAAAACGAATCAATGCATTAGTCATCCCCCCCCCCCAGAATCCCCCGAGGCATTTTATGACATCCATAAACAACAGTTGGAAGTGTCAAAGGGGTTTGGCAGCAACTAGCATTAAAAGCTGTGCACAAGAGCACTCCAAAAGAAAAAGTGCTAAACATTATTTTTCGTGCAGCAAACGTTAGTAAAAGCGTCGCTTATGACTTTAAAAGATCGCATAGAGAAATGGATTCAGCGGGAGAACAAGGAGGGAGGCTGGGGGGGGGGGGGGGGGAAAGGAGGTATTATACCCCCTCCACCGGTAACACGACCACACAATGCGCCCCCTCCCTCCTTCCATCGCTAACGTTTATCTCGGGTACGGTATGTCTACGTTTTTCTAGGTTGCCCATTTCCTTCAATCTCAACTCTTGAAGTTGATGGTAATCCCACTCAGGCAGTCTGGCCCCAATAGTAAATATACAGGGAAGAAAAGGAACTTACCCGAATTTTTTGAAGAAAAAAAGTCCCTTTCGGCTCTGGTCGATCTGCAGCCTGATCATGGCGATTATAATCCCGGGGTTAATTTAATACCATGTCACGTGATGGGATTAAATCAATTGTTTAAAATAAAAGACAAGCAAATTTCAGATTTTTTTAATTTTTTTTGTTTGTAATCGTCGCAGTGCTAAGCGCGGAAAATTCAAATTTAAACAATTGAATTATCTTCAGCTATATTTTTGGTGGGTTTCTTCATTGTTTCTGCCTTAGACAAATTATTTATAATCCTTAATATATTAATTCAAAATATTAAAACTTGTTTATTTCTAGGGCGATGTGTGTTTATATTTGCTATTTATATTTGCTACGGTAGCGTCGCGTCAGTTCAGTTGTTGAGCATTGCCAACATCACACTTTAAAAATTCTGAAATTTGCTTTTCATTTATTTTAAACAATTGAATTAATCCCATCACGTGACATGGTATTTAATTAACCCCAGTATTATAATCGCCATGATCAGCCTGCAGGACGCAGTTGTAGAGAGATCTCGTAAAAGCGCCGACCCCGCTTAACGGGCGGCGGTTCTCTTTCCTTATCATTGATATAACATGACATACCCCACTAAAGAACATCTTTCTCAAGTTCGCTTTCCCTGCTTCCGCCTTAAACAAAAAAAAATCCATTCTATTCCCTAAAAAAGATCCTAGTCAGCGGGACATGAGTTAAACGCAAACTAAGCGAAATATTACTCACTAAATCACAGAATAAATATAGGCTAGTTATGAAAACCAAAGAATCGGGTTAATTGCAGCGGCCAATTAAAAATCGCCCTAAAATAGCATGGTCATAAAACCAAACGAAATATTTTAAATAATCCCCCGGGGTAAGCCATTCTTTCCTACTGCTCTGATTCCACTGCAATACCTTATTCGATTGAATTTTCCAAGACAAAACAAACATTTATTTCATATCAATATAGGTCATAGGACTAGGCTGTATGTAAAAATTTATTTTTGAGAAATAGCAAAACCAACTCACCTACGCTACGTTAGCCAAATTTCCTGGCCCTTCCATGCGTTTTTTTAATACATTCATTGGCCACTGACCATGGTTTGTGGGAACACTTTATGGTGAAGTTCTTGGGCGTAAGTTATGAGAGGCCAATCAATAATGAGCACCCTGTCTCTATGAACGGTGGTCTCAGTGCAACCAAAATGGGATTGCCAGAATCTGGAACCTTCAGTTCTATTTTAGGCTGGCCATTCACGAGGGCATCAACGCGCCAAATGGCATGCGACTGGATGGTGAATGTGAAAAACCAGGAGGCGCGGGGCAGCGTTGACGGCCCAATCGGATATCCACGAAGAGCTTCTAATATAATACACTAGAAGAACCATTGGCGCTAGTGTCGAATGGACATTTCAAAACCCAAATATCCGGCATATTTAGGTCTTCACACCAGGGGGTAATATGTATTTTATTGCTTTCCAATTTATACGTAGTATAAGGAAAGCTTTGTCATGGTCAAAATTTTCGATTCCTAGATTTCAACGGATTTACATGTTTTGAGGTACCAGGAACCCAAAAAAGGGATTTTTACGAAATGTCTGACTGTCGCTCTGTCTGTCTGTATGTTCATCGATTTCCGGACAAACTACTCTGCCAATTTTGATGAGATTTGGCATATAGGTTCACAAAAATCATACCTCCACACAATTTTTTTTATTTTGGGTTAACTCAATTTAGGGGGGTTTTATTCTCAAAAAACTAAAAAAAAAAAAAAAACGTCTATAAAAATTATTTCCCCAAAACGGCTCAACCGATTTCTATTAAATTTACATATATTGTAGTCGTTATTAATGTTAACAAAATTCGGGGGTCGCTTGCCCCTTGATAGTTTGCTTCTGGGGGTAAAAAAAATAAAAATAACTAAATTTTCATGAAAATTGACTAAAAAATTATTTTTCTTGGGAACCTTTCTATCGATGATTTCTACCTTCAGGTATGTTTTAGGTGTTTAATAGGGTAACAAAAACGGACAGGTTGCATTCCCAAAAAAATATTTTCTTCTGTGCAAAAAAATATGTTTTGAGAAAATTCACGCTCCAATACATTGCGTGCCATGTGTCATTGTTACTACTGTTACAATGTATTGGTATATTCATTCCAGAATATGCAATTGAGTTTTAAGGGGTTTTTAATATATTGAGGTGGACCCCCCTCCCCCCTCGAGGGATCTGAAATTTAACCATAGGGAAATTATTTCCTAGGAAATTACACATGTCTATATCTATTAATTTATAAATTGGAAAACATGTTCGAGAAAGCTCGGACCGGTTCTTTAAAAATGAAGAGAAAATGCCTTTTTGTTGCCCTTATTATTGCCTATAATATAATTTTGCATTTGCTACAATGGAAATTTCATAGGGTACAGTAACTATTTTGGATGATTGAACTTATTTAATAATTGATGCTATATTGTGTCTTTTTAATCCACATAATTATCAGCTAGTTTGGGAAAGCATATTAATCATAATAGTAAAGTTAGACAGCCTAAATATTATTTAATAAACACACATTTTTTTTACATTTGAAAAATCTTGGGTAACCATAAGAAAACTATTGAGTTTCATTTGGCGCGAAAGTTTAAGGCCTAAATATGGCGGATCCTGAGTTTTTCTAATGGCCCCCTGCTTCGGCAAGCAAATCATGTGGAGGTTATCCGAATATCTAACCTGCCTGAAATCCATCACGCTGAGCCATTTGGCGCGATAGACCGTTGAGAGCTATTATTTAATTTAAAAAATGACGTTCGAGTCTTTTCATTGACTAGTCGTAAGGCGGGGTTTCCACTGACCTCTCATTGCAGAATTCACATACGTTGACGTGGTAGCAGATATCATTAATAAAGGCGGGGTTTCCACCGACCTCTCATTGCAGAATGCAAATGACATTGACGGAAATTTTTGTTTTACTCTATGCCTTAGTTAAAATTGATCAATGATCATAGAGTAAAATCACAAACAAACTAAAATTAAAAAATGGCGTCATGGTATATGTTAAGTACAAACATTTTAATAGATTTCTATAAAAAGAAAAATTCAAATTGCCGTCAATGACATCTGCATTCTGCAATGGGAGGCCAGTGGACACCCCGCCTTAGTAACGTGGCAGTTGGCCTTAGAAATTCAAAAAATAATTTTTACGGGCTCTAAGTCGGGTGAAAATAGGCAGGAGTGTTTAGGGCGCTTATTCCGTAGCTAATATATAAATAAATATTCATCTGGACTTGCAGCAAACTACAGTCCGAACAATCTGATGGCACAGTGCATCCAATATAATGCTAACCTTCATGGCCGTGCCCAGGGGGGTAGTCCAAGGGGTCCGGACCCCCCCCCCCCCCCGAAATAAATTCTCTTATGTAAACCTGTATTGTTTGAAGAATTCATCCATTAATTCATTAATAAATTACGTTAAAAAAATTTGTTGGACCCCCCCCCCAACGCGAAATCAAAACCTGGGCACGGTCTTGCTAACCTTACAGTCTTGTCACACTTGCTGATCCCATGGAATTTGGTAATTATGTGAGGCGGTTGAGTTGCGCCGGTATGGTAGGATTACCCGAACCATAGCGAAGTAGACATATTAATAAGCGCTTCATTGAGCATACAAGTATTACCTGTACCATAATTAAGAAAGTTCAAGCGAACAAAGAAAATCCATCTGAGGAATAACAGTAATAATGATAGGGCTTGTGGTCCAGCGGTCAAGATAATACCAAGTCCACCAAGACCTCTAATTTTGGTTATAACGAGGAGGATGCTTCTTCAACATAACTTAGCTTCATGCAAGTATTATATACCATATTGTGCTGCAATGTCTTGATTTTTACCAGAATTAGGTCTGCGCAGCGACAAATCAATTTGCATGGCCTCCATGTTAATTACTAAATTTTCATTAGTACATTTTCACAGATCCCTTCATCAGAGACAGAGACGAGTCTAAAGCAAGCAGAGTTGGTAACAACATAGCAAGCAAAAAGGTTGTGTGTGTTTCGGGGGGGGGGGGGGGGGGGAGCTGCCTGAGTAGGTTGATGATGGCGGATCATAAGAGGGGGGGGGAAAGGGGGATGATGTTGTTGAAGGGCGTTTACTTTTGCTCGACCGGATTTTCAATATCGTCCGCCTATATTGATTCATCTAACCTATCCGCGTACAAACAAAGCCATCAATCGAGTATACAGAGGAAGCAAGAGTTAACCACCATCCTGTATTCACAAAATTGCTTTTCCGTCATGCCGTACTTCATTGGACAACTTTCGCTAAAGAATTCAAAGATGGCGGGAGTCCACCTCGCTGTGATTGGCGCGACTCATCCCCATACTTAACTTATAGATCCGGACGCTCGCCGTGTTTCTTGTAGCACACTGACTGCCGTGTCCGCCAATTTTAGCGGACAGAACATTTTCAATGCGCGCCACCCACGTTAAGGTGGTCATGCTGGAAAAATCGCCATTTTGATCCAAAAACCCTGCATTATTCATTGTCGTCCGCTCTTTTTAGATAACAGTCAATGTGGTAGGAAAGTTGTGCATTCCCAGAAAATTACGTATAAAGGTGCCCATTGGAGATCAAACGAGAATTTATGTATTCTATACATCACAAATAAATAAAATATAAACTACAAATATTCGACCATTATCTAGTATTCTACCCACATACATTTATAACTCATGATAAAGTGGAAACGTTCGGAGGCTATTGAGTTCAAGGTTTACAAGCATTGCTAATGAGTTTATATTAAAACTCTTGATAGCAAAAAAAATAGGATACCCCCTTATTACACACTCTACTATTATTTCCATATTCGATCCAATAGAGATGGGTCGAAGAGAATTTTTGCTAATTTAAAATAAATAAATAAATGTTGACTTTTAAATAAGGACTTTTTGTTGTTTCTATTACTAAGCCAACCTAGCGGAGTTAGGGCTACAAAGCCCTCTCTTACACACAACTAGGAAAACCCGGGACCGCCTGCTTTACATGCCCTCCGAAGCATGGCCAGAAAATGTAGCTAGTGTGGGACTCAGAGTCCGTACCACTACGCTACATGCCTTGACATTTTTGTTCTATTACTAAGCCAACCTAGCTCTAAGATCGATATTTCCTGTGAAAATCGACTTTATAAAAAAACGCGTAGAGGAGGTACTCCGATTTGCTATTAAGGTACATTCTAATAAGTAACCTCAGAATGCAACCAAACGCCTACAGCTAATTTATGTAATATGTATGTCTAACAAACGTATACACATTCAAGAAACGTAACAAAAACAGAAACAAGTAAAAACGAGTTGAATATAAAGTCACACAGTAAATAATATCCTGAGCTAAATGAAGTATTGTATTTAGCTTGCAGCAAGTAAAAATCCAAAAGGGTATAGCATAACAAATGAGCCTGAAGGGAACAGAAAAACCGGCACAAATGTCAGCGAAGAGGAACAGAAAAATAACCTTACCTTGACATTGGTATCCCTGCTTCCCAAAACCCCTGTAAAAAACAAGAAAATACAAAATGTAAAAATTCAGCAAAATTTCCATGACCTGGTGTCCTTTATATACCACACAAAAATTGCTTTGCCTGATTGAAAATGGAAATTGGAAAGGGTAATAAAAATAATATTTTTCTTTCTTTCTTTCTTTATTCAACGCCCACTCTTGGCGTTACCGCCATCTGGTGCCACGCCTGCCAGTAAAGTGATGAGATGTCATTGGTAGGGCTCTGGATTGCTTGACATGCTAAGAGGTGGGCAGCATCCATGCGTCCGCTGAGGGGGCATTGGTCTGAAGCGGCCAGGCCTAGGCGAAACAGGTGAGCCTGGAGGTAGTCGTGGCCAGTTATGCAGCGAAAACGGGCGACAGACGTGGCTCTTGGCAGGTCATAAAAATAATATTGAATCAGGGGGATATTATTATTCATACAACAGACGGTGTTAAAATATTTATAAAGTTACATAAAATGAGAGGAGATGAAAGGAAAATTTTAAAAGACACTAAGCGGTTAAGTTTCAAAACCTTTGTAAAATAAGGCCGACCAGAGCTACCTGTATTTTGCCAAAATAATTAATATCTCGACGCACAGCCTCAAACGTATTAGATAGTCTTTTGAAGGCTACATTCAAAAAATACAAACTTTTGCAGTAAATTTTCTCATCTGAAATATTATTACTTTAGAAAACAAGAAAACGCATGAAACAGATTTTATCGAAAGACAGTAAGTTCGCGGGGTAAATAGCCGGCGTCTCCAGAAAGTTTGTGTTTTATTGTAATAATACCATTATTAATATTATGTCAAACGACAGACCATTTCAAGGGCTTTCATAATATAGTGCTCAAGACGTGTGAAACTCAATACTGCACAAGCCTACAGCAGACAAGTCGAAATCAAAAGCAGACGACAGGAGCTGCACAACAGCCCGGAAGTTAGCAGCGGAACAACGTTCAACACCTCCATTTTCATGCTGCAGCATTTTCCAGCAGCGTGGCAACTATTGAGACTTTTCCTGTTACGGGGTCAAATGAAAAAGGAATTCAAGACTGGGACACAGTCTGAACCGCATAAGTAAAATATGGGTGGGCCAGAATTTGACGACATCAATCCTGGACGGAAAACCAGGATTGTGAAGATCGAGGAATGAGGCTCCGCTTAAGAAAAATGACAGATCCCGAAACCTTATCCAAAGCCCATGTGTTTCGTTAAAAATAAAAAATTAAACATAACAATGTCATAAATATGCAATCAAACGCATTTGATTCCGTCAAAAAGTAAAAATTAAGAGCATTAAGGTACAAAGAGGCACAAAGAGATACAGATTGAGAGGAACAAGTGAAAAATTAATTAAAAATGCCGCTATTACACAAACACTAACAAACATATAGTCACCCTAAAGTCAGAAGGGCGTAACCAAAAGTTTTGGAGAAATTGAGTTATAATCAGATTTAGTGACCCTGTCATTTGCATACACCCAAAAAAAATCAATTTTGAAAAATAAGGTTAACATTTGCACGTGTAGGCAAGGTGCAGAAAACAATATAAAAAGTTAATGTAGTAAGTATAGGTATATAAGTATTAAAATAGGTTAAGCAGATGAATTTGGTATACTGATGGTGTAGGTAACAGTACGAGTTTGTAAAAGCAAAAAAGATGTTCTTAGAAATGCCAAAGTGCTGGGTCCTTTTGCAGTAGTGCTTGTTTCACCTTATTTTGAAATATTTTGAGTGTAGGTGCGCCACGAAGTTCTAGAGAAAGTTAATTGTATTCAAGTGGTCCTATATATAAAAAAAAAAATTTGAAAAATTCTGTTCTGAGCGTAGGTGGCCCGAAAGACTCTACACGTCGTGTTCTATTATCGTTTGCGGGCACAATAGGTCTGTTGCCGGAGGGTTGGTTAAAAAATACCCAGCACTTTATACACATAAAGTGACCTAAGAGGTAAAACCTTAATTTCACGAAAAAGAGGAAAAGATGGCGACGTTTACATAAAATTATTCTCTTAATGCATACAAAACGTAGTTTAGTCCAATATACAGGGACTATATTAGAATCCGCCCTAGCCAAGTTGGTAGTCAACGTTACAACTTTAAGCCTTTAACTAATACAAAAGATCAAGGATGTCTTAATTAAAATCATCCTCCAGAGAAATGTGAACAAAAAAGAGAGAGAGTAATGAAGAAACCATTCTCCTTTAGTTTTGCAAACACTTAATACAGTTTTCGTTAATCAAAAGGAATAAGAAAGCATTCTTGAGTCTTCATTGGGGAAAGAATTTCCAACCCCCGGGGAGACGGTTGTAGTTTCAATGTTAAATTTGAAGTTCTGTCTGTAAAATTGTTTCTAGAACGAACGCTGCAATTGAAACTAAGCGATGCAATAGTGAATAAGCTTTATGTATTGTCAGACTGTGAATTCAATTAAAATTTAATTAAAATGATTGCAATCTATAACTGACAGTAAATACGAGCAGATGGGACAGCAAATTTAATTGGAAGTTACGAGACAGATATTAAGCCAAATAAATGGGATAATAAGTGAGGATTATAGAATTAGTCCAGTGAAGTATTCTTTAGATCTCTCTGTCGGGTCACAAAACAAGTCAGCAAACTAAAGTCTTCTCTAACTTGTAGGATCTGATATTTCAACTTCCAAAAAAGCAAAAAGTATAAAGGTCGTCTACGAAAACGCCGGAAGGATGAGTGGGAAACTGACCTTCGCGAGTTGGGAGTCTGTAGATAGTGCGATAAAGCGAGATGACTGGAGGAGTGTTGTCGAGCAGGCTAAAGCTCATCAAGGGCTGTAGGTAGAAAAAGAAACAGAGAAGAAAAGGTATCAAGGCAATCGACACAATACAATTTTATAAAGAGAAAATCTACTACAAGAAGAGTCTACTCTATAAAGCTTGATTTTTTTTTAAACGATTTATTTAACATTACAGCAAGCTATCAAAGAAGCAAAAAGAAATTTCTGCCTCCTTTTGGATTTGACAGGAATCCACCTGCCTGCGGCAACAATATTTTCCTCGATATTTAAAGCTTAACGAATATCCCAGACTTATCAGTACGCTGTTGGTGGAAAACATACATTCAAAAATGGTGGGAAATCAAAAAAACATTGGAACTTAACCCTACGATCTACGGCTTTCTCCCTTCCAAGATTACACTATCTACCCTTCTCATTGACCTTGAGTTCTATTTACGAGAGAAGGGACATGCTCTACCGCCAAGAATATATTATGAATTTATGGTGCCACCTGCCTCTTTTAGCCAGTCAGAGCACGCCATGCAGCCACCACAGGATTTTATGTTGAAACTGTTGTGTTCTTAGTTAAAGAGGACCACCTTTATATAAGGGTAACCAGGAGCATTCTTCAACAGACGGGCGGACGAATTTAGCAAACGAACGTAGAGAGATTTTATACGGCACATGGAAAATTATGTAAGCATCTTCTTATCTTAAAATGCCCTTTCTAACAAAGATTGGCGATCATCATGGCAATTTGGACCTTGGAGACTGATGCTCGGAAAGTCGTACTCATGCCAAGCGACTCTATCAGGTTTTTCAAACAGGAATTTCTTCTGACGACCGCATGCCGAAAAAGATGTACAACGCGAGCATGACAGGAAGACGACTAGGCGGTCGTCCTCGAAAACGCTGGGAGGACGAGTTGGAATCTGACCTTCGCGAGTTGGGAGTCCGTAGATGGTGGAGCGTTGTACAAATCCGAGATGACTGGAGGAGTGTTGTCATGGGCTGTAGAGCCAGAAGAAGAGTTTTCTACTGCCCGGAGTCCTGCTATCTTCCCATGGATTATTACGTGCAGAAGGAGATACTTTCCGTTCCTAATCACAGGGGTTACCACCAGAAACAGCTCGGCTTCTGTATCCATTCGCCTCAGGACCTCAGCATTAGGAACGTGATCCCTCCAAGGTTTGCGCAGTATTCGTTTGTATACCCACATTTCCCATACGTTCAAATATTTCGACGTAACAGTTGCTAACTTAGCTATCAAACTTATTCTACAATAGTATTAACAAAAAGGTTGTGAAACATGCGCAGTATGCGACCCATATTGCCAGAAGTGCTTGAACGGCACCAATTCCAGTATAATAAAGTCAAGACATAAAACTTTAAGACAGCCCCTGACACGATTTAACCCCCATGAGGAAAAACAAGATGGCCACCAACTACACTTACTGCCGTACTATGAGTGGAGGACGCGAGAGAAGAGAGTTGACAAAATGGGGAAGCTGCAGGGGACAGGTGAATTATTCCAGCCTTATTCATATTAAATGCGCCATTGATTGCTGGAGAAACAGCCTTGCCGCAGAGTCGGGTTTAGTTTTATTGTGTTGCCTATACCGTACGAGCTCTTTCTTTCTGGAGCCAGGCCCCTTTCCTAGCCATTATCTATGATTAGAGTTCTACCTAATATACCCGTAGATCTACATAGATGGGATTTATTTCATAAATTTATACGTGAGGGACAGAGAGAGTGGCGTATCCGTAGAAATGACGAGCCCCACCCGTTACACCAATAACCTACGACAGTAGCCGAAATCAAGAGAGGACGCACCAGGTGGCAAGGCCACGTGGAACGAATGCCAGAGCCTCTGTGGTTGAAATAATAGGGCTGCTGGCCTCGGAATCACCACTTACTTCTTAATCAATTGTATTTAAATACATAGTCATGCCCAGTAGGAGAGAATATATAGGAGAGAAATCTTGTTAGTGCAATGTCTTAAAACCATGGAGAAACCTTGTTAGTGCAATGCCTTAAATCCATGGAGAAGCCTTAGCATTAGAATGACTTATCAAATAGCTTACAGGAGTCGTATTTCGACTTACCTCATCGTCTGATTGTGTTATTTTGTAATAAAACTTATGCTCCGGAAACAATCATCCGTGAAACTACTTCAAGTAAGAAAATTCCTTTCCATTGGAAGAAGGCTATAAACGGAAAATCCGAGAAAGAAAACTTAAAAAGCATCCGAGAAATATAACAAAAGGACTTTCTTTAATAAAGAAAATGTGGAAACTGCGAGCCACCGGAAATAAAGAGCATGTGATAGCTTCCAGTTTCAGATAGTTAGGAACCTGGATATAGCCAAAAGCTCGCGCCTTTTGATAATTTTAACACGTCGTTCCAGTATCAAATCTTTTTTTCTACGCTTCACCTTCCTTTCAAAATGCTTTCAATAGATTTCAGTATAAAAATATCTCCGATTTTTCTTCTGTTAAAGCGAAACTAAAAACATTTGACAGGCTAGCAGGTGCAATAAGATCACATTAGGCAGTAGTTTGGCCTCTAGTGTGTATGACTGAAATGTGACATGAATGGCAAAAGCCCACTTGAAAAAAAAAGCTTGCCGGATAGGTGAATACTGGAGTCGCCGCCCTAAATGAGGGTATATTAGAAAGGAGTTTAAGGGACCGGAAAAACCGCCATTTGGATGGCAGCCAACCAAGGAAATTCATGGAGATGTCGGAGTTATGGAAAAGAGGGAGCCACGTCAAGTTAGACAGCAAGACAGACAGATGCCTTGACTGCTTACTAAGCTACATTTATCGTAATTAATACAGCGGATTCCCCTCACGGACCGCAACATGTTATATTCTTATTCTTTGCAGATCCTAGGAAATTAATTGACATTTTAGATTTGTACAGTGAAAATTTCATTAGGCGCGTTTAGAACTGTTCCAGCAGCCCTATTATGCCACCGGGAATTGCATCAGTTTATTGTAAATAAACACCAAGGTGTCACAAGACAAGATTAAAACCATTTAGCTTATCGGCTATTAATACGCATTCATTCAATTGTTTTAAACAAAAGAGTAAAATTCAAATTAATAAATTATTGAAATGCAAGAATAATTTAAGGAGTGGAGGCATCAATGCCACAGGTCGCTGCTAACAAGCCAGCCGGCTGTAACATGAAGAGAGAAGGGAGAAAAAATTAAAAACTCACCAAAAATATAGCCCAGGATCAATTTATTCATTTGATGTACAATATATATTTTTTGGAAGAACATATACAATATCATATGCCATGCCAGATTGCTTGGACCAGCTGCTGGCCGAATTTTACTTAACGACGTATCCGGAATAGAAAAGAATGTATAGAATAGGTTGGAGGACCCGAAAAGAATAGTGTTGTTAATTGCGAAGGAGAGGAAGAAGAAGAAGAAAGAGATGGAAATTGCAAAATATTCCAATTTCCTCAAGCAATCAGCTACAGGTATCTTATTATTTTTTTATAGCGCAAACTTTTGAAAACACAATTTCTCAAAGGTTTTTGTTATCAGAGACGAATTGTGAAGACGTCAGAATTTGGAGAAAGTTGAAAACCTATCACCCACACGTCGCCTCCCACCCGATATCTCCATTATTAAATTTCTTCACAGCTCCTTCACAGCACCCGGCGTTCCTTTGAAAATACGATACCTCACAGGTGACGTGACGACTGAATATAATATTTATATATATATAGAATATAGAACGCAGCATTATAAGAAGAATTCGCCCGTAAAATCGTGAATACGGAGGCCTAAGAATTTTCTTTGTAAACATAAATTTTCTGAGTGTTTTTACTGATGGAATTTTCAAAAATTGGCTTCTCCTTTTTGCCAGTTTCTCTCCTGTATCTATTTATCAATGTAACTACTTTTGTCAAAAAATGAAGAATACACCATAATTTTACAACAAAATTACCACAAGAAAGTATTACAATTTTTACTTGGAAAATATTTAAAAATTGTGCTACAGAACTTTCTCGTATTTATTCCACAGGGAGATCCAAAGAAGCTCTTTAAATATTATTTTCAGGAAACTCGGGAGAAAACAAGGACCTGGCAGGTAACCAAAACCTTTTTTTTTACTAATGCGTGAGAAAGTAATGGGAAGGGCTAACAACTAATGGGATGTTTAAAGAAAAACTGAAAGCGCCGTGGCCCATTGCCATTAGGTATGCTGCTCCGTCCCCATAATTTGCAAATTCACTCACTACCGAGCAGAAATTCAAATACATGTAAGTGCCAACAATTAATATACTCAGGGGCGTAAAGTTGGGGGGGGGGGGGGCTTTGCACCCCCAGCCTCGAACATTGTAAGACGTGGTTCATACTTCATGGTCCCCTTTGCAGCAATATGAATATAGGCATTCCTTGTTTAGCTTTGTAAAATCTATAGCTGTACTTTACTACTATTAAAATGCGTAAAACCCTACTATTTTGCTCTTATATTTTCAATTTTTCCTTATCCTGCCTGATGACGTCATAAGGTCTACTTAGTTTTGCCCCCGCCATCATTCTAAAACTTTACGCCTCTGAATATACTACAAGGTTTCGCCTACCTTGCAAAACTCCTGATTGAATTGAGAGCGGCGGGACTAATCCATCCCGGACCGAACATCACTATTACTACTACTTCTGTTTCTCCCGCCCTCTGTTTAAGGGAGAGATTTAAAAATATTTTGTTTTCTATACAGATTTTGTGATGATTATTTCATTTTCTTAAAATTTAAAAAAAACACGTTCAAATCATTCCAAGCGTCGTTAACTTAGATTCGACACGTTGGGAATACCACGAATACGTTGAAAATCATAAGATGAAAAAAAAAAATTCCCCGACCACCCCTATCGAATATACATTTATGGAAAGCTGTTTAACGAACCAATCAGGGCTGTTACCCCCACGTTCATTAAGCCAATCGAATCGAATTTCACTCGGGGAAATTATACGATATTTCGCGAAAATTAGATTACATACGATACCGTATTTAAATTTATGGAGATGACAGCCAAGGCTATATTTTATGGGGGACTGAACCAAAATTTAACTATCAGGGGAGTCAATTGGGGACCTTGGGAGAGGCAGCAGTCTCCCTCCCCTTCCCCGCCTTTAAAAATATCATCTTCTCCTGGAGTTGGCTATCAGCATAATGTATGGTAACCTATCCATGAGAGAATTTCTTCAGCGACTTCGTGGAAGTGAAACATGATTAATAACTTTAAAAAAAAATAAAATTGCACTTAATTCCACACCATAAATTTTTAATACTAACAGCTGTTTCAGACTGGCTCCTTTTTTTATTTATTTTTATATATAAAGTTATTAATTAAGTATGGTAACCCACCTGAATAAAATTAACAATTAATGGGGTAAGAAATGTAGCTAAAAATGACCTACTTAATAAATTTTAAATAGGCTATATAAATGGGATTGTCCTTCACAGCTCACGAAGCCGCCTCTGACTGAACCATTTTAGAACTTCTATAGTTCCGATCTTGGCTTCAAATGCCCTCTACTTTTCCTGCCGCCAGCAGTCAAAAAAAGAAAGTATGGGCGGCCCCTATCCTCTTCCCAGTCGCATATACACCGGTTAGTAGTACTTCTTTTACACTCATGCAGGAAAGCCCGAAAACTGCCTTGTCCAGTTAGGAACTGTGTTAAGGAGAAGTCGAGCTGTCAATGTTCCAACCCATCCTAGTTTTGGTGAGAAGTAGAATCTATTAAAAATGATAATCCTCACAAAAGTATATTTATCACTCATTTTCTTAAGAAAGATTATCCTTCCTTGGATTATTACATGCAGAAGGCGATACTTTTCGTTCCTCTTCACATGGCCGCAAGTTGTCTAAGAGGAATATTTCATACAAAGTACTATAAGGATGTTTCAATTTAGGTACAGTGAATTGGAGGCAGAAATTTCCCGAATTATCAAACTCATGAAATATTAAAAATCTTTTTCCAAAAATTACAAATTATTTTATTATATTGCACGAAATAGTCCTCAACAACTTGGATACACAAAATCCTTCAAACTTGCATATTAAATAAAATAGTAGAAACAAAAACAGATTTCAATGTGTTTCTGGAGGGTGGGGTTTCTGTGGGCTTCCCATTAAAGACAAGGAAAAACGTAGGAAAAGAGAAATTAGGCTTTACTTAAAATAAGGAAGACTTACTTACTTACTAGCCGACGCCCAAAAAATAAGGAAGAAATAAAATGGGTTCGAGGAATTTTCCACGGTTGAAAACTTTACTTTATCAACGCGAGTATTGCCTTTTCCGAATGAATCGAACGAAAAAGGACACTAAAGACACCAAAGGCAAAAAACTAAAAAGAGAAGATGTTGGTGAATTTAGAAAATAAGATAATAGCTTCAATATGGACGCCAAAAACCATCTCAAACGGAAAACAATGGGAAGATCATATTGAATAACCAGAAAGGTATTTACAAACTTTCAATGTCAAAGTTAAAGAATGAATGGTATTTAAAAGGCAATTTGTTCATTCACCGTAAGGGGGCAGCCGCAGGCGGGTAAGATAGGCATCCGCAGTGTAAACAATGAAACGGCAAAACGTTGTGACTGCGATGTAACTTCGAGGTTCTCGCACTAAGCTATTCACAGTCATAATAAAGCTATTTAGATTGCGAGACGCGAGTGAACTGAAAAGAAACTTACTACTCAAATTCTGTTGTCAGCCCTGCCTGCTGGATTGTACATTTGTTCCTTATTTACCTTATTAGCCCATATGCAGCGTTGCATTGGAAAATTTTGTTACGCGGTAAAAACTAATTAATCAGATGAACATCATACGTCAGATAATTTGAAGCCCTTTTATGAGAGAAAATTATTCTTCGTATAGAATCAGTGAATTTATAAGTATGCTACAAAGGGGATTAAACATTTTCTGAAAATTAATATTCGTCGACAGGTTGATTTTGCACAACTTGCTCTAATTAGGTGCTCATAAAACCTTAAATTGTATAACCTCAGTATATAGACAAAACCGGTTTTATGTTAACATACTACGGCCTCTGGCAGAAAGTCAAAGTTCCGTTAATTAGGCGCAAAATGTTCATAGCAAACTTGCCGGCAGCAAATTCGTAACCGCGGCAGCATCCACACTATGTTACTCAAAACTCAATATAATTCCGCAGGTTTATTCAATCATGTACAAATGTTATTCTTACTCAGACGCCCCCTGGCTTTTTAGTAATTTCAGAAATTAAGTTTTCATAAGGCGCCCATTCCACATACGTACAACGTCAATGAAAATTATGAAATTGAAGGTCATTTCAATTTTACTCTATGCCATTGTTAAAATTGATCAATGATCAATTGATAATAGAGTAAAATCACAAACAATGAAACAAACAATCTAAAATTAAAAAATGGCGTCATGTGATATGACAAGTACAACTATTTTAATTGATTTCTCTAAAAAGAAAGCATTTCTGTATAAAAATTATAATAAGGATTAAATAATAAGGCGACGAAGAAAACAAATACAATTTCAAGAAACAAATTTCAAAAATTTGGCGCATACGCTTCAATTGAAAATAGTCAATTTTTGAAAAACATATGGAATGGCCCCCATCAATGAGAAATTGAAATGTCCTTCAATTTCATAATTTTCATTGACGTTGTACGTATGTGGAATGGGCGCCTAATGGTTGCACTAGCAAACTCAGTGCACTATGCAGGGTTACCAGACGTCAGGGATTCGCCCTGACAGCCGAGGATTCAGGCTGCCAACAGGAATGTCAGCAATTGCCGGGTGAATGTCAGGAATTTTGCAAGAAAAACGCAAATGAAAAAAAAAATGGGTTTCGTAACGTTAAAAATGTGAACTTAATTTTTTTACTGATATGAAAAACTTTTTCGCGCTTTAAATTTGGCGGGAACTTATATTACGTATAATATAAAATCGCTTGTTTTACTTAATTTTTCTAACAGTGAAGTGCACAAGTAAATTTACACTATATAATTATAATGTGACACTTCAGAAGGAAATTTGCACTATATAGAATGATACTTTGGTTCAGGTGTCTGGAATTGAGCTTTCTGAAATCTGGTAACCCTAAGCCCGGCCATGTTCCACTGGACGGTCACATCATATCGGCAGCCAGTCTTCATCTTATATCGTAGTATGCATTGGCCGACAAAGAACAAGGAGCTCCGGTGGCGTCAAAGCAAGCCACAACTAATGCGATTTTCAACGCCAGCTAATAGTCTGTGTTTACAGTAGTGGACCACCAAAAGACAAACAACTATGAGTAATAGGCGTGTAGAACAAATTGCTTTTCAAAATCTTGAGCAAGATACTATGAAAAATGAGGCAAATACTCTTATATAGCATGTTGAAGAAAATACGTTTAGTCGAAAATGAGGTTCTGTAGGGACAGTTTTGGGCACTAGGTTCGCTAACGACAAACCGATATCCATATTATTCAAAATGGCCGCCGTTTGCATGTGAAAACTAAGCTCTTAGCATCTAATTAATTCTTTTAATATTTTTACTACGCCTGGACCTTATTTCACTGCATATAATTTAATATATATATATATATATATATATATATATATATATATTCTCCATGATTTATAGAAAAATATCACTTTAAAATAATACGTAATTAAAAATAATTTTAAAATAGTATTGAGGCTTATGGAAAAATCAACGCTTTGATATCATTGCAACTGGTGCTGCCATCTACAAAATGACGTCACAAATGAACCTCATTGTATACCCTGTTATGTAGGACCCTGGGCCCTGGGGTGTAAGCCCATTTTGTTTTCAAGACTTCTAAGAACTACGAAGAGTACTTACTGTAGATAACAATGTATTTTTCGATCATATTTACTGTCACTCATATAGAAAGTATTGCGACCATAGAAATATATTAACTGGAGGCGGCCTTAGAGGCACCCGTTAACCATAAGCTAAGCAAATTATCAGAGATAAGTACCAACGCAAAAAATATCGAAGTCTTACACATTGCACCTTAGCAGAACAGATAACTGGACCCGGTCAAAAACTTTACTTAGCTTGTGCAGGCTATTTTCCCCGCCAAATTGCGCACTTATCTTGTGCAGGCTACACTATCAGCCATAATGATAACGGTCTCCAGCCACGGGAGGATTGCGACTGATACGACAGCTCCCTTCCCATATATCATATTTTGAGTATGAGTATTTATTAATTAAAAAGCATTGAAGCGTGAAAATAAATTTTTTTGTGCCAATTTTCAACGTAGCATATCCTATTAACTCTTATTCATTTGTGTTGGTACTACGGCTGCAGAAAGCATACGATTAGCAGTAATAATTATTGGTATAATATAACCACTGGTCACAACCAATTAAATTCTGCATAGACAATAATTGGCGGGAAATCAAGCGTGCTTGTCGATGGACACAATTCACAGCCTTTGTTCAGTTACAGCTTCATTGTTCTCTAATTTACTCAGCAACAGCTTTGGCAATATGCATAATAATCTGCAATAAGGCAAGCGAGACTGGATATAGTCCAGTGGTCGGGGACCATTGGCTCGCAAACCAAATTAATCGGGTCTCTGTACTTATACAAGAAAAAAGACAAATAAAAAAGACAATAAAAGCAGCTCTACTGGTTTCTCCGCCATTTTATTTAAAATAAATAAATATTATATTTTATATATTTACAACCAAAGGGTGAGGAGGGCAGGTCTAGTGAATCCTGTAGATCCTCGATAAAGAATTTCTCCCGTGCCATCACATAAACTAGGCGACTCTTTGTGTACTTGGAAACGCAGAGAACCCTCTTTAAGAAGGTGGACTTAACTTTCTCGATGACCGAGAGGTTTTTCACTGTTAGGTATTCCCAGATGGCGGGCATGCCGTATGATGCAACAGGGGCCACTTTCGAGCGGAATAGGGCCATAGCTGTACCTAAAGAGAGGAGACCAATGCTGGGGATGGTGTTGGCAACAGAAGGCTAGAGAAAGATCCTAAACATCAACGGTAGGGATAGAAACCTTACCAACCGGGTTGAACAACTTGGGCACAGAAGATCTAATCTGGTCTGCGGCAGACCAAATTGTGCAACCCCGTTAGATCTTGTATTTGCAGCATTATGGAGAAAGGTGCAGTTCTCTTATACAACAGGGTCGACACATGCTACGTAGAAAATTAGCACCCCAAAATGTGCTGTTTTTATTGACTTTTTATTTTTTTATTAATTAACAAAGCAAGTTATTAAAGATTTGGCTCATGCAAGTTTTAGAAGACTTCTTCATGCATCGTATAATAGGAAATATTATATTTTTGGCGCCTTAGTTCTCTCATAAAAACCAGAGGGGACTAAAATTTCGCGTTATAAGGATTTGTGGAAAAACTACAAAACCGAAAAGTAAAAATACCCGACAACATGATGCACGAAGTAGTCTTCTACAACTTACATGGGCCAAATTTTTAATAACTTACTATAAAAAATAATTTTGGGGTACCAATTTTCTACGAAGCATATCCTCTTAAAACTAAAGATAAGTATAGGGTACAGGGATGCGCCGCGCCAATCTCAGCAATACAGAGGTCGTCCATGTCTGATTTTCAATAAGAAAGTTCTCCATTGTTACCATGTTACCATGGCAACAACCGTCGTAAATAGTTTTTCAGTGTATTCCAAGTTTGGGCCCGGTGTACATCAATCATTGATTTCTGTGGTAATCGCGATATTGCAGACGATAATTGGCCAATCTCTTAGTGCACTCTATCGATCGCCATGATTTATGAAGCTCCATGCTTTGAATTTCATTAATAATATAGAGGTGGAGACGGAGGAGGTCGGAAGAGGTCGGAAGATGCTTATTTCAAGCTATTCCGCAGAGAAGTATATCATCAACGTTCCTTCTTCTCAAGGGCGGATCCAGCCGAAAATTTAGGGGGGGGGGTCATAAGTTTTCTGTAAGTTTAAAAGTTAAATTTTTTGTTGAAAAGTTGAGTTTTTTTACTAGGTATCTTATGAATTTACTCACTTAGGGGGGGGGGGGGGGGTCATGACCCCCCGACCCCCTCGTGGATCCGCCATTGCTTCTTCTTCTTTCTTTTCCCTGCCACTATTAGTATGGGGACTTGGGATGGCGTCAAAAGAAAGCTGACCAAAGATATCGTCACCCTAACGTCAGAAGGGCGTACGATTAAAGACAACTTTTCGAGATAATACCGTTTGTGTGTCTGTATAACCTAGTCTGCAACAAACGGCCACATGCCTTCCTAATCGCAAATTTCAGCCTTATTTTAAAGAACCGGTCCGAGTTTACTCGAACATGCTTTCCAATTTATCAAAATTAGCAGATAGAGAACATGAGTAATTTCATGGTAAATAATTTTCATATGGTTAAATTTCCGATATCTCGGGGTAGGGGGGGGGGGGGGTTGTCCATCTAGCGTCACTGGAGGTGAGGTAAACTCTATATAGTTAATAGGTCAGACCAAAACATTACCACACAGCAATAATGGCGGAGCGAGCCATGCATTTGAGCGTGACTTTTCTATCATTTTTTCAAAAAAACATTTTTTGCACAAAACCAAATAGTTTTTACGGAAAGTAACCTGTCCGGTTTCGTTACTCAATTTAACACCTAAAACATCCCTGAAGGTAGAAATCATCGATAGAAAGGTTTCGCAGAAAAATTATTTTTTAGTCATTTTTCATTAAAATTTAGTTATGTTTATTTTTTTACCCCCAGACGCAAACTATCAAGGGGCAAGTGACCCACCGCATTTTGTTAACATTAATAACCACTATAATATATGTCAATTTAAAGGAAATCGTTGGAGCCGTTTTTGAGAAATAATTCTTTTAGACTTTTTTTTTAAGTTTTTTGAAAATAAAACCCCCCCAAATTGAGTTAGCCCAAAATAAAAAAATTAGTCTCGAGGCATGATTTTTGTGAACCTACATGCCGAATTTCATCAAAATCAACCGAGTAGTTTGCCCGGAAATCGACGAACAGACAGACAGAGCGACAGACAGAGAGACAGACAGACATTTCGTAAAAACCACTTTTTAGGGTTCCTGGGACCTCAAAACATGTAAATCCGTTGAAATCTCGGAATCGAAAATTTCGACCATCCCAAAGCTTTCCTTATACTACGTATAAATTGGAAAGCAAAAATTACATTTATCAGTGTATGTAAAAGTTAGAGGTTAGAGCTAATGACAAAGCCACTAAATCTGGTCATAACTCAATTTACCCAAAAATGTTTGCTACCACCTTCTGACTTTAGGGTGACAATATTGCCCCCCCCCCCCCCTAAGATAACCCCCATCTGCAGCCCGATCATGGCAATCCGCAGAGAAGTATATCATCAACGTTCCTTCATCTTCTTTCTTTCCCTACCACTATTTGTAGGGGGACTTGGGGTGGTCTTATGAGGAAGCTGACCGAAGATATTACCCCCCCCCCCTGAGATAACCCCATCTGCAGCCCGATCATGGCGATTTTATTACCGGGGTTAATATAATACCATGCCACGTGATTGTATTAATTCAATTGTTTAAAATAAATCCCGCAGTGAAGTATATCATCAACGTTCCTTCTTCTGCTTTCTTTCTCTACCACTATTTGTATGGGGACTTGGGGTGGTCTTAAGAGAAAGCTGACCGAAGATATTACCCCCCCCCCCCCTGAGATAACCCGATCATGGCGATTTTAATACCGGGGTTAATATAATACCATGTCACGTCACAGTATAAATTCAATTGTTTAAAATAAATGAACAGTAAATTTCAGAATTTTTTAAATTGTGATGTTGGCAATACTGAAAAACTGAACTGACGCGATGCTGCTGTAGCAAATACAAACAACAAACAAAAACATACTGTATATCGCCCTAGACATAAAAAAGTTTTAATTTTGAATTAAAGGGTCAAATGTAAGACACGAAAAAGTAGGCGCTACCGTGGCATCTCTGCTACCCCGGAAAAATCATACACAGTAAATGTTAATTTGCTACCGATTGTTAAGTTCAACATTTTCCCTCACACTCAAACAAACTCATTTTAAACTCCTAATTTCCTTTTTAATAGCCCATTTTAAGAGGGCTTTTTAGTGTTTTTCTTTTACAGTTTTACTTCCCAAGGCTCTTATAAATTATAAATTACGACATAAAATTAAGAGGCCTTTTATGTGTATTTTTATCACTCTCGGAACGAAAAATATGAAATTAATTAAACGCATAGTATAGCAAGTTCCTCTAAAGGGTAGGAAATTTCAATAGTAATAATTCCTAATCCACAATTGATTTGCCTATTAGCAAAAGCAATCCTCTCCATTTTTCTCAGTTTTGAGATATTCGCGCCATTTTTTTTATTTTTCAATACTCTATCCGATGAATCAGATATTGAGACGCAAAAGCAATTCTAATACTGTTAAAATTAGCTTTAAAAACTGGAATGTTATGCCTCATGGCGTTGCGGCACAGCAGTTTTTTGCGGTTTCTGAAAAATCGCCCTGGGTGGACAGGATTGCTTTTGCTAATAGGCAACTCAAATGTACTAGCCAACAACTGAACCAGCTTGTGTGGCCCTCGTATATATTTCGGATATTTTCTCCTGTGAAAAACTACTTTTTTACACAAAAAAAACTCTCAGGGGTTACACCGATTTGCCCCAAAAACAAATCCCATCAACATTAACTACATAGAAAATGCGGAAATCAATGGGTAAAACTCAAAAATAAAACGTCTGAGGTTAGTTTTTATGTATAAATCGGGGTCAGTGGGGATTCTTTTATCCCCTGTCAACTACAAAGGGGGATTGAAGTAAAATTAGCGGGCGAGCTATACTCGTATATGAATGCGTTGAAACATATGGCTAGTAACTATGGCAACAGCCTCTGTGCTGCACAGAATCAATGTACCTTACCCCCATCTCTATCCTCACCTGCTCGAAACCGACATTTTCCCGTTCCCCGATAATCCGAAGTCAAACGGTTATGATGCAAGATTTTTTCCTGAAAAGGTAGCAAGGCCATCGAGAGCTCTTACGGGGCAACTGATTCTTGGCCTAACCTAATTTAGAGAAATTTTCAAAGTATCAAAGTAGTTTATCAGGGGAAAAACTATTAGATTTTTCGGACGAAGAGTTCAACCAATTAAATTCAGCATAGACAATAATCTGCGGCAATTCAAGCGTGTTTTAAATACATCTGCAAATATTTATATCGCTGACGAAGAATCTATTATTGATTGTCACCTATATACGAAAGACAAGTGACATAGTGACACGTAAAGAACAGTGCCCGCATCCTACAGGTGACAAGGTGCTCTATGTGGGTGTTTTCAACTCTTTATCACCCATTTCATGAGTAATTGAACTAAATGAAGGATCCCGTGGATGAAGGCGGTAGTACGCACATAGAAAAAATACATGTGAACAAGTGGGGTAAAACACTTTCCATAGAAAAAATTTATGTCGCTCATGCACGAGAAAAGTGACACATTTCTAAATATTGACTTTTGAGTTAAATCAAATTTTAGTTCTGACCATTTTTTAGTTTTTACTTGTAGTACTATCGAGACGCTTAATACTTTTGAGATATGACAGTTTACTTGAAAGAGAAGTGTAATTACCACGTCAACGCCTGGAGCACATTCCGAATTATGTCAGTATTGCCAAACCCGAAGTAGTCAAACTTGACAATGGATCAGTGACAAAACGCAATCTTATGGAAACAAATTAAACTAGATATGTGACACTACATTCATAAAATTCGCTATATTTCCCTCGACATTTTTGTATAAATAAGTCAATTTTGCAATTTTTTGAAATGTGTCACTTTTCTCGTGCATGAACGATGTATGGTAAAGAATGGAACACTTTCCATATAAAAATATATGTGAAACAGTCCCGTGGAAGAAGGCGGTAGTACGCACATAGAAAAAATACATGTGAAAGAGTGGGATATAACACTTTCCACAGAAAAGATACATATAGAAGAGTGAAGCATAACACTTTCCATCGAAAAAATACTGCTGTATGTGTAAGATTGGGGCACATAACACCTTCCATAGAAACCATATGTGAAAGAGTTGGGCATAACACTTTCCGAAATTTGACTGTTACAAACACTAGTTTGGAGTACACTGCTTTGTGGCTGCGAGACATGGTGCATATGCGAAAAAGAGAAGACCAAGTTGGAAGTATTTGAAATGTGGGGCTATAGAAGAATGCCAAAAATACCCTGGATAGACCAGATAACAAACGAAGAGGTGCTCCAAGCGACAAACGAAGGAAGGACTCTAATTACCTTCATACCCGCGAGAAGAGCGTGCATGGGACACCTGACAAGACATGAGGGACTCCTTAACACCAAAAGAGAAGGCACCATTGAGGGTACCAATGCCAGGGGCCGACCCGGGAAGACTTCATGCTATATATGAGATGCAGAACCTGATTGGAACTCAAGAGAACGGCCCAGGACAGAGAACAATGGAGAAAGTGGAAAGATTTGCAGAAAAGTATTCGATAGAAAAGATGAAATCTCTTATTGCTTGATGCGACTTAACGCCTTCATCCATCATAACTAGGCCCACTACTCTTTGCATTCATAAAAAAACCGACACAACAATAATTTAATATATCTGAACATAAACCCAAACAAAAAATTTACAAGATAAAAATTCCACTCCCATTTCTTTTTTAAATTTTAGCGCTTGGCTCACCACAGTTGGATACCGGCCAAGTATAAAACTTTGAAAAATAACACTCTTAATAAGAACCGGAAAAAGTTTCCAGTATAAACATCTACCATTATTATCGGGACAAAGTATTAATGACTAGGAGAGAAAAACTAGTAATGGAGCAGTTTGAGAAAGCTGCGCTTCAACAGTTAGAAAGTTTCTCCGATCCCTCCTGCTGATTAAAATTTTCCCTCCTCAACGTTGTGACAAGGGAAGGATTTTCCCTGTCTCAGCGGGCAACCATTTCCACGAAACTACCATTAAAACAGAGACTGCGGGTTAACATAAAATGTTTAAGAGGGCGGAAAACGTTTGGGCCCCGAAAAAGGTTGGTATTCAGGAAACATTTAAATTGAAAAACTTCCAGTTAACCATAGGCTTCAATTTAAATAATTAATTATAATATTAAAATTGGGAAGCCTTCTGCCACCTCAGTGGTATCATATTCTAATATATTCTAAGGCCTAATCAGAGGAGGGGATAGGATTTTCAGTGGTTCGCAAGTTCACGAGAATAATCGTATACGGGGATTTGGTTAGTGTCGAGGTTTGTAAGCGTAAAATAAAGCTTAGAAGTCAAAACTATAGCCCTAAACTACTAACGATTGAAAATGGAACAATTAAAGTGAACAGCACAAGCAGTATGGGTGGCATGTCCCAACGGAAGAAGACCTTTGGGCCAACCGAGACGACGCTATGACGACCAGCTAAACGAAGATGTGCAGGAAGTTGGCCTTCGGGCCGATGAGTGGCGTGGTCAGGTGAAGGACAGGATCCGTTGGCGTGGTGTTGTGAATGCGGCCAGAAGTCCCCCAGGGCTGACAGCGCCAACTTAAGTCACGTTAAGTCAAAGTGAATTTGGGCACCGGTATATGCAGAGAACTAAACGACCATTAACTAACTAACCAACCCAAAAAAGCAGGATAAGAACGCGGCTGCAGGGAATGTTGCTGAGCGCAACATGTCAAATAAAGCCGTGGTGAAAAGTGAGGATTATTTTCGGTTTTTATTTCTAGTTTTGGTCTTTTGAAGCTCTTTCATACGATATACAAGGTGTCCCGCGAGTGCTAGATAGATAGTATAATATTAAGGAAGGGCAGGTAAGGGGGAGGGGGGGGGGAATTAGAAATGATACCGTACTACTTGTTTTCTCTACTGCGCAAGTACACGTCACACACGCAACAAATTTGGGCGCGAAATTCAAATTGTCCTCGTGCACATGATAGTGTTAATAATAATTGTCCATGCCCTATCAACTCATGGTCGGAAGTGAACAGTGGGTCCGCTACAGGGTGTCCCGCGGATTTTTGTGAAATCGTATTTATTTTTATATGGCCAAACCGTGAGTGGAGGATAAAGCTTTTCCAGAACTCGATGGGATTTTGCATGCGGGGTTTTCAGACATTTATATCTTGGATTTTATAGCCACCTTTCTAATTTTGGAAATCAAAAAATACGACTGGATTGGCCGTTTCTGATATTGGTAATAAAAGGGTTTTTAGTTTCAAGCTACCACTCACGGTTTGGCCATTAAAAAAATTAACACGACTTCACAAAAATCCGCGGGACACCTCCTAGGGAATACACCGTTGACTTCAAACCATGGATTGATAGGGCAAATCATCTCTAAACCTCCTCCTACCTTAACAGATTATCTAGCTCTCGCGGGACTACCTGTATAAACAGACAGCAGTTTCACACAGCCCAGTTTATCTGCATTTCAAGAGAATTTATGAAAAGGTATTGTTATGTATTTATTACCTCTTGGTGGAAACGCATCTTAATAGAACTTGCTTTTAATTTCTCCCCTAGGCCCTAAGGGGAGGGGGGATGTTCAGCGATATGGGCGATCGGCATTGGCGTCCTCCATCTTGGCGCCATGGTGCGTGTGAGTGTGAGTTTAACAGTGGGCTCATCTTTAAACTCCATATATGAAGGGCATACGCTGACGGTTAAGAAACGGAAACTAACATACTTCTGCCATGTGATGAGGAACGAAAAGTGTCGTCTTCTGCATGTAATAATCCAATGAGTGTGAGTTTAACAGTGGGCTAATCTTTAAACTCCGCGCATATAGGATGGGCGTACCTGCACCATAAAAATCAATAAGCGTCTTAAATTGAGGTTTATAAACGTAGTTCACTTCCCCTAATGGTTTTTATAGATACGTCCTCTTGTCGAAATCAAGAACTTTTCGGTATTTCTAGCTGTGTTTTCCTCATGTACATAACACCGCTCAGGTCCACTCACGCGTCAGTTCAAATAACCTGATCTAATAACTGGAAATTTTATGGGACAACAGTGACGCATCTCATTGACGCAAATCCCAGGCATCTGAATCAGGCACAGAGCCATCATCCTTGTTCAATAGCTGCGGACATGCAGGTTTGTGTGGGAGAGCCTCCACACTCCATACCTGGGAAAACTACTATGTTTCCGCCAATTTCCTTATGAATGGTTCAAAACCTTCAAATCTACCTAATATTTTAATTTATTTCTTTGTCATTACATGTAGAGTAATAGTAACGACTCCGACTTTCACCCGAAAGGTTCATGGTTCGAGTCCCACACTTCCTAAATTTCCTGACCATGCTTCGGATGGCATGTAAAACTGGTGGTCCCGGGCTTTTCTAGTTGAGTGTAAGAGAGGACTTTATTGCCCTTAACTCCGCTTGGCTTTGTAATAGAAAAAAATATCAATATTTATTTATTTAAGTGCTTTTCTGCCGAGTCATTTATTCACTTGAATTAAATAAATAAATATTGTCTTTTTTTGTTCTATTACTAAGCCTACCTAGCGGAAATAATAACCACTATTAATATACCAAACCTGGAAACCATGCCTAAACAGTACGACAAAGTGCGTAACCCTTATTTCTGGAGGCGAAGTCTGCGTTTGCGCTTTTCAAATACGATAATAAAATATTTTATTTTACAGATTAATATAGTTCACCAATAAACTAGATATTGTGTACCTAGGTTTTTATAAATGTTTATTTTTTTATGGAGTTTAGTCACCCCATACAATTGTTATGCCCGTATACAATAGAAAACTCATTAACAAAGGTTTAGTTGGACTTACATTGCCTGTTGTGTTAACAGTCATTCGAGGCATGGGCTTCATGGTCATCGAACAATTAGGGCGCAGCCCATTGTCAGGGGAGGGGGCGACGTTTCGGGAGTGGGTTCTACTCCCATCATCAACTGAATTGTTCGATGACTATGAGACCCATGCATCTAATGACTATTAACACAACAGGCTATGTAAGTCCAACTAACCCTTTGTTAATTAGTATTACACCATTGCCATTAACCTTTACAAATAGAATATATAACTCATTTCTCGAAACATAAAAATACGCCACCACAAAAAAGACATTCCAAAAACTAGGCTAGCTACAACCTGGTTGAAAAATCGCACCTCGTTGTAGGTGCAAAAAAGCAAGGGGGCATAATTAATCTCGGCGAAAATTCCGAGTCACTTAGAAATAGCGATAAGGTTTTCATTTCAACTCAGCAGCTTTCGGGAAGGTTGGTTTGCAGTTTCTCCCATGATAAATGACAGTCTTTTTAATGTCGGCCAAAATTCAACATGAAACGTAAATCGTTTGCACTCAAAGCTTTTTCTACCTGAAGGTCAGATTATATATGAAAACTGACCCTAATTCACCTAGATTAGCTAGGTCCGGTCCCAAGGGCTCATTTTCACACTCCTAAAGGGGCCCTGCAGCACTACACACATAGATTTATAAATAATACAGAAAATTATACAAAACGGGTATTAATTACTACTTTTAATACTGATTTACTCTACAAAACCGTATCCATTCACACATACTAAGAGAATCAGTCGATTTTAAACATTTATAGCAAGCCTCTAAGGAGGGGGAGGGGGAATCAAACCTGTGCCTAGAGACAAACCCACAATTAAATAACAAATAAAAAAGCAAAATACTTATGTGGTTTAATTGTGGTTACCTACATTATATCTAGCGCCCATCAAAAAGCCTGAATATAATGGGTTCATTCGCCCAATTAGGGCATAGATTTCCAAATTGTTTGCTAGCAAATGGCGACCGGATCTCTTTGGTAAAAAAAAAAAAAAAAAAAAAAATCACGATAAAGAGCTCAATACTCCTTTCAGACAATAGTACTTATTCAATCGGATGATTATGAAGGAAAGTCTGCGTTTTGCTGTAATTTTTACGAATTTTTTATCTGACTTTTGCATATTCTTCTTCATATTCTTTTTCTTCTATATTTAATTTTAAGTACCTATTATTATTACAATCTGTTTTAGGGTTCGCATGAAAACAAGACTTTATACTCCTATTATTCAATAGTTGCGGTTGCAGAACGAGGAATGAATTAATTTCGATAAAAATTTAAAATGTCTCGGACATCATTTGTTTATAAAATATTTTGTAATCACTGCCACAGGCGGCAATTCCACCGTCGAATTTACTTCATTTGTGATTTGAGCTTTTTTGTTTGGTTGGTTTTAAGGAGACTATTATGTAGATACTTAACTTATCTATTATAAATTAAGTTATAATATAGTAGCTAGGTCTAAAAATAAACGTTGAAAAGACCAAGTACCTATTAGTGGGAAGAGACCAAGATACCTGCACAGGTCGCTTTGAAAGAGTGCAAGATTTCAAATACCTTGGGTCCATCATCACGTCCGACAACAAGATCAGTCAAGACGTTCTTAACAGAATTAAATCAGCCAATGTAGCTTTCTTCCAAACAAGAGCACTATTCTCGACTCGGATTCTATCATGGACAACAAAGATCAGGCTTTACAAGACGCTAATCCTACCTGTCCTTATATATGGTGGTGAAGCATGGGCCCTGACAAAGAAAGAATCAAGAGCGTTGGCTGTTTTCGAGAACAAGATGTTACGGAGAATATTCGGAAGAGTTTTTGAAAACAACAGTTGGAGAATCCGAACGAACGAAGAAATCCACCAACTCTTCGGCTCGCCAGACGTCACACAAATACTACGAAGCAGAAGGCTCCAGTGGATGGGACACGTCGTCCGTATGCCAGCGGATAGAACAGCACAAGCAGTATGGATGGCATGTCCCAACAGAAGAAGACCTTTGGGGCGTCCGAGACGACACTATGGCGACCAGCTAAACGAAGATATACAGGAAGTTGGCCTTCGGGCCGATAATTGGTGTGATCTGGCGAAGGACAGGATCCGGTGGCGTGGTGTTGTGAATGCGGCCAAAAGTCCCCCAGGGCTGACAGCGCCAACTTAAGTCAAGTTAGTCATCATTAATAAGTTTCTACTACATTATAACTTCATTTATAATATATAAGTTAAGTATCTACATAATAGTCTCCTTAAAACAAAACAAAAATCTCAAATCACAATTTTATTAATAAAGTAAATTTGCCCGTGGAATTCCCGCCTTAATAAAGACAATTTTCATTCTTTCCTCGTACTGAATTTAGTAACTTAGAATATTCTCCTTTCTATACAAATGGGATTTTCTCATTTTCATTGTCATCAAAACGCAGGCCCATAAGTCAACAACCGATGAACTTGAAAGAAAAAATGCCAGCCAATTGTAAAGTAACAATGGCGGGGCAGTAACTGCAGCTGGCTGGTTGCCGGGCGCCATGACAGACTCATGACATGTGTTTGTTTACAATTAGTCAAAACCATCATCAGCAGCTAGACAATCGTTAATCAAACCAAACAATACGCTTATTTCAGCTTTTGAAGCCGCCACAGGCATACCTGCGAGGAAAATTCGGGAAAACTTACTGGCACCATTTCTTTTCAACCCCGTGTGTTATATAACAACAGTGACGTTATTAGATATTTAGAGACTCAAGGTCATAGGCAGATTTTATTTGGAGGGGAGGGGTAAAATTATTGAGACTAGTACAATATTGGAGAGATGAGAAGACCGCTTGCCACCAAAAAAAGTGGGTGTGTGTATTTATGTACACGCGTGAGAAGTTATACTTCTTTGCCATCATTAAAAATAAAAATAATACGTACGGATAGAACTAAAACACATTTGACGTTCAATTGTAATTTTTATCACAAACTTTTTATTAAATTTATTTCCTTATTTTGTAAATATTAAATAATTAGGTATTAATAAATATTTAACAGTAATAATTTAATAATATTTAGTGTAAATAATTATATTAAATACAAATATTTTGATTTATATCATGAAATAATACGTACGGATAGAACTAAAACACATTGACGTTCAATTGTAATTTTTATCACAAACTTTTTATTAAATTTATTTCCTTATTTTGTAAATATTAAATAATTAGGTATTAATAAATATTTAACAGTAATAATTTAATAATATTTAGTGTTAATAATTATATTAAATACAAATATTTTGATTTATATCAAGAAATAATACGTACAGATAGAACTAAAACACGGGTACAAAATGGCAGCTTCATTCTGTGAACGTTTTCTGTGAACTCTCGATCGTAAAGAAGTATAACTTCAAAAATTTATTTTATTTCTGGGCTCACCTTTCACATCTCCCACTGACCAGCCATTGCAAGGCTTTTTACTAAAAACGTTGCCGGTGGAGACCCCCGGACCCCGCTAACAAAAATATTCTATTGGTAAAGTTTAATGGCAATGGTGTGATATTATATATTAAAAAAAAGATATGTTCTGTCGACAAATTTTAAACTCACCTGCCTCACTAAAATATTCAAAAAAAATTGCATAAAAATCTAGGGTAAATAGTGCCTGTAATTTCAAAACATTTTCACCCCTGGCAATAGCCACCAAATTTATTTATAATTGTCTTAACATTTTTGGGATCCTTACTAAAGTGCCTGACCTAGATACTGTAGTTATTAGTATCAGCCCCCTGGGGGGGGGGGGGGGTTATTGTTGGTGTTGTATTATAGGTTTAGTTCTCTCACCTTTTTAGCCCATTGAACAACTCGAACAAGTACCTTGGAGTACGGGTGCTTTCGCGCAAAAATAAATATATATATATATAATTAAATATTATAAATTAAATAATATATATTAAATATATATATATATAATTAAAAATTAATATATATTACACTTGGAACAGTCCCTCCAGGTCCAAGGAAGTGATCTCACGAAGTTACTCTAAGCAGCGAGGTACATCCTTAGGCGCGGTTTCCACCGACCTGCTAGTGCTAAATACAAATACGGTGACGTGGTAACAGACATTCAAGACGGGGTTTCCACCGACCTCGCATTGCAGAATGCAAATGACATTGACGGAAATGTTCGTTTTACTCTATGCCATAGTTTAAATTGATCAATGATCACAGAGTAAAATCACAAACAAACAAACTAAAATTAATATTTAATAATAAATGGCTTCATGGGATATGTTAAGTACAAGCATTTTAATAGATTTCTATAAAAAGAAAAATTCAAATTTCCGTCAATGTCATTTGCATTCTGCAATGAGAGGTCGGGGGAAACCCCGTCTAAGTCTTGAATGTCTGTTACCTAGCAGGTCGGTGGAAACCGCGCCTTAATTGAGTCAGGATTAGAGAAAGCGAAGCATCCAAGGGGGGGGGGGGTGAAATAAACTATAGCTCTGGGGTAGCGTATTGCTTAATCAGGCCCTAGTTGTAGCTGGCTCAAAGGCCTGCTAATTATTCTCGTTTGATCAAGCAATCAAGCTTTGTCTATCGCCTTATTGGATACTAGTAGGTGAACACCTATGACAGCGGTAGGTCAATGAGTGTGTGAGCTAGAGACTATCTCAACACTGTTCAACACATGTTCAAATAAATTCGTGGGAGGGTTGGCTTAGAGTGGGGACTATATTTTCTGAATTTCTGGGGGCCACCAACCTCGTCATTGAAAAAATGCAGGATTAAAAAAAATTGAATGTCCAATCTCTCATAAATAGAACACTAGTATATATATGTCAATGAAGAAGTCCATTAAAAATCTTTCCTCTATTAAATATTTAAGAATTGAGCACCTTGTAGTACCTAGAGCATACATGGCAACTTTTATAAAATCTTACCAATGTAGGTATAGTATAGTACCAAAATTATTTAACGTACAAGATATTTGTCCTGGGTTTTTGTCAATAAATAAATTTTAAAAATACATCCGGGAATGGCTGATGAAGAGGTGCGAATCCTTATTTGAAATAGTGGACTAGACTTTGACTGTTGTTGGTTATGTGAGATATGTTATTAATGTGTAAGTTTACTTTAATAGTATTATTTTAATTTCTTTAGCGAAAATGGTTATAAGTCTACTTAGGGCGACCTTACAAATATTGTGTATTAATAAATACATAATAAATTAATATATTGCGTCTTTTAAATATTACAATATATATACACTTTTACATATTGCAATATTTACAAGATACTAGCATTATAATACGAAAGTAATTGGGTATTCTTCGTATACATTATTTCATATTGCGGCAACTAGGAAATATAGGCATCATAAGCCGATAGGCAATCATTTAGGCGATCTTGACCTCTTAGCAGACTGAGCCGAGAAGCCTTGCAGTTTTAGAAATAGGGAAGCCTCTGAAGAAGGGTGAAGCCAGGTAACCCCATAATAAGCGCGAGGCTTCGACGAACTGACCTAGACATGAGGAATTGGAGCAAAACTACCCAGACTGACATGTAAGCACCAATCAATTTATAATATAACCGACAAAGTTCCACCACAGGCCACAGCCATTGGTCAGCCAGCATCATTCATTAGTTAAATTAATTATCCATAGAAATTGACATTAACGTCCATTTTAAGGGATAGATTTCAAAATATTATGTTAACAAGGAATGGCCGTGGCTTTTTGACGAAATTAATTAATTCCTCGTTCCACAGTGTGTGAAGCTGTGACAGTGGCCAGTTGAAAAAATCATTTTTAAAGAGAGGGCTGTATAGCCCTAACTCCGCTAGGTTGGCTTAGTAAAAAAAAAACAATAAAAAGTCCTTATTTATTTATTTATAACTTGTCGAATCAGACATTTGTTATAATGAAGAACGGGTCCGAGTTTACTCGAACATGCTTTCCAATTTATCAATTAGTAGATGGAGAAGATGAGTAATTTCATGGTAAATAATTTTCCTACGGTTAAATTTCGGATATCTCGGGAGGGGGGGGGGGGGGTTATCCACCTGACGTCACTGGATGTGAGGTAAATTCTAGATAGGTCAGACCAACACATTACCACACAGTAATAACGGCAGGGCACGCAATGCATTTCAGCGTGAATTTTCTATCATTTTTCCAAAAAAAGTTTTTGCACAAAACCAAATAGTTTTTTGGGAAAGCAACCTTTCCGGTTTCTTTGCTCAATTTAACACCTAAAACATGCCTGAAGGTAGTAATCAATCAATCAAATTTAAAATTTTTTTGTTCAAAACCAAATAGTTTTTTGGGAAAGCAACCTTTCCGGTTTCTTTACTTTTCTTAAAATTTAGTTATTTTATTCCCCCCCCCCCCCAGAAGCGAATTAATCAGAGGGTAAGCGGCCCCCCGCATTTTGTTAACATTAATAACGACTACAATTTATGTAAATTTAAAAGAAATCGTTGGAGCCTTTTTTTGAGACGTTTTTTTTAGTTTTTTTGATAATAACCCCCCCCCCCTCAAATTGAGTTAGCCCAAAATAAATAAAAAATTATCTCGAGGCATGATTTTTGTGAACCTACAAGCAACCTTTCATCAAAATCGGCAGAGTAGTTTGCCCGAAAATAGATGAACAGACATACAGACAGAGTGACAGACAGACATTTCGTAAAAACCACTTTTTTGGGTTCCTGGGACCTCAAAACGTGTAAATCCGTTGAAATCTCAGTATCCAAAATTTCGACCATCACAAAGCTTTCCTTATACTACGTAGAAATCAGGACATGTAGGTACGGACTCTGACTTTCACCTGAAAGGTTGTTGGTTCGAGTCCTACACTTCCTACATTTTCTGGCCATGCTTCGGAGGGCATGTAAAGCAGGCGATCCCGGGCTTTCCTAGTTGAGTGTAAGATAGGGCTTTATAGCTTTAGAACAAAAAAAGTCCTCATTTATTTATTTATTTATTTAGAAATTGGAAAGCAAAAATATCGGCGATACGCTACATAAAACGAACAATAACGTTATAGGGAGCATATTAGAATCCACCCTCAGACTACACTGACGGCCTGTAGTGACTGTAGAGTGTAGAGGAACATTTCTTATAAGATTTGACACCATGGTAGCTCAACCATCAATATTGGAGTGTCCGTTTCCCTATTTACAACGAAAAACAACCATCGCGGTCTCGGTACATGTTGGTATCTACAAAGTTAATTTAAAATAATGCTATAGGAGAGGCAATGAAAAAGAATATTAAAACCACCAAAGCAATTTACAAACCCGTTAAAACGAGCAATAAGACAATTTAGATAAAAAAATATGCTGCACCTAAATAGAGCGTTGGTAATGAAACGCTATTTTCCTCTCACAGCCCTTCCCCCCCCCCCCCCAAACCCTTTCCCCCTTTTGATAAATATAAGGGTAGAGCATCGTTGTGGAGTGAATAAACATAAGGGAGAAAAGCAAGGGTTCTTCTTGAACGGCAATACTATGCTGTAATATATAATACGATGCTATATACAGTATATTATATGCCAACGGCCATAGCAAATTGAATCCACAAGAACAGAGTCAGTACAAAACTGAAGCACCCTTGATAGTGTGCTCAGTGTTGGCAGGGGAACATGGGTGGACATGATAACGCTCTGCCAGTCAGTCTAAGTGCGTGTCGACTCCTGGTCACCTCCGATCTAATGGTGTGACTTTACCATGTTCACAAGTGGTTCGGAATCCACTATAATCAGGAGGTCCACCCTGTTAGTCAACTCCCCTTTCCCCGAGGTGATAGAGTCTGCCCTTTGGGTGCCTCAAGTTAACAAACAGACTCACTCCCCCCGCCAGGCCGACAGGGTTGCTTAGAAACAGAATGCTGAAAGCAAAACTAAATATATAGGTACTACCGTGTAGTATGAATTCGGTATAGGGATTTTTCATTGGGGGTGTGGCTTGTTTCATGCAAACTAGAAAATTTATTTGTATTATATTATATTTTATACAATAAATAATAATAATAATAAGAACCGGTCCGAGTTTACTCGAACATGCTTTCCAATTTATCAAAATTAGTAGATAGAGAACATGAGTAATTTCATGGTAAATAATTTTCCTATGGATAAATTTCCGATATCTCGGGGGGGGGGGGGGGGGGGGGTTGTCCACCTGACGTCACTGGAGGTGAGGTAAATTCTAGATAGGTCAGACCAACACATTACCACACAGTAATAATGACAGGGCACGCAATGCATTTCAGCGTGAATTTTCTATAATTTTAAAAAAAAAAAACATTTTTTTTTTTACAAAACCAAATGCATTTCTGGGAAAGCACCCTGTCCGGTTTCGTTACTCAATTTAACACCTAAAACATGCCTGAAGGTAGAAATCATCGATAGAAAGGTTTCGGAGAAAAAATATTTTTTAGTCATTTTTCATTAAAATTTAGTTATTTTTATTTTTTTACCCCCAGAAGCAACCTATCAAGGGGCAAGCGACCCCCCGCATTTCGTTAACATTAATAACGACTAAAATAAATGTGAATTTAAAAGAAATCGTTGGAGCCGTTTTTGAGAAATAATTTGTTTAGACGTTCTTTTGGAGTTTTTTGAGAATAAACCCCCCCCCCCCCCCAAAATTCAGTTAGCCCAAAATAAAAAAATACATGCAAAATTTCTTCAAAATCGGCCGAGTAGTTTGCCCGGAAATCGATGAACAGACAGACAGACAGACAGACAGACATACAGATATACAGACAGACAGACAGACAGAGCGACAGACAGACATTTCGTAAAAACCACTTTTTTGGTTTCCTGGGACCTCAAAACGTGTAAATCCGTTGAAATCTCGGAATGGAAAATTTCGACCATCACAAAGCTTTCCTTACACTACGTATAAATTGGAAAGCAATAATGAGAGAGGTCAATTATGTCAACAGGCACATCAACTTTTTCAACTGCAGTCAGGATGATTTGAAGTCTTTCGTATGACGTGTTGTAACCCTGTTCAACCTACCCTTACATACCATTACTATATTTTTAGATTTAGGCTTACATTTAGATTTTAATTGTTAATTTAAATTGCATCTAAAATAATTTTTATGTTAAAATTGTAAAATGTTCATAACCCTTAAATATGTAAAATACGTTATTTTTTAATTATTTACAGTATGTAGGTAATAATAATAATACTAGTTTCCTTATTGAAAACAAAGGACCGAAAGTATGAAGGAGCAAAGCCATTGAGGATTTTATATATTAAAGTACCTTGATGTAGGTGCATGGTGTTTACTTTGATCTTGACTCCAGCATGTTGTTGGTCTCAGGAGACCCCCTTCTAAAGCTACAAAAAAGGGTTAAGGGTAAACTCAATGATAGTTAGATGTTGGAGAATCATAAAGGAAACCACGAGTTCACGAGGGAGCAATAACCGGATGGACTGCGGGTTTTCGAAAAGTGAGTGGAGGCGGGGGGAGGAATTGGAAGGTTCAAAGTTTAAACTAAGGGCTGCATTTCGCCACAGAAGAGAACGGAACTTGAGGGTTGTTTACCAAGAGTCTCTGGCGAGTGGACGTAAATTATACGGTTGAATGGAATTTCAATAAGTTTAATAAGTTATATAACCTAAAATACATGTCCACTTCAGGCACTCTAATTAATTCAGTAAATGGACAGTGCATACATTTAGTTAAGACATGTAGAGTAGTGGTACGGACTCTGACTTTCACCCGAAAGGTTGTTGGTTCAAGTCCCACACTTACTTGCTCTTTTTCTGGCCATGCTTCAGAGGGCATGAAAAAGCAGGTGGTCCCGGACCTTCCTAGTTGAGTGTAAGAGAGGGCTTTATAGCCCTAGCTGCGCTAGGTTGGTTTGGTAATAGAACAAAAAAAGTCCTTATTTAGGGCTCTCCTTCCAAATGTCATTAAATTGTAATTGTTGCACTTTTGAACTGTTGTACTAAGAAAAAAATACAAAATTATTATTATTATTATTATTATTATTATTATTATTATTTATTTATTTATACATGACATTGCGGCCATAGGGAGATGCCCGTCTGGGCCCCAAGAAAGGTGGTCGTACTATCTGCGAGCTGATCCCCTGGAATAATAAATAGGAGACTTCTATAGAAAGCAGAAGTGAAATGCTACGTGTTCCCAATCGTTCTATATGGTATGATGGGCTGGACTTTGACATAACTTATGGAGAACCTAATCTAGCCTAACCTAACCAAAACGGAATCTAATATATACTTCTGCCATGTGATGAGGAACAACAAGTATCGCATTCTGCATACAATAATCCAATAGAAATAGAAGGACAGAGGGCTCCCGGCAGAAGAAGAACATCCTGGTAAAAAAACCTGCGGCAGTGGTCTGGCAGGAGTACGACTTCCCTTATCAAAGCAGCAGCCTCCAAGATCTAAATCGCCATGATGATCGCCAGTCTTCAATAGAAAAGGCATCTAATGAGGAAGAAGAAGACCATAGGATTATAACTGTAAACAAACAAATTTTGAATAGCACTTTCCATTATAAAATTATCTTGTTTACATTTTTATTACCAGGGGATTAAATAAATACCGGTATTATAATCGCCTCGATCAGGCTGCAGGTGAATGTTTGAGTCCGTACCACTACCTGTCGTAACGCAACACAGGTATTACCTACAGAGGCGACTGAAGAGGTTATTCGGATACATTCATTGAATTGTTTGCATGCGATTCATCTTTTTATAAAATAAAAATAAAATAAATAAAAAATATCCTGATTTTTTCCACTATGTTGTCTTCGGCAATTCCACCGCCAAGCCTAGTCTCGCCAATCTTCGATAGAAGGGGCATTTAAAGAAGAAGAATCTGAAAACAGAGGTGGGACAAGGGCGGCTCACTCCCCCCCCCCTCCGATCTGAAATAAAAATAATAAAAACAAAAATGGTAAAATTCTAAATGGAGTTCTAGGCTTATTTCAGGCATATTGTAATATTGTAATGGAATAATTCGAGCTACAAAAAAAGTGAGAGCAGAATTCAACACGGAAATTCCCGCTTTGAACGAACTTTATGTAGGCTAAATACTTTTTCCTCGCAGCTAAAAAACCTTGTCCCTTCCATTCTTAAAGCTTTTACCGGAGGTATAAAAACCCCCAGGCATTCCACTCCCACCCTCCCTCTCGGAATTCCTGGCTACACTAAAAGTCCCACCAAACGAGCCCACACTAAATCAAGTCAACTAAGGCAAATTTTGCAGAGTCAACCATCCAGAATTTCCGAAATGAAATTTCATCTCATAAACACTTGAAATACCAAACAAGGGTATAACTTTGCACAATAACAGAAGGGCGAAACTGGAAGAAGGGGAGACAAACAAATTGAATAGATAGGAATCCGACTTCATAATAACCACAAAACACAAAGCATTTCAGAGTAAAACGGAAAGCTGAGCGTTTCTAACTGAGAAATCCTACTTTCGCCCGCGGAAATAACTTTCTTCGTCATCTCTAAGGGCCGTAACCACCATCCGCAGCAATGGCTCGGTAAAGAATCCAGGGCGGCACCCCAATGTTCCAATACATAGCGGTGCCGCCCAGTATTCTTTATACTTTCCAAACGATAATGGGACCAGGGTGTTCTTCATCTACAGGGGAGCTCCCCTTCCCTTGGATTATTACATTCTGATTGCTGAAGGTGCCACTTACCTACTAGTATAACCTTATTTGTAGTAGGTACCACCACAATCGGCCACCATCTTGGAACCAAATGGCGGATCCAGCTGGTTAACGAGCATTTTGAATGGAGGGTGGTTTTAGGCTCTGGGGGTCATGAAATGAAAAGTTGTGGAGAACTTTTCCTGAAGTCGAACATTGATAATAATATTATTTAACTTTCCCTTTTTAACGGCTGTAAATATTTTGGCTTGACCTTGGCGCTTGTTTTTCTGAAATTTCTTTAATTCTGTCGTTGTTCTTCTTTAAATTCCAACTGGATACTGGTGTCTATATGCACTTGACCCGCGGGCAGCTGTTTCAAGAGAAAAAATGTTAAAAAACCAAACGAAAGCAATGATAATAAAGGGTGGTATGCATGAAAAATTACCTTATTATCATGATCAGTGGCTTTTTAGCAATGAAAAAGAACAATCAGAAAAAACAATATAAAAAAAACAAAGGATCCATTCATTCGAAATTAGGTCTACAGTAATACGCAGTCAGACGAATACGATTATTTCGTTTTGGTGGAAAATTGTGTCAGCATGAGAACCCACTAATTGTAATTTAGCACTCTCAGAACAAAAGCAGAAGGGTTTTGGTAAGGTGCCAACAAAAGCAATTAATAAAAGGTCCCTCGGTTGACAGCACCGTTTCCCAGATTTTATGAACCTTTTCGAACAAACTGTCACACTTTTTTCTGAGAAATACAGATTTGGGTTAGGACGAAAGATTTCGAAACAGGGCGGGGAGTTTTACAACATGAGTTTTTTTTTTTTTTTTTTTTTTTTTTTTTTTTTTTTAAATGCAAGCAGTTTTGAACGTTGCGGCACGGAGAAAAATGAATTCAACTTTAATACGATGCTTTGAAACTTTGCGGATTTTGATATTAAGGAGGAGCAACAGTTTTTCCAACATGAGGTATTCATTTCTTTCTTTTTTGCGCCAGCACAGCCACACTGTGGAAAGGATTCAGAAAGGATGCTGCTGCTTTATCATGTAACTCCGGCCGAGAAAGCCGTTATAATTATGTTACGAAAAGGTCGTCATTATAAATTTTTAATTCTGGCAATCTGAATTTACGCTATATGAGACATGATTAAGTAAATAAACTGTCAACCTTTTTCTGAGAAATACAGATTTGGGTTAGGACGAAAGATTTCGAAACAGAGTGGAGAGTTTTACATGAGTTTTTTTCTCATTTTTTAATTTTTTTTTAATGCAAGCAATTTTGAACGTTGCGGCACGGAGAAAAATGAAGTCAACTTTAATACGACGCTTTGAAACTTTGCGGATTTTGATATTAAGGAGGAGCAACAGTTTTCTGTTGCCACAGCCACACTGTCGAATGGATTCGGATTAGCTTCTCCGGCTCTCCGGCTGTTTTTATAAAAAATTTTAAGATAAAATCCTCATTATCAATTATTAATTCTTGCATTCTGAATTTACGCTATATGAGACCTGATTAAGTAAATTTAGGGGAAGAGGATAAGCGATAATTAGCTACCTAAAGCCCGTATAGCGCAGAAAAGCCCTTTCAAAGGGTAGGGGATTACGAAAATAAACGCAAACATCTCTAATTCCCGTGTAGTTTCCCTTAAACACGGTTTTTACAACGGGAAAATACAATATATTGGACGCTAACAATCAGCCCCTGGAAATAAAACTGATGGCGGGCTTATTGTGTGCTGTCAACACAAAACGAAAATCTTTTTGACCCATAACAATGTCGCATTGCAGCAATCAGAGGCGGGAATACAATACAGGGTGCGAGAGCGCGGGAGGGAAGGGGGGGGGGGCTAAAAAAGGGGGTGCACAGGGCCATAGGCACACATTCCCATTCAGCGGGACAATCCAAAAAAATTGGAGTTTTAGCAGGCGTCAAATTCATTGCTATGGGCTGCTATCTATTATTCTCCCACTAACAAGTGCTGTTGGAATACAAACCTAAGATGAAGTTTGGAAAGTGCGCCAAAAGTATCAGAAGAATACTTAACGTGGAAGAAGAAATGATGACAAGGCTCTTCTGTTTTTTTATATGTTTTTGGATAAAGGTTAATCTTCAATTATGAATATAGTCATGCTTAGTAAGAAAGAACACTTTTAAGTATAATATTCAACAAGTGCTTCTAATCCCCCATTATAACTGGGACCGCCTCTGTCTCTCCGGCCGGTTCACCCAAGACAGTGGTCGTCAATCTTTTTGCACAACGGAGCCATAATCTGAGTTCACAGTTAGGTTGCGTGAGGTTGTTGTTGTTATTTCTAACGCTTGCTTTAAGCATTTCTGCTTTAAGCAACCCTGTCAGCCTGGCGGGGGGAGTGAGTCTGTTTGTTAACTTGAGGCACCCAAAGGGCAGACTCTGTCACCTCGGGGAAAGGGGAGTTGACTAACAGGGTGGACCTCCTGATTATAGTGGATTCCGAACCACTTGGAGAACATGGTAAAGTCGCATGATTAGATCGGAGGTGACCAGGACTCGACTTATACTGCCTAAGCGCGTTATCATGTCCCACCAGGTTCCCCTGCCAACGCTGTGCACACTACCAAGTTGCCGCAGTTTGAAACATGCTCTGCTCTAATGGAATCAACATGGTAAGGCCGTTGGCGTCAGGTTAGGCACACTTCACAAGAAATTTTGTCAATTATTAAATCTTTTAAAAACCAGTCGTCAAGTAGGCCTGACGGCATACCCACGAAGGTCATTAAACACTTTGGTCCGCGCTTCTGCGTTAGCATATCGCGCTTAATTAACCTATCATTTTTGGGAGGTAAATTTCCTCAGTGCCTTAAGACAGCGAAAGTTGTGCCCGTTTTTAAAAAAGGCACTAGGTGTCAGGACATGTATAGAGTAGTGGTACGGACTCTGATTTTCACCCAAAAGGTTGTTGGCTCGAGTCCTACACTTCCTACATTTTCGGAGGGCATGTAAAGCAGGCGGTCCCGGGCCTTCCTAGTTGAGTGTAAGAGAGGGCTTTATAGCCCTAACTCCGCGAGGTTGGCTTAGTAATAGAACAATAAAAGTCTTTATTTATTTATTTATTTATTTAAGCCAGACCCCAAAAACTACCGACCCATCTCTTTGCTGTCATGTCTCAAAAAAAAAATTTAAGTTGTCATGGCATCTCGGTTGGTTGAGTTTTGGACAAAGTACAATGTGCTAAGTACCGGAGCTAAGTGATAGCCAACACGGCTTTCAAAAAGGTTTCTCGATGGCAACAGCTCTTCTACAATATGTGGAGACGTACTAATGTATAATAAATACACTATATACATATATATACGAGAAGCGGGGGTAAGGAAAGTAACTTAATTTTTTATAGCTGTTTATATAGTAATACATTTACGTACAGTTAGACTACATAAATATGTGGATTAGATATTAAGCAATACAACTTTTTGTTCGTCTCTAATTTCAATTTGATGAATTAGATTTTGATTTTTTCTAGAATAGTTTCAATTTTATTTCTACCGTTGCGTTCTAGTGAAGCCCGAACCAAAGCTGTTCATTCATTCATTAAATTATTATTATTTCAGAGTTTTCTTATGTGTTTAGATGATCGCTCGCTCGCTCAGTATTTACATTTTTAATCCCAGGTCAAGATGAAAAATAATTGCCATAGTGGGCTCACTGAAACTCAACTCTGCTAGGTGCATTATATTTCAATTTTCTGATGATTGATGAAACCCAACTAAACTGGCTACATTTTCTGGCCATGCTTCGGAGGGCATGTAAAGCAGGCGGTCCCGGGCCTTCCTAGTTGAGTGTAAGAGAGGGATTTATAGCCCTAACTCCGCTAGGTTGGCTTAGTAATAGAAACAATAAAAAGTCCTTATTTATTTATTTAAAATACTGAATACCTGGACAACTCAAGATCGGGAGCCACCATTAATAATAATAGATTAAATATAAATAAATAAGATGTCTATTCAGTTCAAATTTATACATCACCAAGTCCTATCAACAGGGACGGCAAATAACAATAACCAATTCTAAGCTTCAGAACAAGTCCAATCAGCAGGGCCGGTAAATAAAAGTAACAAATGCTAAGCTAAGAAGTAAATATAAGCATTTGGAAAATAGTTCAGTTTGAAAAATATGAATAGCAGCACGATATAGAGTGGTAGACAAAGCAATTTTGTGATTAGAAACTCAATGTCTGAATACAAATTCAATTTGCGGTCCCCCCCCCCCCACCCCACCCCTTACCATTTCTCCCCCTCCTCCCCCTCCGTTATTTTCCCGCAGCGGATCTGTTGTTCATTCGCGGACTGCTTAGTCAGCATTTCTGCCAGTATTGAAACCAATCACAATGTTTAATCTTCATAAGGGGTATTCACTGTGTTGGCAGAAAAGGGAAAATAGAGAAAGAGCTCAGCGCGAGGATACCTTCACCAACCATAGAAGTAGAAAAACCTAACCTAACTTACCTCCAAAGTTTCTAGCCTTTGGCTACTAATGCATTGTAGTGTTATATGGTATATATAACACAGACATTAAATTAACTTTGGTTGAAGAGGTAGTAGTAGTAGTGTTTGTCGGGTTAATAACGACCTAGGCCTCATATTTGGGCCCATAGAGCAACACCGACTTGACTGTCCTACGCCAGCCCATGGGACAGTGGACCTCCTGATTATAGTGGATTCCGAACCACTTGGGAAACACAGTGAAGTCACACGATTAGTTCGGAGGTGACCAGGACAAGTCCTACCATGTTTCCCTACCGGCACTGTGCACACGACCAAGTTATCTGCAGCTTTGAACCTGCTCTGGTCCGCTGGATTCAATTTGCTATGGCGGCCGGTTTGAAGAGGTAACCTCCTCGTTATAACCGAAATTAGAGGATATGGAAAAAACTGGGCGTCGTCTTAACCGCTGGACCACAAGCCCCGGTTAGTCGTAGATCGTGGGTTCGAATCCCGCCTAGCCCAGTTTTTTCCATATCCTCTAATTTCGGTTTGGCAATTAACTTATGAACATCTGTTGTAGTCCACCTCTTGCCACATGATCCCTTTTGTTTTTTTGTTTTTTATTAATTTCTGTCACAGAGCTTCTGCTCACTTTTAAAATTAAAGGAAAAGAAAAATTCAAAAGAACAACATCAACAAATATGGACGTTTTCAATTCCCCAAGCGCAGTTACCCACAGGTTTCCTTATGGTATCATTTTTTTAATCGAAAAACTGGAGTTCTATTTTTCCACTTTCCCTCAGTTTCCTATTTTCCTTTATGGTAAATACAGTGATTAACTCAATGACGCCTATTTATTTGAATAAATAACAAGTTACTGCAATGAGAAAAAATCGGGGAAGGAAAAGCCTGACAGGTGTACTAAATCAAACTCAACGAAAAAATAATAGATGGCCCCTAACCATAAGCTAAGAATTGCCGATACCGGTGAAACGAACAAAAAAATTGCAAAGGAACCGTTTCAAGCTTGTAGGGTTGCAACATCAAAGAACTAGTAGTGTGGGGGACATTTAAACAAAACGGGACACCCACACCTACAACATGAGGCAACGGGGAGACCTTGTAAGGCCTGCGCCACGCACAGCCAAGTGTGAGCGACTGAATCCTATACTACAAGGTTTAGAAAACTCCCTGAGAGCGGCGAGAAATGCAACTAACTTCCCTAAATTCCTTAGAGACCATCTCCTAGAGAAAGCTTTCTACGCTGTCATTGAGGCAGTAGCACAATGACAATGACAGAACTACCTGATTTTGATGAATTTCCTTTACATAGTAGTTTCTTGTCAATTACTTGTTGATTACTTGCATCGTATAATTTAACAGAAATATACTATATATATTTATAGTACTAGTGAACTACGAATTAACCGGTACATTGTTTCCTATATATCAATTAGTATGGGTACCATAATACTAGTAGTTGCATGCTTAAATATCGCTTCCCCTATCCGAAACAACTGGATTGATCGATGAGACAATTGCATATTCTACATTGGGCACACCAAAACTACAATACTCCACTCTACTAATGGTACGGTATGCATTGCATTGGGGCTCGGATTAACCAAAATATCTTCCAAGTAGAAGAAGAATAGTCGACTTGTAATTTTAATTAAAACAAGGAATTTCCCAAAATTTATAAAGAGAATTCCCATTATTATTATTGTAGAATTTTACAACTATAATTTATTATTCTGAAACGGGGTATGGAATAATTAGAAAACCACAGTAACGCGTTGTAATTAATAATAACAGTATATAAGACCAGCAACCAAGCACGTAGCCAGGATTTAATTTCGGGAGGGGCTAACTACAAGGGGGTTGGTATGGAATACCCCCAGCAAGGCCGTAGGCTTATTGGGCCCCCCCCCCCCGAAATTAAAACTTTTGATAAACATTTCCGCTGGGGGAGACCCTCGGGCCCCCCTGTTTGCAGATATATGAATATGCATGCCTTTGTAAGCTTTGCTGCTGTAAAACCCCACTGTTTGCACTTATATGTGGATTTTTTTCCCCGGGGGAGGCCCCCCTCTGGTTTAAATGCAATTTTATTTCTATGAGTAAGTATTCCGTTGTAAGCTTTGTAAAATCTATCTTTTGCTGCTGTTAAAATACGTAAAACCCCACTATTTTGCACTAATATTTTCAAATTTTCCCCCGGGGGAGACCCCCGAACCCCCCATTTGGGTTGAAATGCAATATTATTTCTATTCAATCTAAACCGTCGTAATGGAAACATTAGGATTTAGTCCGCATTTCCGCAAAATATTGTGTGTCAGTGTTCGCACCAAAACTAAGTCCGCCTAGAAATTGACGTTTGGTGTGCCTATGCTATCATATATACTCAGTAACACCATAACCCCAAAAGAATACACTAGATACAATTGAATTCAAGAAATTTTTTTTACACTGGATAGGATCACAGTTGCCGCAGCCACCACCGAAAAAAAATCCTGGCTACGGGCTTGACCCCCAGTAAAACGGCGGGTCAAGACTTCCGTAATCTGCGGAAGTATCTTGCACTATCGAATCTTATTATTATTATTATCCAATGCCCACTCTTGGCATCTCTGCCATTTGGTGTCGCGCAAGCCAGTATAGATCAGCGAGGAGATATTCTCCTGTGTTCACCGACGAGTCTCGAGCGTCTGCAAGCCCCGGGCATCCAAAGAGATGATCGGCCACCATTGAGGGGTGTCCACACAGGGGGCATGAGGACGAGTCGAATACGCCTATCCTATGTAGGTGTGAAGCTAGGTAGTCGTGTCCAGTGAGGGCTCTGAAGAAGGCAACAAACACGTGGCGGGGGAGGTTTCGGTTGATTGGCCCGTCCTTTACTAGCCTCTCCCACTTCTTGCCCTGTGCAGCTGTGGCATGACGAGTTTTTACTTGATTAGCACATGTGCAGTTTATTAGTGATCTCGCAGAGGAGAGTGTAGTTTTCACTTTAACCTGCTGTAGTGATGCGCCAAGTTTAGCTAGGTGGTCTGCATTCTCATTTCCAGCCACACCTATGTGACTCGGAATCCACTGAAGTGCAATTGTCCAGCCAACAGCAGCCATTTCGTCGAGTAGTCGCCTACATCGGATGGTGCGAGGACAGTCAGTTTCGTTATTGCTGGAGAGGGCGAGGATAGCAGCATGGGAGTCGACTATCGAATCTACTGTAGGCCTATATACACTGGATCGAGCGAGAACAAATATAAATAAACTAAAAAAATCCTTTTTTTCCCTTTCTTTTACATTTCGGGAGGGGCTTCAGCCCTCCCTGGCTACGTGCCTGCCAGCAACCGTAGCCCCAACGGAAAAAATAACTTACCGTTTTAATACGATAATAAAACACAAGCCCGGTCGTTTAAAAACAAAGCAGACGATATTCAACTGCTTTGTAATGCTGGTTCTAGAGTTATATATGAGAGAAATGGGACATTCAAGCTCGCCAAAAAAAAATATATATATATTTTTTAATCCTGGGGCCACTTGCTACGTATTTTCAATGGCTAGTCATAGGAGACGGGGCAAAATTAAATTTTAGACGGGAAGCGAATGCCCTGTCTCTCCTAAATATAACTCTAGTTGGTACCAAGAGCCTCCAAAAAATGTTCCACCTACGTTTAGCAAATGCATGAATGAACAGAAATTAATCTCTGTTTAAAAACATATTTTGTGATTTTTAATTTTTATTCGGTCTTACTCTCCTTAGTCAATTTCGATGCATTGTTTTTTAACAAAGGGTTAGTTGGACTTACATTGCCTGTTTTGTTAATCGTCATTAGAGGCATGGGCCTCATAGTCATCGAACAATTAGTGCGGAGCTCATTGTCAGGGGAAGGGGGCAACGTTTCGGGAAAGGATGCTACTCCCATCATCAGGCTATGTCGTGAGAAGGACTGCTGGTTTAGTCCTGATTATGACTCATGGTTAGCTAATGCAAATGGCTTTTTCTGAAGTAGAAAAATGGTGCAAGGCTGAAAATCTGAGCATCAACCCATCCAAAATCTCGATGGTACCATTTACTCGAAAGAAGAATCTTGATGGGGGAAAGCTGCCTAAGCTTTTCAATCAAGTTGTAAAACTGGGGACGGAGGTTAAGTATCTAGGGGTTAACCTAGACAAAGGACTTACCTGGAATCCCCATATTACAAAAACTATTAACCGAGCTAAACAATTAATTTATGTTTGCAGACGGGCAATAGGCACAACGTGGGGAATCAGGCCCAAAATGGCAATGTGGATTTACACAATGGTCATTAGGCCGGTGATTACCTATGGAAGTGTAGTTTGGTGGACCAAGACTACACAGGTCACAGTGACAACCAAGTTGAATGGGCTCCAGAGGCTGGCCTGCCTCTGTATCACAGGAGCAATGTCAACTTCACCAGGGGATGTCCTGAATACTTTATTGAACCTGCCAACCCTGGGAGTCTTCATTGAAGCACAGGCCAGGATGGGCGCCTATAGATTGGAGCTGGAAGGCTGCTGGAGAAGCAAAAGGTCAGGCCACTCCAATATTACCAAAAGCATATCGGAAGACACGCTTTTAATGCCGTCAGACCGAATGACACCCCTGCTCTCATTCAGCAAACCATTTAACACTAGAATTCCAGCTAGAAAAGAATGGAATGCTGAAGAACATCAAACAGGGGACAATGACCTAGTCTGGTATACAGATGGGTCGAAAATGGAAAATGGGGCTGGAGGAGGAGTCTATGGGGAAACTGTAGACAAATCCATAGTCCTAAGCCTCGGCAAATATGCTACAGTCTTTCAGGCTGAGGTAGGGGCCATTATAAAATGCCTAGAGGAGTGTATGGAAATGGAAAGCAAGGGCAAAACCATTATTATCTATACAGACTCGCAGGCAGCGATTAAGGCTGTGGAGGCTATAAAGATCACATCAAAAATGGTGTGGCACTGCATCAACCTCCTAATAAAGGTGTGTCGGGAAAACTCAGTCTCGCTGATTTGGGTCCCGGCTCACTCGAACTTTGATGGGAATGAAAGAGCCGACGAGCTGGCTCGAAAAGGTGCAGAAACGCCATTCATTGGTGCAGAACCTAAGTATGGGATGGCTTATTGCCAGGCCCGTACTTCTGTACAAAAATGGGTGCAGAGAAAAACTGCAGAGGAATGGAAGAAAGTCCCGGAAAGCAGATTTGCTAAGAAGGTTATTCCGGGTCCTAGTAAAAAGCTCACCGATCAGCTTCTCTCTTTAAGTAGAGAGCAAGCTAGAAGGGTGGTTGGCACGCTTACGGGGCACGGCCACTTCAACAAACACATGCATAGGGTTGGCGTGAAAAACGACAGTAGATGCAGACTGTGTGAAGTTGAAGAAGAAACAGCTGAACACATTCTCTTTGAATGTGAAGCGCTGGGAAAAACTCGATACCAAACTCTTGGCCTCCCTAGGTCTGAAGAGGAAACCATCCGATCTAATCCCATCACAAAAACACTAGAATTTATCAAAAAGACTGGTGTTATAAGATGGGCGTAGACGGCAAACGTGGAAGCAAAAGACCTTCTAGGTCGACGCTTATAGGAACTCAAACGAGTAGGCCCCACGAAGGTAAAAAAAAAAAAAAAAAAAAAAAAAAAAAGACTCATGGTTTCTGGCCGATTTGACTCATTACTTTTGTATTCTACTGTGAATTATTGAGTAAATCCGATACCCCTGAGGATTCGAACTACCGTTCTCCCGATTGAAATCCAAACTCTCTAACCAATCGGCCACGACCCTCACCTGAGTATACTAGTTTGAAACATCGACTTCGATGGCCAGGTGGTAACGTGCTTGCACTTGTGCAAGTCTTTACACGCCTTGCAATCGGAGACGTGTCGTACTCATCTCGGGTGATAACCTACAGAGGCGACTGAAAAGGTCAATCGGATACATTCATTAAATTGTTTGTATGCGATTTATCTTTTTAAAAAATAAAAAAATAAAAATAATAATAAAAAAATGTTATGGAGTTCATAGGATTATTTTCTTTTATTCTCCGTTAGTGCTACACCTGCAGACCAGTATAATGTTCCCGCATTTTAAAGAGAACTTACTAATAAGTGCTCCTTTACACAGCAATTCTGAAGTAAATGTAGCTTACCTGAAAAAGAAAGAAAGATAAACATTTAGTAATTAAATAAGTTCAGTAAGGGAGTTTACGACGTCAGTTCGCTATATACTCTTTTAATCGTTTAAATCCTTAAATAGTACATTATTACTAATTAAATTATAAGCTAGGCGTCACCCCACCCCTCCCCCTCCCTCCCTCCTAAATTCAACCCTATGGTGGTAAAATTGCAAAGCGATTGCATCTCCACCGCTGCTCACAGAGACCAGTCTATCTGATACTTTGTCGGTTCCTTTGCAGGACAAGAACTATAATCGGTTGACATTCCACTTTTGTAATTTTTTGAAGGACTTTTTATGGACCTAGGCCTACTCAAGTCCGTAGCCAGAGGGGGGTCCAGGGGGTCCGGACCCCTCCCGAAATATTTGCCGGGTACACAGGTACACTAGATAGAACGGAGTTTTAAATATATAGAGGCTCCCTTACCTCCGGTGACGTCAAATGGACCCCTCCCGAAAAACATTTCTGGCTACGGCCTTGGGCATACTTATAGTGGCCCATAGGTCCCTTATATAATGCCAACGACCCCATGGATTTCAGACATTATTTGTATTGTTTCCGTATGGATTTTTGGCCAATGGCAAACTGGTATGCGTTCTCGATGTCAACCTACACGATAATGGACAAGCTTACCATTGACGCAATGAAACAGGCGAAAGCATGACTTAACCAAGTACAGATACGAGTCACACACAATCGACTCTTAAAAGTTTCAAGAGAGTTTTCAACTACAGTTCGGTGTAATGAATTTATATTTTGTTTAATTCTGATTAGAATTTAAAATTCATTCATTCATTCAATGCATGTTCCTGCAGCAAGTCCAACAGCATTACCTACATTTAATCCTGTATTTTGTATCTAAAACGGCTTAAGCGAACTAAGCCCGTAAAAGTCAATACCCAACCCGTAGCCAACTTTTTCGTCCCGTTAGATTAGAAACATAAAATAACTTTTTTTATGGAAGGTTCTTTACCCTTGGCCTCAGCGGAAGCTTAAATTTTATTAGATCCGGTATTTTCATAGTTTCGCCAACTCTTTACTGCTGCCACTATACGTCTAAAACGTTAAGTTTCGACATAAAATCGTAAAAAAACGAACTGTCCATGCCATTAACATTTCTACAGGCGATATGAAGGCTGGAGAAAAGGGACTATAGGTTATAAAACGCAAAAAATTCGTCAAACTTTTCTTAAGCCGGTTATTCCACTTGTCAATATTCCGTCAATAATTGATAAGATTTTTTCTTTACTCTATGTTGTTGTCCGTTTTAACTTCCGCATGTTAAAATTGATAAATGATCATAGAGTAAAATCACGCTTTGCAAACAATTACAAACTAAAATTAAACAATGGCGTCGTCTGGAGATGATAAATAATTGTAATTAATTTCTTGAGAACAAACTAATTATTTCATAATTTAAATCAAAAAATTTCTGGCAGATTATAAAATTAAAAAACCGCGGGCGGGCGAACTTACAAAATTGGGAAAAAAAATTAAAACAAAAATCGTCAATTATTGAAGACACGGCATCGCGGCCCCGCCCTCCTTGCGCCTACGGCGGGCGGCAGCTTGTCCCTCCGGGGCCTCGCATTAACGTGGTTCCATTAGGCATTACGCAGCTCACCACTTCGGGGCTCGCGATTATCAACTTCAATTTCCAGAATTTTCTAATTTTCTGCGCAATTTTTTGATTTTTTTCTGTCGAAAGAACCTTCTCCTGACAATATCACAACACAATAACATAGCAAAAAAAAAAAAAAAAATAGTGACATCGGTCCAGCCGTTCACGCGTGACAGCGTGACCAAGGGAATGATGTATACAAATATAAATGCAACATTGATGATATTTCCGTCAATGACATTATCAAAATTGAAGAAAAATTTCCAAGTGGAATAACCGGGTGAGCTTTAAGTTCTCACTTCTCAATTTGCGGAAAACATTCAGCGCACGAATGAAACGAATGGAACGAGACTACTTGCCCCACTTTACTTTTGACAGTCTTGAGATAAACAGCGAGTTGGGAAATTCTAAACTGAATACTTTGCTTGCCATGGGGAAAATATGGAGAGATTTTTTATGTGCGCCTCTAAAAACTACCGGGGACAGGGGGGGGGGGTGGATCATGTGATCAGTACCCCAGTAAAGAATGGGCAAGCAGAGGTTTTTTAACAGTAACTTCTTTTGGGTTACCGAGAACTCAAAACGTGTAAGTCCACTGAAATCCCGAAATGAGGTCCCCGGAACCCGAAAAAGTGGTTTTTACGAAATGTCTGTCTGTCGCTCTGTCTGTCTGTTCATTTATTTCCGGGCAAACTACTGGACCAATTTTGATGAAATTTTGCTTGTAGGTTCACAAAAATCATGCCTCGAGACCATTTTTTTTTATTTTGGGCTAACTCAATTTGGGGGGGTTTTATTCTCAAAAAACTCCAAAAAAACGTCTAAAAAAATTATTTCTCAAAAACGGCTGCAACGATTTCTTTTAAATTCACTTATATTGTAGTCGTTACTAATGTTAACAAAATGCGGGGGGTCGCTTACCCCTTGATAGTTTGCTTCTGGGGGTAAAAAAATAAAAATAAGTCAATTTTCATGAAAAATTACTAAAAATAATTTTTCTGCGGAACCCTTCTATCGATGATTTCTACCTTCAGGTATGTTTTAGGTGTTCAATAGAGTAACAAACCGGGCAGGCTGCATTCCCAAAAAAAATATATGGTTCTGTGCAAAAAATTATTTTTTTAAGAAATTATGGAAAATTCACGCTCCAATATATTACGTGTCATGTGCCATTGTTACTACTGTTGCAATGTATTGGTCTGTTCGTTCCTGAATATGCAATTGACAGGGCAGACTCTATCACCTCGGGGAAAGGGGAGTTGACTAACAGGGTGGACCTCCTGATTATAGTGGACTCCGAACCACTTGGGGAACATGGTAAAGTCACACGATTAGATCGGAGGTGACCAGGACTCGACTTATACTGCCTAAGCGCGTTATCATGTCCCACCAGGTTCCCCTGCCAACGCCGTGCACACTACCAAGTTGCCGCAGTTTGAAACATGCTCTGCTCTAATGGAATCAACATGGTAAGGCCGTTGGCAGTTAAACTGAACTAAGTCCAATTACTGATTCGCTAAGGACGGTCATGTAAGAGCCTTAACTCCAACGTATTACCCATATTTTAACAATTTAGTATTCCGATGTCTAGTTACGCCACTGCCGTTGCATTTGGCTAGCTGAGTGCTGCATAAGTGAAGTCCAATGAGGTTCTGTAGGGACAGTTTTGGTCACTAGGTTCGCTGACGACAAACCGATATCCATATTATTCAAAATGGCCGCCGTTTGCATGTGAAAGCTAAGCTCTTAGCATCTAATTAATTCTTTTAATATTTTTTATAATATTTTACTATGCCTGGACCATATTTCGCTGCATATAATTTAATATATATATTCTCCATGATTTATAGAAAAATATCACTTTAAAATAATACATAAATAAAATAATTTTAAAATAGTATTGAGGCTTATGGAAAAATCAACGCTTTGATATCAGTGCAACTGGTGCTGCCATCTACAAAATGACGTCACAAATGAACCTCATTACTGCTTCGCTAAGGACGGTGATGTCAGAGCCTTAACTCTAACTTATTACCCATATTTTAACAATTTAGTATTCTGATGTCTGGTTCCGCCACTGCCGTTGCATTTGGCTAGCTCAGTGCTGCATAAGTGAAGTCCAATTACTGTTTCGCTAAGGACGGTGATGTCAGAGCCTTAACTCCAACTTACCCATATTTTAACAATTTAGTATTCTTTATGTCTGGTTACTCCACTGCCGTTGCATTTGGCTAGCTCAGTGCTGCATAAGCGAAGTCCAATTACTGCTTCGCTAAGGACGGTCATGTAAGAGCCTTAACTCCAACTTATTACCCATATTTTAACAATTTAGTATTCTGATGTCCAGTTACGCCACTGCCGTTGCATTTGGCTAGCTCAGTGCTGCATAAGTGAAGTCCAATTACTGTTTCGCTAAGGACGGTGATGTCAGAGCCTTAACTCCAACTTATTACCCATATTTTAACAATTTAGTATTCTGATGTCTGGTTACGCCACTGCCGTTGGATTTGGCTAGCTCAGTGCTGCATAAGCGAAGTCCAATTACTGCTTCGCTAAGGACGGTGATGTCAGAGCCTTAACTCCAACTTATTACCCATATTTTAACAATTTAGTATTCTGATGTCTGGTTACTCCACTGCCGTTACATTTGGCTGGCTCAGTGCTACATCTTTCCTTATAATGGGCGTGCAGCCGCCTGGCCCGACGTCAGACAGCCCATAGGCAACTGAGGTATTAAATAGGAGTAGGCTGGAGCTAATCCTCGAAAACACTGGAGGGATGAGTTGGAAACTGACCTTCGCGAGTTGGGAGTCCGTAGATTGTACGAAACCGCGATGACTGGAGGAGTGATGTCGAGTAGGCCAGTGCTCTTCGAGGGCTGTTGAGCCAGAAGAAGAAAAATAAGAAGGTTGGAGCTCTGACAGTTACTCAAATTTGAAAATAAAAGCGCAAGAAAGCTATCTACAGAGCTGGCCCCATTCCTCTTCGTTTTATGCTTCTTTGTAAGTAAAAAGGGATCCGAAAAGGCTCTTTACTTTCCATTGAATTATTAAATGAGCTCTCAAAATTTCTTGAGCTTTCAACTTTCATCTGCTTAAATTAATGTCATCCAATATCGAGCCAGAAGTTATATTGTCAGGAGTTAAAGACAAATGGCATCAAAAGGGGTAAGGGGGTAAAATGTCATAAGAATGATTGACAGGACATTATTAATATTAGTTATTATTATTAGCGAAAGGCTTTTTATGGACGCACACCTAGATGTAGTGTGGCTCATTGAACGTAGCCCTGCCAACGACCCCGTCGTTTTTCGGAAATTATTAGATAATTGGTATTGTTTCCAAATGAATATTCTTAGTTATTGGCAAACTAGTTCAACGACTACAAGTGCCAATGGACAATGGGCGAGATCAGGTAGAATATGCTTATCATTCACATGATAATGCGGCTATTTCATCTGTCAATTTTACTTCAAATTTGATTTTGTCATTGACAGAAAATCACCCCATTCCACTTGTTTTCAACAATTATTGACCATTTTTGTTTTCAATTTCTTCCAAATTTGTAAGTCTATCCTTTAATTTTATAATCTATAAGAAATTCTATGATTTAAACTACTAAATAATACGTTCGTTCACAAGAAATTAATTTAAATTATTTAACATCTCTATAGACGACGTCATTGTTTAATTTTAGTTTGTTATTGTTTGCAACGCGTGATTCCACTCTATGATCATTGATCAATTTTAACACGAGGAAATTAAAATGGAGAATGTCATAGAGTAAAACAAACATCTCAAATCAAATTTGAAGTAAAATTGACAGATGGAATAGCCGTCTTACATAGCATTATTGTTCGTTTTATGTAGTTAAGGCGCCCATTCCACCGACCGGCTAGGGCTATTTACAAAAACGGTGACGTGGCAGCAGACATTCAAGACTTAGGTGGCGTTTCCACCGACCTCGCATTGCAGAATGCAAATGACATTGACGGAAATTAGAATTCTTCTTTTTATAGAAATCTATTAAAATGTTTGTACTTAACATATCCCATGACGCCATTTTTTAATTTTAGTTTGTTTGTCTGTGATTTTGCTGTATGATCATTGATCAATTTTAACTATGATGGCATAGAGGAAAATAAACATTTCCGTCAATTCTGCAATGCGAGGTTGGTGGAAACTCCGCCTAAGTCTTGAATGCCTGCTACCACGTCACCGTTTTTGTAAATAGCCCTAGCCGGTCGGTGGAATGGGCGCCTAATCGTCGATATTCTTCATTATAAACGTCCGATTCGATAACTTACCCCATAAACCCCCACAGCCTATATCAAGGTTATTATTTATTTATTATTTTTATACGTGGACTATACTATATTATTTCCACAAAGCAAAGAAGGTTCGCAAAAAAAAGGCGAGTAGGTACAACAAAATAAATTACATTGGTTACATTAACATTGAACTGGCGGCCTTGTGCCGAGTCCCGACAAGAACCCGTAATAATAAGTAATAAAATTGCCGATCATTAATTTATAAAACTGGAGCATGGTTTTAATACACCTCCCCGGGCGATCCTTAAAAGTTGGCATGTCTGCTGTGAGTGAATCATAGAATTAGGTGTCAGGCAATTCAAAACCGTTAAACTCCCCACCCTAATAAAGGCAATTACGAAAAGTCACGGAAGACTATGTGAACAACGTTACGCCCTGCCAAAGGCGCTCATTCAAGGAGCGAGAGAGCCCAAATTTTAACAAGAACGGCGAAACACTTAACAGGAGGAGAAAACATAAAGAGTTAAAGCATTATAAAGCAAACTTTCTTTTTGTTGTTTTTGTTTACCAACGCTTGCTTTCAGCATTTCTGCTTTAAGCAACCCTGTCAGCCTGGCGGGGGGAGTGAGTCTGTTTATTAACTTGAGGCACCCTAAGGGCAGACTCCTTCACTTCGGAGATAAGGGGAGTTGACTGACAACCGGGTGGACCTCCTGATTGTAGTGAATTCCGAACCACTTGTAGATCACAGTAAAGTCACTTCATTTATTTTCAAATTCAAATATTTATTTACTGATTGATTCGGAGGCAGTGCCGGGTTTGGCTATGGGGCACTGTGGGCCCGGGCCCCAGGGCCCCCACAAAAATGGGGCCCCCACAAAACGAAAAAATACAAATAAAAAATTGAAAAAATTAAAAAAAATCAAAACAGATAACTTTTTAAATTTTCGCGGGAAATTCGAACGCATCGTGGCATTAATGACTCATTTTTGATAAAAATTTAACAAAAAATGAAGTATGTCCACTCCTGCTCTGAAACCACGATTGTTTTGCTTCATTAAATACAAATTGAAAATTTGAAATCAAATTTCTAAATTGAAACTACTTTTATCAGCACTTTCTGGTTGGTATATTGTTAAGGTAAGTAGCATAAGTTAATTCTTATATTAGAGGCGGAAGTACCTAATAGTTGTTCTTTATAAGATAAGGTCCTTATTTTTCGTATTCTGCGCCCATTTACCACAATTCACAGAACGCATCAAAACTTTGTTTAAATGTAAATGTAAAAATTAGGCTCTGGCTAGTGAGTTCTGAAAAAACTAATTTATTACAATTTTTATTTTTGATTCCGTAGTGAAATAATGGATCGTCACAAGGGAAAACGCGAATATGCAAGCGGCAGTGAAAAGCGGAAAATCGCAGCAGATAAAGAAAAGAAAATTCAAGATGTTTTATCTAAAACGCGCCGTATAACGGATTTTGTAACAAAAATAGAGACGGGTCCATCTACTCCTAGTTCTACTTCTAATTTTGTTGAAATGATGAGTGGTGATTCTGATTTTCCTGCATCTTCTCAAGTTATTGCTAGCCCTACCCAAGAGGTAAGAGTTTGACTTTAATTACTTAATTAAGGTGACCGCAATCAAAAATTACCGACCCCACTCACCCCAGTAAATATTACTGGTGTAATTATTCCACTGCTATTTGGTTAACTTTAAGATGGGGCTGGGTTTTCAAGGTCCCGTGGCTTGGCAATTATGGCGTCCCCGTGTATCGCTGATTGTTAATGCCCGCGCCAGATAACTTTAATTTATTTTTATAAAATAACTTTTTATGTAGTTCATTGGTTTTTTTAATGAAACATGTTCTTACATAGGCTTGGGTTGAAAGAATTGCTATTTTCTACAATTTAATTTTTACAATATATTTAACGTAGGCCTATGTAGGTATTTTATTATTGCAACTTATTTAAAGAGTAATTTAATTGAGTTACCTATTGTAGAAATTAATGAGCCAGCTTATAATAATATTCCGAAAATGGCATCTAATTATTTTGGTTATAATGTGGCGCGCCATTTGAATATATATGTACTTAATTCTTATGGAATTAAAAATGGGGGACTCCTGTTAATTTACTGTATGAATTAAACCTACCTAAACTTGAGTCGGCCATGCCGAAAGGATTGTTTACAAAATTAATTACAACTGTAATTGTTTTACTTGTAGGCAGTAATTGATAACAATGACGAATCCGAAAATACTGCTGATGATGGATTTTGCAAAGAAAATGACGTGGGATTGTGGCCAGCAGTTCTTAGTCAACAACACATCGACTATTGGATCAAGAAAGGAAATTTGGAAACTGAGCATTGTAATGAAGATATTTTGAAAGAAAAAAGCTTGGGACAAGTAGATGCAGTGAAAAGAAGAAAATGCCATGCAAGTTTATTCCTTCGTCAAACTCAGGCAGGCAAGTCTATAAGCCGCTCTTGGTTATGTTTTTCACCTAGTACGGGGAAGCTATACTGCTTTTATTGTAAATTGCTCTGCAAATCAGCAAATCAGTTTTCAACTGAAGGGTTTGCTGACTGGAAGCATGCGTCTGAGCGTTTGAAAAGACATGAAACTACCGTAACGCATTTGCAAATAGTTTGCCAATTTAAGCATCTCTCAAACGAGGCAATGCGTATTGATCGTGAGTTGGCCACACAAGTGAAGGAGAGCATTGCTTATTGGCGAAACGTTCTAAACAGATTGATTTCCGTCATAATATTTCTTTCTGGACGAGGACTTGCCTTTCGAGGGGACAACGAAATTTTGGGATCAACCAAAAATGGCAATTATTTGGGAGTCCTTGAGCTAATTGCACAATATGATCCGTTTTTAGTAGGCCACTTAGAGAAGCATGGAAATCGTGGCAGTGGTAGTGGCGGCGTTAACTACCTATCTGCCCACATTTGCGAAGAATTAATTGCGCTGATGTCCACCAAAGTTAGCGATGAAATAATTAAACGCTTAAAAGCCTGCAAATATTATTCGGTTTCGGTAGATTCAACAACTGACGAAGGCCATATAGATCAAATGACTGTGATTGTCAGGTATCTAGAAGAAAGCACACCAAAGGAAAGATTTCTTAGTTTTATGCCAAACCAAGGCCATAAAGCTAAAGAATTATTTGATGGCCTCAACAAAGTTTTAAAAAAGTTCGGCCTGGATTTGAAAGATATTCGTGGGCAGTCGTATGACAATGCTTCCGCTATGAGTGGAGAATATAGTGGTCTACGCACTTTGGTGCTAAATGAGAATCCTTTGGCTTTATGGGTTCCATGTTTCAATCATTCCCTCAACTTAGTGGGCACAAAAGCGATGGACTCCTGCTCCCAATCGAAATTATTTTTTAGCTTTCTTGAGCAAATTTATGTATTTTTTACAAGTTCCACAGCTCGGTTCAACGTCCTTTCAAATGTTCTAAAAAGTGCTGCGAAGAAGTATGGCCACAACATACCAGTGCCCAAAAGAATCAGTTTAACCCGGTGGTCCTCAAGAGCGGAAGCTACTAATAGCCTAGTTTTGGGCTATAACGAAATACGAGAAGTCCTTAAAGATCTCTCCGAAGAAGATGTCCAAGCAAGTGGACTCTATTTGCAAATTACCACGTTGGAGATAGCAATTTACGCTGTTCTTTGGAACGATATACTGGCAAGGGTGAATGCAGTAAACATCAATCTCCAGAATCCAAGAATCGACATTAATACTTCGATCAGTCTGATGGAGTCCCTTAAGATCTTCATTGGGGAATTTAGGGATTCTTTCCAAGAATATGAGAAAAAGGGTGTTGAATTGTGTGGGCACAATTCTTATAAATCGGAAACTTTGCGGAAGCGGATCCGAAATGTGAGGCTAAATCCTTTGGATTATGGGAAAACTGAGGAAGCTGAATTCAGTCATAGCGAGAAATTCCGAATCGAAAGTTTCATTCCCATAATTGACCAGTTTATGCAATCATTGGATCGGAGAATTTCAGCATATGAAGACATAAATAGGAAATTTGGATTTTTACAATATTTAGAAAAAATAAGCCCTGATGATTTGAAAACTAGGGCAGAGAACCTGGTGAGTTGTTACACAGGTGACTTGGACGGTAACTTGTACTTCGAGCTAGTACAGTTTCGTGAGTTTGTGAAATTATTTGTGATAGATGATGCACAAAAAAACAATATAATCGAAGAAAAACGTATCAGTTTTGAACGGTTCATGTACAATTTGATTTTAGAAAGAGGAGTAGCTGATAGCTTTCCCAATGTAGAAGTACTTTTGAAGATGTACTTAGTTATAATGAGTGGCAACATAAGCAGCGAGCGATCTTTTTCCGTACTAAAACACATAAAAAATCCTCGTCGCACCAGTTCTTCTGAAGCTCGGCTTAGCCATCTTTCAATGCTGAATATAAATCACGACATAGTGGCAGCGTTAAATTATGACGATATAATTGACAGTTTTGCTGTAATAAAGAGTCGAAGAGTGCATCTTTAAATAAATTAAAATTTTGTGTTTATAATTAGGTACCTATTAATTTATTCCTTTTAAAAATACACCGCAGTGTCTACAGCTTTAGTTGAGTAGCCCTTAGGCTTGTATTGTACTATTGACTTGACTTTATATTACTAAGAATCGCTTTTCTTTTTTATAATGATTTTGCAACCTGTGTCACCATTTTATAATTTATTGTGGGATATTCGTCTAAGGGGATTAGAAATTTCTCCCCGAGAAAGGGCCCCCACATAATTCGGGCCCACGGGCCCCCACAAGCCCAAACCCGGCACTGTTCGGAGGTGACCACGACTCGTCACGCACTCAGTCTGACGGGTATAGTCCCAACACGTTATCATGACCCAGCATGCTCCCCTGCCAACGCTGTGCACATTACTAAGTTTCCCGCAGTTTGGAATAGGCTCTGCTCTGGTGGATTCATCTCATGGAGCTAATAAAACTATGGAGTCACCATGTTGTATTTCGCCTGTGCTGTAAGACTGAAGCCATGACCACGCCTACTTATAGGGGCATTTTGGTGGGAAATTCAAATTTAATAGTTTTGTTAAAGGTTTTCTTTATTGTTTTCTTTGTTGTTAAATATATTATTGTATTTATTATTTACGTTTATTATATATATTGTTTAAAATTTAAATTAAAAGTACTGCAAGTGCTGCATAAAAATATCGAAAAGTAGGGAAAACTTCGCTTATAATATTGTTTAATATATAAATTAAAAGTACTCCAAGCTCTGCATAAAAATATTGTTGGTTACGTGGTATGATTTCCCGTTCTAAATAATCTTTAAATAATCTAATAAAAAAGAAAATGTTACCATGGGCATCAAATGGCAAAAGGCTCAATCTGCTCCTATACTACGGAAATAGACGAAGTCAAGCGGCTTCAATCCGAATGTTTACGATGAGTCTATAGTTTTACTATGTCTATGATTTAACTTGGTATGGACGTTGGCACACCTGCAATAACGGTGGTCGTCACTAATACCGAATGGCCACAGTTATGAAGGGCGTAGAAAGCTCCCGAAAATAATGACAATGCGACTATTCGGTTATCTCTTAACAGTAAAATTCCTCTGAAGAACTTTGTGCTCAGTCTTAATAGGAACAAATAGTTTCGCATTTGAAATTCGCTAATTAAAATGCATTAAATAGCGGCAAAGCGAGATAAGGGTCGTTTAGTTGATGTATTACACAGATGTATCGCCGCTTCCGATCAAACTAACATTAATATTCATACTAATTATGTAAACAGGGACGGCCTTGAAATTGAGCCAACCTGCTTCAATTAATCATGGCCGACAATCTCAGTGCCGCATTTATAATATTAACAGCTTAACACCCACTTCCCGGCGCAGCGTGCTTCCAACAGTTCTACCAGTGGGCCGATTATGGCGACTGCTATTAAACCTGAGTGTTCAAAATGTTTTGAAATTTAGCTGACTTTTTGACGAAACTAATTTATTGCTCGTTACACAGATACAAAGATAACAAATTAAACTGATAAAAAACTCATAAAAAATACAAGTTATCGCAGGAAGTTCATATTTTCTGAACTGAAATATTATTACCTTAGAAAAATGGGATAAAGAGCCTTAAACCCTTTTTGTAGAACAGTTGAAACCTGTAGGGGAAATAGACAGCTTTCACAGAATCTGTTCCCTTTTATATCTTAGTGGCTGTAGAACGAGCAATTAATTAATTTCGTCCAAAAATTACGATAAATTCTTGTTTACAAAATATTTTGAACACTCAGGCATAACTTACTCCTGGGGTTAAAACTGTAAACAAACAAATTGTGAATAGCACTTTCCATTGTAAAATTAGCTTGTTTACATTTTTAATACCAGGGTATTAACCCCGGTATTAAAATCGCTATGCTGGGAACATAGCTTAAAAAATATTCTATAGATGGCAGCACTCTTCATAGAGAGCTTTACAGCTTAAAACCGCAAAGCATGGACATCAATGGACGTACGTACAGACAAATGTTGCACACATCCTGGAGAGATCTTGTCCTTTTGTTTTCTAACGCCTGCTTTCAGCATTTCTGCTTTAAGCAACCCTGTCAGCCTGGCGGGGGGAGTGAGTCCGTTTATTAACTTGAGGCACCCTACGGGCAGACTCCTTCACCTCGAGGAGAAGAGGAGTTGACGGACAGGGTGGACCTCCTGATTATAGTGGATTCCCAACCACTTGGGGATCACAGTAAAGTCACACGATTAATTCGGAGGTGACCAGGACTCGCCACGCACGTTCCTAATGCTTTACAGCTTAAAACCAAAATATGGACATCAATGGATGTACAGACAAATGCTGCACATTCTGGAGAGATCTTGTCCTTTTGTTTTCTAACGCCTGCTTTCAGCATTTCTGCTTTAAGCAACCCTGTCAGCCTGGCGGGGAGAGTGAGTCTGTTTATTAACTTGAGGCACCCTAAGGGCAGACTCCTTCACCTCGAGGAAAAGGGGAGTTGATTGATAGGGTGGACCTCCTGATTACAGTGGATTCCGAACCACTTGGGTTCAGAAGCCAAGTTGCTGTTGGGAGCTGATTGAAAATCCATAATAAAAAATATTTAATGGTTTTGAGTAGGTAAAGTCGTGGAACTGTGGAAGCCAATCTCGGATATACAACCTTAGTTGTAGACAGGGGAAAATTTAATGTCTAGGTGGGAGATTTAAAATTTTTTTGACTATATTTCTAAATCTACTTCAAAATCTAAATAGAAAATTAAAAATACATTGCGGAAAATAAATATGAGGAGGCTGTTTACAAACATGGCCAACTCCAAGTTGTAGAATTTTTCAGGAGAGTGGATTTTCTGTTGAAAATTGCATTAAGTTTATAGCTAACCCTGGATTTCTCAGCACTTCTGTGCGCAATCTGGCTGCTTTTGTCACTTTATTTTGCAACGTGCAGGTGGACATTAAAATTTTCTGCAAGGTCGGATCAAAACCCCATTTTGTAAAAAAATGGAGTTGGCCACGTTTGTAACCAAGCTCCTCATATGTAATGACATTAGTTATGTTTTTATAGCTGAATGATACCAACCTAACTTAACTAATATTAGCCACCTGTCTCACAAACTAACAATACAGAATAATTGACTAATCCCGCTCCCTGTAGTTAAGTTATACACGGCAAATGCCCTTGGCTATAGAAGAAATTTTTTTTGCATATGCACAAGGCTTCAGTGCATACGAAACGTACTCCAGAAAACTAAAAATAGAAATGGTCAAAATCGACAAATATCAATTCAACACAATACAATTTTTAAAAAAATTAAGAGCGCACGTCCCCAGGGGGCGTATATTGTTTGCTCAGGAGTACTACACATTTCAAAATCAATTGAGAGGAAATGGTACGTAGCTGTAGGCTAATCACCCCTAAATCTGTTCGTTTTTATTTCTCATTGCATTAATTTTTTTTTTCAATCAATCAATACCTGTAATCATACAATATGCAATACATTTGTGATACTAAAATACAGTGGACCCGGTAGGCCGTGGCCCATGGTCCAGATCAACTGTTGTTATTGTTACAATAATAGTCAATAGTCAATCCAAACAATAATATAGGAAGTACAATATTAATAAGTTAGTAGGGAGCCTATTTAATAGTAGTTAGGAACTATTTGAGTTAGATATTATGAATTGTTATTAAGGCGGGGATTCCACCGACCTACAAGTGCAAAATACAAATACGGTGACATGGTAGCAGACATTCAAGACTTAGGCGGGGTTTCCAAATGCAAATGACATTGACGGAAATTTGAATTTTCCTTTTTATAGAAATCTATTAAAATGTTTATACTTAACATATCCCATGACGCCATTTTTTAATTTTAGTTTGTTTGTTTGTGATTTTACTCTATGATCATTGATCATTTGATTTGACATTTTTAGTGTTGCGCAGGATCAAAACATTTCATGTCCATACTTTTCTCATTTTGCGTGGACTATAGTTGTATGCTAAGATAGATAAATATGTGTGAGAATGTTGAAAATTCGATGTTTGATACTTGGGTATTTGTAGATTGTTATTCACACCTAAGTGAGTCACCCTGCCATGTTGAATAAAATCGACCTGTCCTTCTGGTGTTAAGTTTGTGATGAAGTGATACGGGAGCATACCATCATGATCTAGGCACTATGGCAGTGGTCGGCAACCCATGGCTCGCGAAGTCGCGAAACAAATTTGGCACTTTGCGCTCTCGGTAACTAGTAGCGCTTCGGCAAGACTGTAATTTTTTCCCATTTTAAAAATAGAAAGAAAAAATATATATACATAATTTTCCTCAAAACGCACACAGGTTGGCAGTGAATCATTGTCGTGGAACTAGGACTCTCAACATCGACGGTATGGACACCCACATATGTTTAGCTAGGTACCAAGTGCCTAAAAATGTGTAACACCAATTTAGCACGAGCCTAAGCCGGGACAGTCAAGTGCGGTGCGGGCAACCGCGCAAGCTCAATTTGGGCTCAAAATCGTTTTGCAATCGTTGGCGCTTTTGGAAAAGTCTCAGCTTCAGATACCCCGGATTTTTTTTCTTCAAAAAAGATTATTCGCATACAAACAATTCAATGTATCCGAATAACCTCTTCAGTCGCCTCTGTAGGTAATACCTGTGTTGAGTTCCGACAGGTCACCGATCGTATGTGTAGAGACTCGCACAAGTACGAACAAGCTACCACTATGCTATCGAATTTGACTCACTTGCACTAAAAGGTACAGAATAAATACATAAATACAGCGTAGATGAACACCTCTTCTTTCTGCTAATTTTTCAATAATAGCTCCACGAACAAGGTTTCCTGTGAAATTAGATTTTGCGAAAATAAAAAACGGGGCGCCCGGTTTCCTCGTGAACAAAAATAATTTGCCATATCTACTCTATGAATACACGTAGCAGAAAGCTTTTTGCACGTACTGTATATGGAAAGAATGGCAGGACATAAATCAAATTTTAAGTGCTTTCATTACACGGAGCGGGGGTTAGTTCTCACTTTGCATTAGAGGGGAAGGGGGGGGGGGGCAACACAGCAAAAAGGTATACGGCTAGTAGGAGGTGCGGGGGGACGGGGAGGCACCTCGTTATCTCTCGCTTCGGCTCAACACTCTCAGCTTTGTTTTACAATGAAGTTTAATAGCATTTCCCCTTTATAAGGTACATACTTTACTTAACTTTTGAATAGGCTCGCATAATAATTTTAGAGCTATACCAGACCAGTGCTGCAACATCGGCGAAAAAGGCTCCGGCTTTAAATAAATGCATAGTTTTAAGCGAGGGACAGATAAGCGGCACCTACACGAGGGAACGCAACTATTACAAAAATTGTAAGGATTAGATCTTGTAAATACACGTATATATTATTATTATTATTATTACACGGTCAGTAATAATGACATCACCTTATCAAGATGTCAGTAATAATGACATCACCTTATCAAGATGACAGTAATAATGATCGAGTAAGGTGGACAAAGTTGGAATGATGAAAAATAATGATGTGGATCCGGATTTTCTGATCACAGCTGCATCATTACTGAATAGTAATGACTTTGCTGATAATGTCATTATTATTGACCGTGTAGGGGCGCTATAGTTTTTTGGCAGTCTCTATCATGCAGAGGCGTAAAGTTTTAGAATGATGGCCGAGGCAAAACTAAGTAGACCTTATAACGTCATCAGGCAGGATAAGGAAAAATTGAAAATATAAGAGCAAAATAGTAGGGTTTTGGGCATTTTAATAGTAGTAAAGTATAGCTGTAGATTTTACAAAGCTAAAAAAGGAATGTCTATATTCATATTACTGCAATGGGGACCATGAAGTATGAACCACGTCTTACAATGCTCGAGGCTGGGGGGGGGGGGGGCAAGTTGGACCGTGTCCCCCCCATGTACATGGTAATTGAGGTCATAGAACATAGCAGCAGCGCTATTAAGGCAATAATATATAAATACCGGGGTTTATTTTTTAATACCGCATTAGTAAGGTGTAACGTGACGGTGTTAAAATATGCGCGGGAAATTCAAATTAATAAATTATTCGAATACAAGAGAGTGGTTGCATTGCTTTATAATTGAAGGAAATACTAATAAACATTACAATATGTACATTATGCCGTTTAGTATTAACCTATTTCTGGGGTTAAAAATGTAAACAAAACCATTTTGAATAGCACTTTCCATTGTAAAATTATCTTGTACACATTTTTAATTCCAGGTTAAGCCTGAGTGTTCAAAATGTTTTGTAAACAAGAAATTATCGTACTTTTTGGACGAAATTAATTAATTGCTCGTTCCACAGCCACAAAGATATAAAAGGGAACAGATGAAAAATCTTAAAAAATACGAGCTTTCTGTGAAAGCTGTCTATTTCCCTTACAGATTTACAACTGTGCTACAAAATGGGTTTAAGGCTCTTTATCCAATTTTTTTAAGGTAATAATATTTCAGTTCAGAAAATATAAACGTCCTGCGATAACTTGGATTTTTTATGAATTTTTTAACTGCTCACTTTGTTATCTTTGTATCTGTGGAATGAGCAATAAATTATTTTCGTCGAAAAATCAGCAAAATTTCTTGTTTACAAAACATTTTGAACACTCATCCTTAAGATTATAAATAATCACCATAGTAGGCCCGCTGATGTCAGAGATTTCAACAAGTAGCACTTTGTTTCCATTACATGCTAAGCTGATGGCTTTAGGTAAAGTCAGTTTCAGCCGAAATTGGTGGAGATGGAATACCAAACCATGAAGCGTTATAGATTAATAGCATCCTAGCCAGCTGTAGCCCTATTACGACGATTCGGGATTAATGTGATACCGGGGTTTATTTTTTAATACCGCATTAGTAAGGTGTCACGTGACGGTGTTATTATATGCGCGGGAAATTCAAATTAATAAATTATTGGAATACAAGAGAATGGTTGCATTATTTTACAATTGAAGGAAATACTAATAAACATTAAAATGTACAGGTAGCATTTTGATTTTAATTAATATGTCTACATCTAAGGGAGAAAATATTGAAAAATCACCAAAAATATAGCCGAGGATTAATTTATCAATTTTGATTTCCCGCGCATTTTGCACTTGCACTTGTTTTAAACAATTTAATAAACCCCGGTATTATGTTAATCCCAAATCGCAATAATAGAGCCGTTGCTCAAGTTAATACAGCGGCAAAAACAATTATCTATTCAAACAAATTTACAGTATAATTCTATCAATTTAAAATCCATTACTCTCTAGTAATATAGAAAACATTTTTATGGGAGAAAACTGAGGGTATAAGTTGATCAATCTTCTACGTAGCCAGTGAAGCATGAGGGAGGTGAGATGAATCCAGGGGCTAAAGTGCGGGGGGGGGGGGGGGTGTTCCTTTGTAGTCAAAGGGTCGTATGATTAAAGGAGATCTCTGAACTGCGTCATTTTGCGAGGTAACGCCATGTCTCTCTGTCTCTCTCACTCTGTCAAGCAACAGTAGGTCACTCGCCATTTACAAATTAAAAAAAAAAAAACATGGAAATTCGTAAAATGGAAAAGAATTTGAAATTGTCATCAGCCTGCATCGTGGTTTCTTATGAGTGTCAAAATAAAATGGGAGTTCTGTCTCTCTCTTAATCAAGTTAATTATTATAGCCTATATCACCCTAAAGTCAGAAGGGCGGAACCAACCTTTTTTTGGCGACATTGAGTTATGACTTATGATCAGATTTAGTGACCTTGTCATGAGCTCTACAGTTACTTCTACCGAATAAAATTCAATCTTGAAAAATAAGGCTAAAATTTTCGATTAGGACGGCGTATCTGAGGTATATAGCAAACTACCAGTATACTGGCACAGAAACGCAATTCTCTTGAAATGTTGTTTTGGATGGTATGCCCTTCAGACTTTAGGGTGACGATATTATGACTCAGCCAGTTAACTCAGCATAAGCTTTACGAAGACAAGGGAATGCTGTTGTGATTATGGAAAATCTAAACACAGATTACTGCCCCCACTGGCACCACTGCATCGCCCCAAAATCTGTTCGTTTATATTTTTTATTTAATTTAATGCGTAAATTATGGGGATTTAGTCTATTTAAGTTGCAGAGGATCATTTCTTCTTCTTCTTCTTCTTCTGGCTCTACAGCCCTTGATGAGCTTTGACGTGCTCGACTACACTCCTCCAGTCAATTCGGTTTTGAACAACGCTTTACCATCTGCGGAAAAAAATTCCCTCAAGTAGCAGTTTGGGGTGGGGGCGCGAGGTTGAACGCAATACTCAACGGAGAAGACATTGTCCGGTTCATAAAAGCGCAACGCATAATATGGCTGGGACACGTCGTAAGAATGTCCGATGGCCGCATGCCGAAAAAGATGTACAAAGCAAGCATGACAGGAAGACGACTGGCCGGACGTCTTCAAAAACGCTAGAAGGATGAGTTGGAAACTGACCTTCGCGAGTTGGGAGTCCGTAGATGGTGGAGCGTTGTACAAAACCCAGATGACTGCAGGAGTGTTGTTGACGAGCAAGCCAAAGCTCATTAAGGGCTCTAGAGCCAAAATAAGAAGAAGAAGAAGTGCGGGGTTAACCCCAAGAGAGCCAGTTAAATAAGAGCGAGGGTAAAGGTCACGCGGAGCCTGCTTACTCGCAGCGCCTCCCCTGCATCGTCTGCTTAATATTCAGCCGAAGGCGGGCTCCTAACGAGCCAAATCCTCCTGCTAACTTCACTACTTTGCTTACAGTGACTCCCCGTGGGCGATGCGAAGGAGCTGCTTCCGTTCAAGATAATTCCACTGAGCTGCAGTCTTACACAATAATTTATTACTAAGTCTCTTAACATCCAAATTAGATCATTCTAAACCTAGTAAATATTTTTCACTGCGTAAAAAGGGGTTATAGTGTATGCAATGCCTTTTTTTTCTGTTTTTGTTTTCCAATTTATACGTAGTATAAGGAAAGCCTTGTGATGGTCGAAACTTTCGATTCCGAGATTTCAACGGATTTACACGTTTTGAGGTCCCAGGAACCCAAAAAAATTCTTTTTACGAAATGTCGGTCTGTTGCTCTATCTGTCTGTTCATCGATTTTCGGGGCTAACTACTCGGTCGGTTCTGGTGAAATTTAGCATGTAGGTTCACAAAAATCATACTTCGGGACCATTTTTTTTCCTAACTCAATTTGGGGGGGTTTTATACTAAAAAAACGTCTAAAAAAATTATTTCCCAATAACGGCTACAACGATTTCTTTTAAATTCACATATATTGTATTCGTTATTAATGTTAATAAAATGCGAGGGGTCGCTAGCCCCTTGATAGTTTGCTTCTGGGGGTAAAAAAATAAAAATAACTAAATTTAAATGAAAAATGACTCAAAAATAATTTTCCTGCGAAACCTTTCTATCGATGATTTCTACCTTCAGACATGTTTTAGGTGTTAAATTGAGTAACGAAACCGGACAGGTTGCTTTCCCAAAAAACTATTTGGTTTTGAGCAAAAAAAAAAAAAAATTTTTAATGAAAGTTCACGCTCAAATGTATTGCGTACCCAGCCATTATTATTTATTACTGTGGGGTGATGTGTTGGCCTGACCTATCTAGAATTTACCTCACCTCCAGTGACGTCAGGTGGAACCCCCCAAAATAATCTTTCCAACCCCCCAATCTTGCCCACCGCTCCAACTACAGAATTACCGTTCAAATTAAAGGTAAAGGTGATTGTTCTTTGGGAAAAAGGCATTTAACAACATATACAAGTCTACACGTTAATGCAAAACGTGATTAACCATTATACAATGATTGAGATAAGATAGTGACACTAATATCAGATAAGGTAGACGTAATGATTATTTAATGTATCCGTAATCGTAATAGTCACTCAGATGAAATTGCATGATTGACATCTCAGACAGTCTAGTAGATATTGTACTACTAGTAGTAGTATAACGTACAATGAAATACGATGCTATTCAAATTAATATCCTGCAGCCCTATTATGGCGATTTGGGATTAACATAATAAGAATAATAATAACTAACTTGTATTTTTCTTCAGGTATACAAATTACAATATAATTACATTTGAAGGGTCCACGGGAAAAATGAGGTTTGTCACATAGGACTGATTTTTCAGAAAACTAATTTTAAAGTTCAAAACGCTCGTTATTCCCGTTTGGTACGATTTTAAATGTGCTTATATCTCTGGACTCGGATCGTTCTTTCCCTTTACGAGTGCACAATACCATTTTCTTTTGCTAGAGGAAAAATATGAGGCATACATCTCGTTTTTTTTTTTTTTTTAAATGTGACAAACCTCATTTTTCTCGTGGACCCTTTATTTGGAACATAATAAATAAATAATAAATATATAATAAACAAATAAGCTTATAATGTGTTGCCTAAGGCACTATATACCCGGGTATTGTCATCCGCCATGTTGTATCCAATATTTCCTATATGGTAAGTATTGTAAGAAAAGTAAAAAATTGAAAAAAACTAATAATAATAATACTTGGTAGCGCGTTTTTTAAATAAAAATAAATAAACAACGATTAATTTCAAAAAATAAATAGGTAAACACCCAATGCTTGACTTATACACAAGACGTATATTGGATACAACATGGCGGATGACAATACCTGTCTAATATAGAGCCCTAGTGTTGCCAACAGACAAAGTCCAAAAACGACATCACTTGCAATATAAAACATAAAACAATACCTGAGAAACAAGCATTCAAATTGAAAAGGAGGAGAAAAAAGTAGCATAATACTAAGGTGTCACGTGGCGGTGTTAAAATATGCGCGGGAAATTCCTCAATATTAGTTTTGGAACATTTTACAGAAAAATCTATTATAGAGCAATAAAAAATGACTCATCCCTTACAAAAAATACTCTTCTACATTTTGATGACAATCCAACAAAGACTGGCCAAAGTTCTTGAACTCTGTGTTAGAGCCGGCCGCCTTACCTAGTTGAATCCAGCGGACCAGAACAGGTTCAAAGATGCAGATAACTTGGTAGTGTGCACAGTGCCGGTAGGGAAACATGGTAGTACTTGTCCTGGTCACCTCCGAACTAATCGTGTCACTTATAATAATAATAATAATAATAGTGTAATTCCCAAAATAAATTCAGTTCATAAATTTAGATAATAAATTTTTCTTCTTTGGGTCCCTTGCCATTGTGCAGCCATTTTGCACGTGGAGGCGAGGTGCCGATAACAATATAAGAAATAAAAGGTTAAAGTAGTAATAGGTATAAGTAGCAGTAGTATGGTTTGACACAGTCCCAGGCCACGATGGGGACCCATAGGACTCCAGTGGACCTCCTGATTATAGTGGATTCCGAACCACTTGGGAAACACAGTCAAGTCACACGATTAGTTCGGGAGGTGACCAGGACAAGTCCTACCATGTTTCCCTACCGGCACTGTGCACACGACCAATTTATCTGCAGCTTTGAACCTGCTCTGGTCCGCTGGATTCAACTTGGTATGGCGGCCGGCAATAATAGGTATAAGTACAGATGCATTAGGCATACAGATGGTATGAGGTAAATGAGAGGTATGTTATTAGAAATTCCTAAGTGCTGGGTCTTTTTGTAGTATTGCTTGTTTCACCTTATTTTGAAATATTTTGCGTGTAGGTGCGCCACGAAGTTCTAGAGAAAGTTTATTGTATTCAACTGGCCCTATAGGCCTACATAAAAACGTTTTTTTGAAAAATTCCGTTTTGGGCGTACGACTCTACACGCCGGGTTCTACTATCGTTTGCGGGTACAATAGGTCTGTTCCCGGAGGATTGGTGAAAAACAGCCAGCACATTATACACGTAAAGTGACCTAAGAGGTAAAACATTAATTTCACAAAAAAGAGGAAAAGATGGCTCGGTACGACGCTTATTTAAAATTATGCGAATGAAGTGCCTCTGTAAAGGGACCAGTGTGTTTCCCAAGTGGTTCGGAATCCACTATAATCAGGAGGTCCCCTGTCCTATGGGCCCACACCGTGGCCTGGGACTGTGTCCAACCATACTACTACTACTAGAGACGGTTACGCATCTTATATCAAAATGTAGAGGAGTTTTTTATCTAAGGGATTAGATATTTTAGCAGCTTTAGAATCAATATTTCATATGATGCGTGATTTTGTACACCTGTTCTGCGTTTCCCCTTTAGGTTGTCTCTCGGAGGGGGAAAAGACAATGTAACTACAAAATCAAATATCTCATGACATATCGATCGTAGAGTTTATAATTAAAACCGCAGCTGCTGCGGAACCTCCGAGATACAATCTTCGAAGAGGACGCAGTACCACCGTTGACGAAATGTTTGGAAGTACGCTTTCAGATCAACCAAGGCCTATCAGCCCGGATTTTACTGCAGCATAATGATCGTAGAGCTATCAAAAATAACAAATTTCTTGGAAGTTAGAAGAATTAGAGGAAAATAGAAGAAATTTTCCTCATCATTATATGTGCCTTTTTCAAAACACTGATTGGTCACAATTATAAAAATTGATTTGTATTAAAAACGGTTGGTGAGGACATCCGGAAAAAGAAAATAGAGTTAATTGACGAGCTAACAGCCACATATCACATATCAAAATATATATGCGTATTTCTTCTAAGGGATAAGATATTTTTGATAGCTCTACAGTGGATATTTCTCATGAAATTCGACTTTTTACAAAAAAAAACTCGAAGTGGGAGAGGGGGTATGTTCTTAATATACTCGTAGCTATATGAGAAACCTTACCTTATTAGATCTTTGCAATGGCAACAAAAAATTATGCGGAATATGTAGCGATGGACAAATTGATGTTTTCTAACTACAAACACAGGCTTTCTTTTAACTGCACCCCTCCTCATCACATTCAAATTGTACGAACCACTTTGGAACATTGCAACTTTTCGTTAAAACGTAAAAATTAAATTGACACCTTGCCGAAACCAGGCTGACGTTATCAAAGCCACAGACGCACTGACAACATTTGTAAAGATGACGTGATTAGACCTATCTTATCATGCGAGCACAAGATGTCTAATGACACTTAAGATTTTTAATGCAACAAATGTGGGGGTTGCTCAAGAGCAAAGGTTTACTTTTTTGCTAGGCTATTTGAACGTAGTTTAATGATAATTTTTTGATTTCAATTGAATAGAAAAACGTTTTGGGGGTACAAGGCACCCGAAAAAGTGGTTTCGGTTATACAACAAACTGCAGAACCCCACGTCTCTAACGTGTGACTAGAGAGCTCAGGCAATGCGACCTAATCTCAAAGGTACCCTTCAATTTTGGGTAAAAATACGCAGTAAGGAAGACTGCCATAAAACTAGGTGGCACCCTGATCAATAGATCAGTTTTCTGGACAACTTATGCAGACGATGTAGATGTCATGGCCAGAAGCAGGAGGGTTCTAGGAGAAGTTCTTACAGAGATGGAAGAGACCGCCAGTCGGCCTGTCGTGAACGAGGATTTTATACGAAGTACATGGGCTGCGGTGGGAGAGTGGCCCAATAGCCATGGGGGTCATAACTAGCAAGGAGTGTCAGACTTCAAGCACCTCGGTGCGACAATCACGGATACGCACGACAGAAGCCAGGGGATAAGGCAATACGAGCTTCTATGGCTTGCAGCGGATCTTGGGCCCGAGTGGGCTTTCCAGGAGGCTCAAGAAGCGGGTTTATCGCAATATCAGCCAGTTGTACTGTACGCCTCGGACACGTGGGTCTTAACCAAGAAGGAAGGAAGAAGGGAAGCAGGGATGTGTACGAGTTATATGGTGAACCAACTATAGTTGCAGAGTACAAAAGGAGCAGGCTTCGGTGGACAGGGCACCTGTAAAGGCTGCCTTACAGGTATAAACACAAAAGCCAGAAGGACGCCACAGCCTGTGATGGGAGGATGTGTGACCGTAGATCTCAGGCAGCTGGGAATATGAGGATGGAGGCGCCAAGTACAGGACCGTGCTGCATGGGGAAATGTTGTCGGGCAAACCCAAATCCGCCATGGGTTGTTGTAGGTTGAACTACGTCGTAAGTATTCTTAAGAGTACCGCCTGTTACAATGTCAATGGTAAGCATGTCTCAGTTTTTCGCCGGTGCGGGTTGATATCGAGAATGTGAACCTGCCAAAGGCCAAATTTTCAAACGGAAACAATGCCATTTTCTCTCCCTCTCCCACACACACTATCTATCTATCTCTGTGTATCTCCAAAGTAAAATTTGTAGCCGGTTATTCGGAAAAACTTTTACCCTAAAATTAAATTTTAAGCGCCCTTTTGATGTAAAATTATATCTTAATACCCGACAGTGGGGGAATGAAATGAAATGGGTCCATGAGGTTATCCACTTGAGCGGCATTTAACAGGAAGAAATTTAAACCGGTATGTTGCTGTATGTGCTATTACTGCCGATCCAATAGAATGTTCCTTTAAAAGTAAATGAACCCCCATATTTTCATTTTTTTTTTACGTGACAACGTCTAATAAATCGATGAGCGCTGGCTGGAATACTAGGTGCATGTACGAAAAAGGTGACGCGGGTCAGTAACGCTGGTTTAAAGCAACTTTTTGGGCAGATGTAGAAGGTCTATCTCAATTAAAATTATACCCATGTCTTCGTCTATTCTTCCTCTGTCAGGCCATGCTATATTTGATGTGATAGGGCAAGGGGTTCGACTTTGGGGGGTGGAAACGTGAGGAGGTGCGCCCAAATTTGGCCCGAGTTTGCCTTTTTTCATCGAAAATAGGCCTTTTTCGGCCACGTTTTTGGGGGTGTTAATATCCATTTGAAAACTTAAAACTACTTTAGTTTCACCTTCCTTACTCTTTCCAGGCATATAATATTGAGTTTTACTATCCGTCTCTTCCTTCAGGGTCAGATGAGTGTATAAGCCATCCGTGTATCGGCGGAAAACAGGTTCAAAGGGTACTTTTCAATTTACATGTCTAGAGTAAAAACATTCCACAGCCTGCAATTTTCAACCGAAATTAATTTTTAACGTCTCATTAGAAGCAACATGAATTAAGTTATCAAATGAGTATAAATACATAGTTTCAAATTTACCCCTTCACCCCTTTAACAAGAGTGGAACACAAAATTAGTGAACAGACGCATTTCCAGCAATCTCATTTGAATTGCATGGGCGGGTTTAAATCAATTTTTTGGGCAGATGTAGAAGGCCTATCTTAATTTAAATTATACTCATAGTCTTCGTCTATACCTCCTCTTTCTGGCCATGCTATATTTGTGGTGATCAAGCAATGGGGTTTGGCTTTGGGGGTGTGAAACGGCAGGGGGTGCGCACGATTTTCAACAAATATCTGTCTCTTTCGGCCGCGTTATTATCTATTTAAAAAATTCAAACTACTTCAACTATACGATATGGGACTACGACCATTCACACACAAGTCATGCGAGCAGCATTCGTGTTATTTCTTCACACACTACTAATACTACTTTCGTGCGGTCAGCGGGCAAGCCTCCGAAATTCAGAAATCTATCACCAATTGCTCCAATGACAAATTCGTCAGCGTCTGACGCCAACGTACCGGGCCTTTAAGTCAACACAGCGGTCGGTAGCGCAATAGGGCATTTACCTGCAAGCTTTAGGTTGGGTTAGACATCAGCGGAAGGGTGACAGGATACAGGCTACTGAGTAGAGCACCAGAAGCAAAGAGTTATTGTTTAGATTACACTGTCACTTAATGATAGTAAGGCAGTCCCAAAATATGTCTCTAAGAATATTATTCAAAATAGAACCTTCCAATGGTGTTAAGATAAAGATCGTCTTTTCAACTACAAATCATCAAAGGGTTACAGTTCTTGATTGAGATAGCCTCAGCCATCCAGAAAAACAAACTACCATTCAAAGAGCTATAAATAGACAAAGCATGCTGTAAACAAAGGCGATTGAGAGAGCGTCCTCCTATAAACAGCTAATATTTTATGACAAATAAATGACTTACCATATAAAATCCTTGCAGTGGCTGCAGAAGGTAGGTTGCTTGAAGAACCTAGGTATAAACTTATGGTCTTTCACATTGTAAATATTTTTCTTTTTGAGTGCCCCTTTTCTGCCTCGAAGCCGCTGGGCGAATTTTGTGTTCATATCACCCCCAAACCCTGGGCCGTCATCATTGTTCTCCTCGTCCCCCATTGTTGTTTTTTAGGGGTGAGGAGCTAGAATTCTGAATACCCACACCACAACCCTAGCACCGTAAACTCGCACTGTCAAGTGAATAAACTAGAATAAGTTGAGTATCCATCCACTATCTGTCGTCTGCTGCAGCAAGGTCGTTAAATTCCAGTTAAACCAACATAACAAAGAGTTTTCCCGCTAAATAATGTAAAAAGTTTAGTTTTAAATGTTTGCTTTCCAATTTATACGTAGTATACGGCGTGTATTCCACTGGCCAACATTCCGTCATTTGTGGTTAAAAAAGCTAAGTTTTGGTTTTAAGGAGACTATTATGTATATAAGTTAAGTATCTACATAATAGTCTCCTTAAAACAATTCCGAGATTTCAACGGATTTACACGATTTGAGGTCACAGGAACCCCAAAAAGTGGTTTTTACGAAATGTCTGTCTGTTCATCGATTTCCGGGCAAACTAGGTACTTTTTTATTTTGGGATAACTTAATTTCGGGGGGTTTAATTATCAAAAAACTCCCAAAAAGGTATAAAAAAAAATTGTTTCTCAAAAACGGCTACAACTAGACCTATTTCTTTTAAATTCACATATTGTAGTCGTTATTAATGATATCAAAATTTCACCTTACCCCTTGATAAAATAAGTCAATTTTCATGAAAAATGACTAAAAAATATTTTTTCTGGAGAAAATTTCTACTTGACACTAATTACTTTCGTCATATTTGAGTGAAGTAGTTCTTTGAATGATATTTTTTTTATTTGAAAGGTTAATCGCATACAAACAATTTGATGAATGTATCCGATTGGCATCTTCAGTCGACTCTGTAGGTTAGTACCCATGTTTTTGAGTTACGACAGGTCTCCGATGGCATGGCTTGTAGAGACAAGCACAAGTACAATCACGCTACCACTTTGTACCACCTTATTATGTTGTTTTGTGCACCTTGCCATCGATCTCGATGTAGTGGGTCGAAACTGCTCTCCTTTATTATACATTGTAGGTCTAGTCTGAGACTAGTAGTCTCTAAATATGGTTCTTTTATTTTAAACTTATGTATATGTATAGAGCCGAGACGTACGGTAACTAAAAACATCACTTTTATTTTTCAAATAACCGCCATTTTTATTCAACCAAATGTTCCCCTACAATGTTGGCCACACCGCTACACGCCCGCACACGGTTTTGTATTTGTTTACTCTTTGGGGAAGCTGGAAATTGGAATTTAGAAAGAAATTTATGATAATCTTGAATGATTTTATTATAATATATCAGGTATTATAATCACTGATGTGATGAATTTTGTCATGAAAAAGGAAATGGGTGAGCTAAGTAGTTTGTATTTGTAGGTTGCTATGACCAAGTTTATGTAATTAGGTTACCTATTATGGGTACGAGTAAGCCCCCACATGCATTCATATTTTATAAAGAAAATTAGTATCGGTACCGTATTAGATAATTATGAGTACCGTAGTTCCTATGTTAATTAATTATTGTCAAATGTTAAATTTCAACAGTCTGGATTTTTACTATCCAGGATAGGCTAGGACAGTATTGATTGATTGGGGAGTTGCACAGTCTGTAATGGACAAAAGAATAAATAGGTACTCTTCAATAAAAATGTCAATGAATTAGGACATGTATTTTCCTTATTTTTAAAAAAAGGTTTCTTTCCTCAAGACCAAACCAAAGATTTCTTGGAAAAGTAACTTAGGTAAAGGTTAAGTTTAGCTACCCCACATAAAATCTCAAAATTTGGTTCTATATCGTTGATTTAGCTTTAAAGAACCCCATTTCCAAAAGAATTAATAGTCGGAAAAGTATAGTTTTTGAGTTACAGCCGAATTTAGTTCGCATTTTTGCATGGGCAGGTATAAGGACAAATTGCTCATAAAATTTTTTATGGAAGGAACATTGTCAGAGGCATGTAAATAAGACAACCCTTGCTCAAAATATGAATTCCTTTACAAATGGGATGTTTTCCTTCCATATTAAAAGCATTTTCATTCGATTTTTGATACAGCGGGGTAGCTATAAACTTAACCTTTACCGTAACTTGTTCGAGTGTTCGGTTTTGTTACTCTATTTAGCACCTAAAACATAAATGAAGTCAGAAAGAATCTAAAGCCCTAAATAGGTTTCCCCATAAGTGATTTCTTTTGAAATAAAGACAAAAAATAATTCGTCTTTATTTTCCATATGGGCGAATTTATTGCCTTTCGCCTCTCCTAGTAATCTTTCCTGAAAATTAATACTATTTTTTCGCACCTTGAACCAAACCAAATAGGGGGAAGGGATCTAATAGAGTTTCTTCACATTAATTAGTCACAATTTAAATATTGGCGTCTAACTTGCTACTGGCGACTTGAGCGCCACCTTTGTTTAGAACCATCACTTCTACTTTCAAGTCCGTACTGAACTGACTTCTTTATAGATGCAACCAGTGTTTTATATTTTTCCCTTTTATCAATTTTGGATCGTCAACTAATAATATATATTCAAGCCTCCTACTCCAAAAAAGAAAAACCGCGACATGTACCGAGCTCGGGAACGGCTGCACCGTCACAAGTAAGAGACCTGTCTATTATCCATATGTAAGTACATTATAAAATCATCTTTCACAACCCTACTTAATTAATTAATAATACTACATTTTACCTATAGGTGTGAGATATGGGTTTTGACTCGGAGGAGCGAGGAGCTGCTTGAAAGGGGTGAGCGTAAGATACTCCGAAAGATGTGTGGGCCAGTGCAAAATCAGGGAGAGGGAGGGAAAGAGAAAGGGGCGTATCCGTAGAAATGACCGAGAACATCCGACAGTAGCCGAAATCAAGAGAGCCCACATCTGGCGACCCTTGCTGTCGATGACTGGCGAAGGAGAGCGCAGGACCACGCAAGATGGCGCGATGTGACAGCCCAGCCCAAGGCCCTTCACGGGCCGTAGCGCCAAGAAGTAAGTAAGTACGCATTTGTTAATTGCCCCATTTTGCCTTATCTCAATGTATTAGAAATGATTGTCCAACCTAAGGTTAGATCTACGCCTTCAAACACTGCAACCTATCCTAGGCAGCTTCAGAAAATACATACAATGGATATATTTAGCTATGTAAGTACCTAAATTGTTCTTATTCTAATTTGTATTGAATAGTACTCTATGAAGACACGGTTGCCATCAGTTCCCTCCCATCTAGTCTCAGATTGATTGATTGACAAAAAAAGATATAGAATGGCACATAAGTTTGTAAATATGATTATAAATCACTATATTATCCTGTTCTAGTTTTCTTCGTTTTCATAATGCTTGTCACACAAGAAGTTCGGTTTCTATTTTATCGCAAATGACCTGAAAAAGAAATAAAGATTGCGTCAGTCAGTATACATTTTTTCTTATTTTCGGGAACACTTTGAGGTCATCGGAACCAAAAAATGTGGTTTCTATGAAATTTATGGATGTCCGTTTATCAGTAAATTAGTGGGCAAACTACTTTTACTATTTGCATTAGCTTTTTGCTTCTAATTTTGCATGTAGGCTCTTACTATTTGTTTTTAATTACTGTAGCCTATACCTATATAAGTTGTTATTAATGTAAAATAAACCCAATAGGTCGCTGGCCCCTTGGTAGTTTTGTTCCGGGGTCAAAAAAATAAAACACTACTTTTTCACAAAAAATGACTACAAAATAATTTTCCTGCGGAATTTTTCTTTCATTGCTTTCTTACTTGAGGTATGTTTTAGATAGTAAGTAAAAAATAAGGCGATCGCGATAGCTCGTTTTGTCGCAAGAGCTGCGTTCAGGGGACACGTGTGTGTGTGCACAAGTACAGTACACGGACGCTAGCTATATCACCCCCAAAAAGCCCCAACAATGACATTACATCACTATACTGGCGCGGCACCAGATGTCGATAACGCCAAGAGTGGGCGTTAGATAAAGTAAAATAAGTAAGTAGAGTTACCAGCGTAGCTAAAGTTGAGTTTGGTTTTGAATAAAAAAATATTTTTTAAGGAAATTATGGATAATTCATGCCCCAATAAACAACTGCTACCCTGCCATTATTACTGTGTTGTATTATGTTGATCTGCCCGTTGTTGATCATGCAATTGTCCCATAGATCAATGCAGTGTTTTCGGATAGGGACAGTCGAGGCAACTGAAATTTTAGGACAATTATTTACCATGGAACTACACATATTGTCTACCTCGGTACCTATACCCACGTTAGTCAAGACATGTAGCGTAGTGGTACGGACTCTGACTTTCACCCGAAAGGTTGTTGGTTCGAGTCCCACACTGGCTACATTTTCTGGCCATGCTTCGGAGGGCATGTAAAGCAGGTGGTCGCAGGACTTCCTAGTTGAGTGTAAGAGAGGGCTTTATAGCCCTAACATCAATTGGTTGGCTTAGTAATAGAAACATTAAAAAGTCCTTATTTATTTATTTATTGATAAATAGGAAAGCATGTACGGGTTCACTCATACTAGCTCCTTCCTTCACTACAGTCTGGGAATATGGCTTAATGCTCAACCAATGTCTCCAACTCCCATCAGACCAAGTGTTTGCTTTACTGTCAGATTTAGAAAATCTGTAACGAGTACTGGCCATACTTCGGAGGGCATGTAAAGCAGGCGGTCCCGGGTCTTCCTAGTTGAGTGTAAGAAAGGGCTTTGTAGCCCTAACTCCGCTAGATTGGCTTAGTAATAGAACAAAAGAAAGTCCTTATTTTACACATTCATTCACCATAAGATGTTTAGCATAAATAGGATGCACCGCGTTCAAAGTGGTTGCTACAAGCCGAAACACTATATTTCCGCAAGCTATGACATTAGCTTTATAGGCAGTATGTATTAAAGACAAAGCCAATTGGCAACAGACGACTGTTGCTTTAATTAATTAATTGTATATCTGTCATGTCTGAATAAAGTTGCTTGTATACAACAGTGTGACGTAGAACCGGCGTGCTTTCGCAATGTTGTATGCAGAGGCATTTCAAGTCAAGCTTCTAGGTACCTAACAAAGGTAACTAAGGTGTACCCTATTATTATCACCAGGCGTATGTACCGTATTTATATGCGGCAAACCGCAATAATGATCCCAGCATAATGGGAAAGTCCCACGCTTAAGAAACCAATATCGTTTATGACACTATTGAAATATTATTAGCCATTGGAAGATAAACGCGTTTGCAAATAACCGTTATTCCACAGCGCGATGGCAAAGGCAAAGGACTCCTCAGCCGCTTTGGCGTGGCGGCGATTCAAGCAGTCTCTTTCAGAGACGGAACCCAAAGATTTAGTTAATTTTGTTGTCATATCTACATGTGTCTTGTTGGTCTATGTACAGGTAAGCTGATTGATATACTGGGTGTTCCGCGAACGTTTGTTGCCCAAGAATCCCAAGTTTTTATAGAAAATAAACCAGGAAAACGAGGGTTTTTATGAAAATAATACCTACCTAACCTATAAAATAAGTTAATAAAAAAATAATAATAGGAAACAAACTTTGCATATCAGAGTGGCTATGTTTTTATAATGGTCGATAAATTTGACTTAGGCGGCTATTCCATCTGTCAATAATCCGTCATTTGTGCACTAGAAATTGATGAGATTTATGTAGATACTTAACTAATCTATTATAACTTAATTTATAACATTGATAGATAAGTTAAGTATCCACATAATAGTCTCCTTAAAACAAACATCTCATCAATTTTTAATGCACAAATGACGGAATATTGACAGATGGAATAGCCGCCTCACTTTACTTTACTTTATTTTATCCAGCGTCCGTCCGTGGTTGTTCTGCCATTCGACACCCCAGGTTACCTATCAACAAAGGACTTTCTTGCTAGGTAATGTGGGCTGTGACGTCACCCGCTGGCAAAAGATAAACACAATTATTGTAAAACTACCTTATTATTAATTGTACACTTATGTATATAAATATACGATTTTCATTTCATTTCATGTCATGTTGGTGCCCCAACTGGTTTTCAAACTTTTTTCGTGGAAGTGTGGAACCCCTTTGGAAAGCCAAATATTTGAATGAAATTAAATTAAAAACGGCTTTATATTAGGCGAGCTTTAGCCCCGAAAGGCTACTCTACCAGCTAAATATTTGACGAAGCTTTAGTATCATTAATATATTATTTTCTTTTGCAGGTGATGGACTGTTATGATAAACTCGAAAGTCCTCCTCTGATCACCCACACTGCATTGCAACTGAATGAAACAATGACCTATCCTGCTTTGACAGTGTGTCGTGAACCACCTTTCAACAAGAGATTTTACAGGGTGAGAAAAGTTGAAGTTACGGTACAGTTTACAACGGCCATACCAAGTTGAATCCACCAGAACAGAGCATGTTCAAAACTGAAGCAAACTTGGTAGTGTGCACAGCGCTGGCAGGGAAACATAGTAGGACACGATAATGCGGAGACTGCCCGTCCATCTAAGTTCGTCTCGCACCAAACCAGCAATTGAGCCAAGGTCATTGACGCAATTGAATATGGCAGTATATTTGATGCATAATGTTTTGAGTATGGTCGGTCTGCAGTCAAGCTCCAATGAGAAGCTTGTATTTCCGCAAGCTATGGCCTATTACTCAATCTTAGGGCGGCTAGTCCACCGACGTGGATTTTGAATGTGAATGTGTCATGACGTGGTAGCAGACATCATTAATAAGTCTCTACCATATTATAACTTAATTTACAATTGATAAGTTAGAATCTACATAATAGTTTCCTTAAAATATGGCAGAGACTTATTAATGACGTCTGCTAGGCCTACCACGTCATGACACATTCACATTCAAAATCCACGTCGGTGGAATAGCCGCCTTAAGCCGATTTTAAAGTCGCTTGAAAATATCGCTACTTCGGAAGAAGAAGGACACAACTTTAAATCTGTCAATTTACAGAAATTGAAGTTAAAGATTTTTTTTTATAACGAGTTACCTGACAGTTCCTCCAAATAAAACTTCCCTCGCGCTGAAAATATACGTACTACATTTACACAGTTTTTCTAGCAAAATACAGATTAAAAAAAAATATTTTAGCATTATTAAGTCGAAAACGACAATTATTGAGTTGTGTCCTTTTTCTTCCAAAGTAGCGATATGTCCCTATGTTTCGTAAGCATGATATTATGTATTTTGATTTTTTAGAAATATAATTTCAATGATCTCCACCTTGGATCCTTCCCACTTACGTCACAATGGGATAATTTTCCGTTTGGGACTTACAAAGTTGCAGACTTCTTCCGTGAAGCGGTCTATAACGAATCGGTCTTCCTCGCCTACGACCTCAATATGGCTACTAGAGGTAAGTGCAACCATATCCTTACTAGGCGTATCTATAGTTGAGCACCACCGCTAAATAATAACTTATCTGGGAAGATGTGTAAATTTTCCTAATAAAACCACAATGAATGTTAATTTACGTACATACAGTAGGAATGAAAGCGGAATTAATAATAATATAATTAAATAATTTAATACCTTACTCGGCAAAGGTCATAAATCCAAAATCGTCATTTTTCAGGAGAGACAAAAAACTGTTTTAAAAAATCGTCGACTTACTTTTGGGATATTTTTTTAGTAATTTTCAAGTTTTTAACCGAATATGTATTAAGTATAACAATTTGGCATCCTAAAAAGGGATAGAATTATTATATTTTGGACTTAAGACCTTTTCACACAGAGTTTGGTAAGGAGGATTTATGTGGTTTTCTATATCCACTTTAGGTCTTCATACGATTTTATTCAGGATTTGAGTGCCACTGGAAGGAGTATTTTTTTTCTGAATCCAAAGATAATAATAACTCAATTTCGCATTTTTGGATTTAAGACCTTTGCCGAGTAAGGTATCTTACATATGTAAGAACAAATTAAAACCAAATTAACAGTTAGTAACATTAACAGAAGAAGATGCCTACAAACTAAACTAAAAGGTATCCTCGAATCCCATATGCCTAAACCATAGTTAGCTTTAAATGTTTAAATTTTTTGAAGATTTAAGAGTGTACAGCCCATAGGAAATTGGCAGCCCGAAATTTAATACTTTTTATTTTTTATTTAATTAACTAAGCATGTTTTGGCTCATCAAAGTTGTAAAAGACTACTTTATGCATCATATTATAAGATATTTTTAATTTTTGAAATTGTAGTTTTTTCATAAACATGCAAATATTTTATAAACAGTAACTTTTCACGTATAATTGATGATTTTCACGTATAACCGATTTGATAAAAAAACACTACAATTTCGAAAACTAAAAATACCTTATTATATGATGCATGAAGTAGTCTTCTACAACTTTGATGGGCCAAACCTTTAATAACATGCTTAGTTAATTAAATAAAAAGTATTAGATTTCGGGCTGCCACTTTCCTACGGGCTGTACACTTTTAATACTTTAACTTTAATTACTTGTATACTGATGTGCCACCCTCACAAGCTCCGGCTTGAGGGGGCACAATTTTTGTCATAATACTCTTGCAAAATGATGTGAAAATACACGAAATATCTATCTATTTTATCTATCTGTCTATAGTGGATGCCTCGTATGCACATGCTTGCAGCTCGAGGACAAGCTATTGTAATTCCAACCAGTCACTCGAACTCAAACGAACATCCCATTTCACAATAGGGGTATTCACTCTTTCGATTTCCGTAAGGGAATAGAACTGAAGTTTTTCGATAGTAGAAAAATAATGCCACAAGGAAATGTATTTCAAAACATTCCCCACTTTCCCCAACTACTTTGGTTGGGTAAACTGAGCTTGAGAAATCAAAAACTCCAAACAGCCATATTACTTACTTACTTGCTTACTTTTTCCGCGCCATTTCCTCATGGAGGGTCGGCGGCAGAGCTGCGGCGTTTCCAGACATTTCTGTCTTGCGCGTCCTCCCTTGTGAGCCCGGTTTCTTGCAGGTCGCTTACAATTTTCCTCTCCAGGGTGAGCTTTGGGCGCCCACGTGCTCGGCGTCCAGATACCATCGGCTCTCCCACTCTTCGTATAAGCGCTGATGCTTCTCTCCTTTGCACGTGTCCCCACCAGCTGAGCCTCTTCCCTCTTAGTTTTTGCACCACGTCCGTTGTTCGCATTATATTGCATATGAGTTTTTGTTTTTATTTTTTTTTAATTTTCAAAAATAAGCTCTGCGACAGAAATTATTTAAAAAAAAGGAAACATATGGCAAGAGGTGGACTACAACAGATGTTCATAAGTTAGGCGAAGGCAAAGAAACTTTAGAGGTAAGTTAGGTTAGGTTTTCCTATTTCTACGGTTGGCGGAGGTATCCTCACTAGGTTAGGTCGGGTAAAGTCGGAAACTTAGAGATGTACGTTTCCATGACAATTATATTTCTACCGTTGAAAAAATCGAGTTCTATTCCTACTTTCCCTTAGGGAAATCGAAACAGAGTGAATACCCCTAATAAACATATCAGCCAAGTGTTTTACGATACCTGTTATTAATATTTAATGCACAAATTCTTTGTCAACAAAGATTAATTGCTGTTCATTGAAGCATATATTAGGTGGCTATTCCATCAGTCAATATTCCGTCATTTTTGCATCAATAATAAGTCTCTACCGTATTATAACTTAATATAAATAGATAAGTTAAGTACCTACATAAAAGTCTCCTTAAAACAAACATCTCATCAATTTTTAATGCACAAATGACGGATTATTGACAGATGGAATAGCCGCCTTAGATGAATGCGCAACAGTTAAATTACTTTTTGTTCAAATTGCTAAGCCACTTAACGGAGTTAGTTAGGGCTATAAAGCCCTCCCTTACACTCATTTAAGAAGGCTCAGCACCCTACTTTACTTCGAAGCATGGCCAAAAAATGTGACTAGTGTGGGACTCGAACCAACATCCTTTCGGGCGATAGTAAGAGTCCGTACCAATACTATACATAACCTGACAAATTCATGGCACAAAGCAATTGAATGTCGTCTGCTTTGGAGTAGGCTAGTTTTAACGTCGGATATAAATGGTTAATTAATGTCGGATATAAATGGTTAAAATAATCTCCTAGGTAAGTTATTATTTCCCGTTTGTGCTACTGCAGACACAATATGCCAGATTACCAATACGATAAATGAATTATAATTACACATAATAAGCTGAAAAAGTGCCCTTTGATACGTATAGTTGATTCAACTAGCAACTGACGTGCTGAACTGAACTGTCGAAAATAAATTTCTAGTGAGAACCATCCCAACTGCAGGAAATGGGTCAAAAGTCGTCATTTACTCACCCGCGATGATTTTGGACAGTGTGCGAGAAGGAAGAGCTTTAAGTAAGTAAAGGGAAAACCCTGTCATTCTAAACAAGCGACAAGCTTTTTTTTCATTAAGGCACTATATACCCGGGTATTGTCATCCGCCATGTTGTATCCCATATTTCCTATATGGTAAGTATTGTAAGAAAAGTAAAAAATTGAAAAAACTAATACATGTTTTAGTAATTTTTTATTATACACTTCCCTACTCGGTAGCATGTTTTTTAAATAAAAATAAATAAACAGCGATAAATTTCAAAAATTAAATAGGTAAACACCCAATGCTTGGCTTATACACAAGACTTATAATGGATACAACATGGCGGATGACAATACCTGACTAATATAGAGCCCTATTTTTCATGAAACCATACAATTAAGGGATGTCTGACTCAGCTGGGCGTTGTTGTTGTTACAATACATAAACGAAGTGCACTGATCTGAATTATCTTCACCTGTTATCCGTAGTTTGCGCTGTATGTAGCCTACATACTGATTGGTATTTTTTTACCTACATTATTTTGTAGACATTAAACCTTGCACTTTTTTTTCTAACACAAGTGGGTTTCGTTGAAAAGGTTAGTCTTTTAATGATTGCTTGGGTTTTACTATATTCAAGTTGTAGTTGTTATAACAATTTTGTACCGCATAATATACTAAGTTTTTGTTTTTGTTTGTTTATCTCTTAGACGATATAATACTCTAGACACGGCATTCTAGAATCTAGATCTGATGGACTGCATGAGAAAGTTGGGGAACCAACATAAATGACGTCACCCGCCGGCAAAAGATTTGTTTTTTCACCAGTTACATAGAAACAAAGTCTTTTGTCACCCGAGTTACTAGTTTGTGTTTTGAAAAAATAACGCACTGATCGTTAAAAGTTTCTAATTGAATATTAAATAAAGTTTTACCAAAGTAAAAAAATGTTCTCTCACTCCAATTAATTAATTAACTGAACAAAACATGAAAATAAAAGGTTCACGCCACTAAAAGCAGCTGCTTTTGCCTGTTTGTGACGTCATTTTATGTTGGTCCCTCGGAATGTCGGAAATTCAAACATGGCGTGTCTAGAGTATGGCGCCCATTCCATTGACCGGCTAGGGCTATTTCCGAAAACGGTGACGTGGTAGCAGACATTCAAGACTTAGGTAGCGTTTCCACCGACCTCGCATTACAGATTGCAAATGACATTGACGGAAATGTTTGTTTTTCTTTTTATAGAAATCTATTAAAATGTTTGTAATTAACATATCCCATGAAGCCATTTTTTAATTTTAGTTTGTTTGTGATTTTACTGTATGATCATTGATCAATTTTAACTATGGCATAGAGGAAAATAAACATTTCCGTCAATTCTGCAATGCGAGGTCGGTGGAAACGCCACCTAATTCTTGAATGTCTGCTACCACGTCACCGTTTTTGGAAATAGCCCTAGCCGGTCAATGGAATGGGCACCTATTATATGGTCTAAAGTTTATCTTGCCTTACCAACGACCTCAATGTTTTCTTCGGGCATTATTGATATTGCTTCCATGAATTTTGGCAGCTGGCAAACTCGTGCGCTCCTTCTATGTCCTCCCAGACCGGCTCTAAGTAGATAGATAGAAAACCGTGTATTTCCTAACAAAAAATAGGTGGATATACAATTACAAGCTGTGCCCCCTCAAGCCGAAGCGTGGAAGGGAGGCACATCAAACCTAATATAGGAGAATTTTAACAAAATCAATGTAACAAGTCAGGACTTGTAGAGTAGTGGTACAGACTCAAACTTTCACCTGAAAGATTGTTGGTTCGAGTCCCACACTTGCTACATTTTCTGGCCAAGCTTCGGAGGGCAAGTAAAGCAGGCGGTCCCGGGCTTTCCTAGTTGAGTGTAAGAGAGGGCTTTACAGCCCTAACTCCGCTACGTTGGCTTAATAGTAGAATAAAAAACGTCAATATTTATTTATTTAACATGGAAAAAACAAGAAAAAGCGGACTATTGTCCTTGTTCTGCAAAACAATGGCAAGGTACAGGTTACACTTACACTTAGTGACAATAGACATGCTGAGCTTCGACTAGATTGAAGATATGTCGATGTATCGCCGATATTTAATGATTACGTAGACAATGTAGTGTACAATAGTCTGCTGCGAGTCATTGTACCTTAGGCGGGGTTTCCATTGACCTCGCATTGCAGAATGCACATACGTTGACGTGGTAGCAGACATCATTAATAAGTCTTTAATGTCTGCTACCACGTCGACGTCATGTACATTCTGCAGTGCGAGGTCAATGGAAACCCCGCCTTACTGCGAACAACTTTCGTCCACGGGCTACAATATTAAAGGAATGATTTGAGTTACGGAGATTGGAGTTTCCAGGAAGATAGAAACCCATCCATGTTGGTATTTTCTTGCAGATGTTGCTCGAACCAGCAGTATCCATATGACCGCCGGACTATGTCACACATTCGTGCCCCTCAATACAACCAAAGAGGTCGGAAAAGATTACGGATACTCTTTTGCACTGATACACGACCATTTTGCCTACGACAGTCTTCGCGACAACGATCCTGGATGGCATTTCTATGTCCATGAACCACAAGAAAAGTTTTCAGGTATGGCCTAGTCTCCTGTAGGGGTACCACCGTTTCATCGACAGTTGTTATATATCATTATTAGAGAACTGTATATCGTGATAACTGTAAAGGGTTGCATACAATATTACATAAATAAGGATCTTACTTTGCCTCCAACGGCGACCGGCGTGGTAGCCAGTTTTTTTCTCTTTTCTTTTTAGTTTTCTTGCAACATCAATGCATAAAGTTTGCATAGATTTTCGAAAGGGGTGTGTTTCATTTGGCGCCCGCCCCCCTTTTTCGTAAATTGGAAAGAGGAAAGCCGTTCTAATGGACGTACGCAAGCTTCTAATTAGGGGCATGATCTTCATTTCCCTAATTTCTCTTGCCGAGGCACCCGAGGTTTCGGGAGCCGATAGGGGGGCCCGGTGGTCTTATTGCGCGGGCCTTATTTTGAAAAAGAATAGGCCCCCCTGGGGAATGATTTTTTGATAGTTTGTCGGCAGAAAACTTTTATTTTGCAGACGAGAACTTTATTAACAAAACTGGAAACAAGGGGACCGGGGAATTTTTTAAAATAAGTGAAAAATTTGGGGGGGGGGGGGTCCAGACCCAGCGGATTCCCCCCTGATTCGATGAGTTAGGCAATTCGTACAGCTGTTATGTGTTCCTACATCGTTGTATTATATAAAAGAAATAGAGGCAACAAGGGGAATGCGAATGGGCCAAAAACACTAGAAGCATCTGAGTATAGAAAAGCAACTTACTTAGCATGTCCAGGCGGAACACGTTTAATGGGTTGTCCAGTAGGTAGCGGCCTGGATGTCGTTAGCTTCTGTTAGATCAGCAGCTGTGCAAGGTGAAGGCAGCACGGCACACCAGCATGTGTGCCGCGTCTTGGGTCTCTCCGCATTGGCATGAAGTGTCATTTTCAGCGATTAAGCCCCATCTGGCAGCGGTGGTTTTGCAGAGAGGAGCACCAGTTCTTAGTTGGTTGGGGGTGCGCCAGATTGAGTATGGAAGATTGTGGCCCGCCATCAGTTCTTCTTTTTTGGCTCAATCACTTGGGGGTGGAACCGCTTCCATGCATTGATTTTAGACGCTTGTGCTGTCGTTGAAATGGGCTTCACTGATTGCAGAAAGTTTTTCCTGGATGTGAGACGTTTGGGTGCGGGTCTTTTGTTGTACATGTGTAGAAAAGCTAATGAAAATTACTGGATGGCACAGCTTCACATCTGGAAACCATTACCTAGACATTATCCAAAACTCATTTCTGGCAGCAGAACAATGCATATAAATCTTTCAACAAATTTTATGTTGCAATTTTTATTGTTACAGAAAATACCAACCTTCTATCTTGTAGGCAGGACCATGTATTTGCTCGCGCTGGTGAAGAAATTGAAATAAATTTGGATGTCACGCAGTTCAGTCTACTGAGGAACTGCACAAACGATATGAACTACAGCAACACAGCTGTAGGTATATTTATTCTTCGGCTGACTTCTATAAAGATGAGTTGGCACATTCACTTCCCATCAAAAATAATTTTTTATTTATTTTGGGGGACAATCGATCAGTCACTGAAAAAACAGGGAAAAAAGGGAAATGTTTGCTGCGCTCGAATGTCCGATCTCTCCTATATAGAACTAGTGTTTTATACGATATTACGTGCTGCCGCTTTTTGTGTGGCCATAAAGAGCGGGTGGTGAATCGACACTTAAGCTAAGCATGGGCTAACATTCCTCAGGTCGTTATAAGTTTTCCTGACCAAAGGGGTGGTCTCGATCGGCTGCCTTTTTGGCTACTCACTTACTTTTGAGCCTCGGAAGAAGGCATCTAAGCTGAAGACTAGAAGAGGTCGGAGAGTCGGCATTCGGCATATGGTGATCCCATTGCGCCTTTTTGGCGTTGTGGCACCGGTTCAGTAAAATGTGTAATGTTTTTTTGATAAATACACGCATTATTATTATTATAGTCGTTTGTCTCAAATAAGCGCTAGCTTGGGGATGCGGGATGTATTATTCTGTAAGTTATTGTATTTTTGTAATATCTGCTCCTTGTACAGGGAATACTAGACAAGGAAAAGAAGAAGAAGAGTACAATGTGGCATAATAGTGATTTTTATTGTGCAGTCATGTGCACAATTGATGTGATGAAAAAATTATAATTCGTTATTTTTCTCCAAAGTGTGAAGAAAAATGCTGGGTCGATTGGGTGCACAGGGGGATGAACTGCACTGCAATTTGGTTCCCAGAGATGCAACTCCCGTATTGCGATGACAAAATAAACTTCACTAATGTTCAGAGGAAGTCATTGTGGTAAATTTAAAAAGCTAAACAGTTATATCTTTAGTAGTCTACTACCGGTATACAATAGGTATAGGCTTAATAGTAGCCTGCCGAATGGGAGCTCTTTTAATCCAGAAATCGAGGAATGTCTAAAACCAATTATTATTAGGTGGGTACTTCGTTGATATTACTTAAGAAACCAACTATCAACTACACATTAAATCGATTTATAGAAATACTGTGCTGATCCTGATTGCACTCTCTAATATTTATTCCATCGAAGAAATATTTGGAATGTTCATGTTGAAGTATACGGTTTGAATCTGAAATTAGGTATTATACTTTCCAATTATTCTTAGGCCCGATCCGATACGTATCAGATAAGCGTCACTTAAATGATAAGTAAAACTACAAGTCCCATGGAAAAACGTCAAATAGCAAAAAGGTAGGCAATAAGATCTAGGCTACAACTTTAGTGGTTACACATTTTTCATATAACCTCAAATTTTATGAGATAAATGCCAAAACCCAAGGTTTTGGTTTTTTATTTTAAACTTTTACAAAAAAAAAAAAATTTTTACGTGAAATTTGGTGAAAACTTACCTTTCTATGTTGTGTATTTAGAACATAGAAAGGTAAGCTTGGTTTTTGGCATTTTTCTCATAAAATTTGAGGTTATGTGAAAAAAGTGTAACCACAAAATCTTCTCAATACCTACCTTTTTGCTTTTTGACGTTTTTCCATGGGACTTGTAGTTTTGCCGGAAATGAAGATGTACCGTATTTATAAGTTAATTATCTACATAATAGTCTCCTTAAAACAAAAATCTCATCAGTTATTGATGCACAAATGAGGGAATATCGGCAAGTGGAATAGCCGCCTAACCCCGGTATTAAAATCGCCATGATCAGCTGCACAGGAACTAGATTGAAAACGATATCAGAAGAGTGGGATAGTATTAGAAGTTCTGAATAATCAGAAGTGGAGAGAATCACAACTGGGACACTGGAGATGATTATTGATGATGATGAAGTGCTCTAAATTTGTTGTTTTGTAGGTTTGAGTTCTTCAAGTGCTGCAAACCCCGATGTGACCGAAAAAACTATAGGGCGAGTATAGTCAGCCGACTGAACTATCCGAATGATCGAGCTAACTTAACAATGGTGTACGTCTACTTCACATCAAAAGCGGTAGGTAACCGAAATTAGAGGATATGGAAAAAACTGGGCTCCCGCCAAGCCCAGTTTTTTCCATATCCTCTAATTTCGGTTATAACGAGGAGGTTACCTCTTCAATCAAAGTTAATTTAATGTCAGTGTTATATATACCATATAATACTACAATGTAAAAAAAGCGGTAGGTACCTTATAGGATAGCGAATTTACTGAAAGTACGTCCTTTATATGGGCTGCATAATTACTAACAAGACGTTGTAAGCACAGTATAGCCCGAAGAGTAGAAGAGCGAAATGGGTAGGATATTTATTAAGACATGAAAATCTGGTACACACCATCATTGAGGGCGCAGTGGAAGGAACCGATAGAAGAGGGCGGCCGCTGAAGGAATTCATGGATCAAATGAAGGAGGACGCAGGAGCTCGAATGCACCAAGAGCTGAAGAGGAAGGCGCAGGACTGAGAGAGCTGGAGGATGATATGCAGGGAGTTGCTGCCAACCAATCGTTGCGATCGTGACCTCAGAATAGCATAGCCTATAGCTGAGATATAGTCATATAGGCTGAACATGAGAAGAAATCTTAGACTGGGAAATCTCGCGTATTGATATATATTGTACAACTTAAACGGGAGCATTATTTGACTTACAGTATTTTATAATAGGCTATATTGATGTGAGAGTTACTCGGTATTTGTTACGTTGTGTTATTTTGTTTAAGTTTCTTTATATGGAAGAAAAGTATGGGTACGACTGGAATGCATTTGTGGCGGACTTGGGAGGCTCAGTTGGGTTTCTGCTGGGCCTATCAGTTCTTGGGATTGTAGGAGTCTTCGAATATATCGTAAGGTTAATATTTGGACAAACCAACAAATCGAAGAAGGAGCCTCGACTGGAGAGCATGGCATATCCAAATCAAAAATTGCGTCTGGATCCCAACACAAATATAATTCTTCCTACGCTTGTGGCTAAATTTGATCGCCATTAAATATAATCATAATAAATTGTGATTGTTTTCCAACGCCTGCTTTCAGCATTTCCGCTTTTAAACAACCCTGTCAGCTTGGCGGGGGAGGGAGTCCCCTTATTAACTTGATGCGTCCTAAATGCAGACGCCTTCATAGTGGCGGAGTGTGGGATAATTGCTTGCAAATATTTATTTAAGTTGAAAAACACGCATCATTTTATGTAGCATGTTCTATCTTCTAAAAAAGAAAAAATTTGGAAACAAAAAAAAAAAAATTCTAGCTTGACAAGATCCATAATTTTATTAGGCTGCGTTGATAACATCATGCTCATGTAGGCTACAATCTTTTTTGCTCGCTTCAATGAAGCTCTTAATACAATCTAAGGATAAGTGTAACCCGCCTTTTTACATTCACACTTCGCCACTGGAATATAGTAAAGACACATAATTAATTCGGAGGTGACCATGACTTAAGGTTGTACATGTTTTAATCATACTCTAGGCTATGCTAATATTTTTGGGAGGCAATAAGCTAGTTACATATTCTGTGTTTGGCATACATATTTGTGACTGGGAGGTTATAACTATATGACCTAGGATACCTGCCTACCTTTCACGTTCCTTCCCAAAATCAGTCAAAAATCATAACGTCTACCTATGAAAGGTATATTAGGGACAAGTAGGGAAGAAAAGGTTTTCATATCAAAGGCTTAAAGTTTTAGAATGATGGCGGGGGCAAAAAAAGTAGACCTTATGACGTCATCAGGCAGGATTTAAGGAAAAATTGAAAATATAAGAGCAAAATAGTAGGGTTTGACGCATTTTAATAGTTGTAAAGTATAGCTGTAGATTTTACAACGCTAAAACAGGAATAATTACATTAATATTGCTGCAAAGGGGACCATGAAGTACGAACTACGTCTTACAATGCTCGAGGCTGGGGGGGGGGGGGCAAACCCTTTCAACCTGTTTTTCGCCAAAACACGGAGACCATTTCGCGTTTCCACTTTCCTTTGATTTGAAAGAAAGAAAAATGTAATGTAACTTAATATATTTTTTTTAACGGCAATAACAATTTAAACCTAAATGGCTAAATACTGTGTTAAGTTTTCTGAATGTAATGTCTGATTACAGTGCATTAATTATTTGTTTAGTGTTGTGCTATAAGTGAAAATGATGTAAAAAGATGAATTTGACTATGTTCTGAAATGTTGTAGGTTTATTTCTTAGATAGATTTTGCATTACGTAAAAGCCTTAATCTCAGCTTTATCCTTAAAATAATACTTAACTTAATTGTAATTTAGGTAAAATAATATTTTTTTGGGGTTTTAAACCTTTCAATTTTGTAGCCCTATTCTTTTTTTAATTACATGGGAAAAAAAAAGTTGAGTAAAATTTTCCATAATTGCATATTAGGCCTATATAAACCCCAAACCCCTTCGTCAAGCCCCGATCGCCTTAATGATGTCCGCTACCATATTATAACTTAATTTCTAATAGATAAGTTAAGTATCTACATAATAGTCTCCTTAAAACTATACAGACGTCAATGACAAAATCAAATATGAAGTAAAATCGCCGGTGAAATAGCCACAAGCAAGGGGGTTTTGAATTTCAGCGGGAAGCTACACTAGTGCGCGCGGTGGCATCCATGGACACAACAAAAAGTGAATGAATAAACATTTAACATGGCAGTGTAAACAATTCTAGTATTAAATAATTAATTATTTTTGCTTTTACGTGACAAATGAATTCTACAGAAGATGAAATTGCAGATTTGGAGTTAAGGATTAAAAGTATAACAGAGGAATTGGGATGGAGCTACGATGAGCTGAGAAATAACCAGGTATGTATCGTATATATTATATATATATATATATTGCTGTAGGTAAAAACTAGAGGTTTATGTAGGAAAAATATGTGAAATGTATTTATCACTCGAATATGTAAAGGGGAAAAATGCACTGTAACTGTAACGGGTAGAGAAGTTTTTATATTTGTGCTGTTCTCAAAGAACTCCAAGGCTCCTGATCCGTATCCATACAACCGATTGCACAGGTAGGCTATTATAAAATGCTGGAACCAACTGGGAGCATTACAAAAATTGCAAGAAATTCGATAGTTAGTGGTCGTGTGCCTGGTGCCAATCGCGTATCTATTAGCACATGGCGCTACTTTCAAGTGCCGTACAACAACTCTAGTAAGTTCCCTGTAGTCTTTGGCAAACTGACTAACGGGCATGTTTGTATTTTGTCCCTGCGCTTGCGGGGGGTTTCTCGCCAGCCAAATAATTTCAACTATAGGCCGGTCTTGCATTATTTTTAATGTTAATTAATTAATTCATTAATTACGAACAGATTTGTAGTAAATTAGTGGGCCAGGTCTGTTTAAATTATTCGTTACTCGGCTCTAGTATTTTTCGTATCAGTATACTGGAACTTTTATTTTTTAGGAGATAATAAATATTGTGTCGTGTCCTTTTGATTCCGCCCATAAGATGCCTGAAACATCATTTAAAGAGCACACAGAAAAATGCTCCTGGAAATTCGAAGATTACTTATCGGACGAGTGTCCGCTGTCAGAACCCGTTCCTGGTCCTTCCTCTCTGTTATTGACAGTAGATCTCCAAGAGGAGATACTTCGAAAAGCGGCGTCGGAAGTCCCTAACTTTTCAATAGGTAAGATGTATACATCATGGGAATATATTTCTATGCTTAGTGGGTTTATTTTTTATTATGCTGCTGCTATTGATGACACATAATGAGTCTGGACATGTAGATTGTAGAGTAGCGGTACAGATTCCGACTTTTACCCGAAAGGTTGTTGGTTCGAGTCCCACACATACTAAATTTTCTGGCCAGGCTTCGGAGGGCATGCAAAGCAGGCGGTCCCGGGCTTTCCTAGTTGTGTGTAAGAGGGCTTTATAGCCCTAACTCTGCTATTAATAGTTATAATTGTAATAACTTAGTAATAGAACAAAAAAAGCCATTATTTTTGTATTTTTTATTTATAATGTAGACGTACGAAATAGAGGTCTTATGACTGAATCCTGTGACGTAAATTAATTTAAATATTACGGTGGATAATATTTTTATATTTGATGATTACCACCGTTAATTGATTTATTGCCAGTATTGTTGTTTCAGCTAAATGTGCGCTGTTTCGTGATGCTGTAATATCCTTTTACTTCTTGAAATGTATCCTTTCTAGATTGCCGTTCGACATACGAACGTACGATTCAGCTACGGGTTGACTGTAGTAAAAACTGTAGTTCTATTTTAGAGATAGTTTAGTTTTTCGTGGCGGAGGTAGAGACTCCAAGTTTCTGCCAACCTGACGCCATGGTCGATGCACATCTAAATGTCGTTGAAGTCTTCGGTCTCTTTTGTCAGTGGTGAAAGGATTAGCCGCTCAATAATAGATATTTCCACTTAGCGTTGCCCGGGGTACGCCCGATCAGTTTTTTATCCACGTGTATAAAAAGCGATCTTCGGGGGAAACTCCTTTCCTGTACCCTGTTTACAGATTATTGGCAAAAGAACCGGTTCGCTCTTCTGTTCTATTCGAAAAAAGCGGTTCTATTGATTTTAATTTGGATATATTACTAATTAGCGCCTATCAAGCCTGTTGTAACTTCAAAGGAAATGAGTTCAGTTATATCAGTTATGTTCATGCCATTTTCAAGGTAGCTAGAGCTAGCTCGTCGTCGTCCATGTCTGTCGTCTAAAACAAAATAATAATAAATAAAAAAAGAACACAATCACCGTATTATCGGGTTCGTCAAAAATTCCCTAACCGAGTAGGGGACTTGTTCCAATAGCAGCCGACGGACGGCCCCGGAAAAAACCTTTACCTCAACCAGAGTCCTAATCTCACGGGGTAGCCTGTCAAACAACCGGATCCCCATCTCCCTAGGAGACCTAAGGGTGGCCGTCAGACGACTGCTCTCCCGTAGGAAGCAGTCCCTATTTCTGGTCCTATAAGTATGGGTTTCACCTCATCTGGAGGGCGGGTTTTTCCGCAATTGAACTAAAGTCTCCAATATATATAAAGCGGGTAGAGTAAACCAAATTCCCTAAATAAGGGCATTGAATATATAACACTAGTGTTCTATATTCAATGATAAGGGCTTTCAGGATACTCTTTGGTCTTTGATACCCGCAAGGTGTTCTAATAGCCCTCTTTTGTAAGCGAAAAACCGGAGGGAGTCGGTAGAGTTACCCCAACAGATAATACCATATCGGATGTGATTTTCAAAAAGACCAATGTGCACATGCCTTAGCGAACGATTGTCCATAAAAAATGAAATATTTCTAGGTAGGAAGATTGTGGATACATCCAGTATGTATATTTAGTGTGGATAGGTGTTCAACTGTAATGCGATGGATAGATCTCGATCTGATGAAACCCACAATCTCAGTGGAAGCTTTTCGCATCATTATAAGGTGCGGTTTCCATTGACCTCGCATTGCAGAATGTACATGACGTCGACGTGGTAGCAGACATTAAAGACTTATTAATGATGTCTGCTACCACGTCAACTTATGTGCATTCTGCAATGCGAGGTCAATGGAAACCCCGCCTAAATGGCGTTGTCACGAAAATACTGAAGCCTTACTCAGATAGACGAATACTGCGATTCCCGCAGTAATACTCGAAAACGGCGGATGATTTAAATTACTAACTTTTTCCAATAATGACAATGTTTATTGATTATTTGCCTTAACATAAACTGCAATTATAGGAGGGGATTTTAGGCGGCCAGTTCCAAAGACAGCTAACCGATGGCAAGTTGGTTTCACTCAAGACGAACGTTTAGCAATTTATGACTATGTTGTGGAGCAAACCAAGAGAAAAGGAGAGCTGAAACAAGCTAATTTTGGGTAAGTAAATCATAGTTTGATAAGTCTTCCTATTTATTGTTTATAAAACGTTTTCTATGTAAAATAAGGATACTATGCAAAATACCGTAGCCAACCTATGTTTTACGATTAGTAATTATTTGGGTACAGCATTAAAATAAGCTCATGTTCTGTCCGCACACAAAACTGTACGAAGTCGAATGTATTCCAAAATCCCTTAGTTATGAAGATGCTGACCGAAGATATTGGCCTCGTCCACACAAAAATCAGGAGTCAGGACATGTAAAGTAGGGGAACGGACTCCAACTTTCACCCGAAAGGTTGTTGGTTCGAGTCCCACACTTGCTATATTTTCTGGCCGTGCTTCGGAGGGCATGTAAAGCAGTTGGTCCCGGGCTTTCCTATTTGAGTGTAAGAGAGGGCTTATAGCCTTAACTCCGCTAGGTTGGCTTAGTAATAGAACGAAAAAAGTCGAAATTTATTTATTTTTTTATTTAAAAATCAGTCCATTATTGTTATTTTTAACTAAATTTATTACGCAAGTTATTAAAGATCTAGGGTTAGCATGAAATCAAGACTTTGTAGTCTTATTGTTCGCCTTTTGTTTATTTTCAATAAATTCGTTTTTCATTTCATTTCATTCATCTAATCCAGTGGTTCTCATAGCGCCCTGTCAGGGGGGCCATGGGACTTCGGGAGGAAAAATTTATAAATTTCAAGAAAGTGTGGCCGATGACATTCCAACATTGGTAGCTAAGGCTCTGAAAGGTCCTTAGATTAAAATCGAAGGGCCGAAACAAACTAAAATACCTCAACGAGGAGCTGAGAGTGGCTCTATCGCTAAATATTCGTCCCAGCATCAAAAATTTGTCCGTCAAATGCAGCCACATTTGTCGCATTAAAAAAGGAGTAATGTATTTTGATATGGATTTCTTTTTCCTTGTAAACTGGCTAGGGGGCCACGGACAAATTGGCTTCTTTATGTTTGAGCCCACTGATCTGTTTGAGAACCACTGATCTAATCTATTAAAGTAGCAGAGGGCCATTTTATACCTAGTCCTATAAGGTTTTGGTGCTGTGTTTTGTACGTTAAACTAATATGGATTTACATGGTCTTTTCAACTTGGTTTCTTTTTTATTATTATTATTTTTTAAAGGCTTTTTATGGACCCAGGCCTACTTATGTGCCCATAGGTCCCTTCTCCAATGCCAACGACTCCATGAATTTTGGACATTATTTGTATTGTTACCGTATGCATTTATGGCCATTGGTAAACTAGTGTACGTTCTCGACGTCAACCTACACCGGCTACAAGCGATAATGGACAAGCTGAGACAAGCTTACCATTGAAGCAATGACTTAACCAAGTACAAATACGAGTCAACTTGGATAGTAAATAAAATAAAAATAATTTGGGACTTTCTGTGGACCTACTATAATAATAATAATAATATAGTATAATAACAGTTGTTCAGTGCCACGTTACAATGTTTTTTTTTTCAGTCCATATCGCAAGGTTATGACTATGGCTATGCCTGCACATGTTATAAATAGTCAATTCCATTGCTTAATTTTCATATTCAATTGGTATTTGTTTTCAGTTCACTCGAAAGTCAAACTGCTAGCAAAGAAATGACTGCGCTCGAGCTTGCAGCCGCACAGAGAGATGCCAAAAGGAGGAGAGCGACGTATAGGCATAAAGTGCATACTGGCAGCAAAAATCATATTGAGGTGCGGCTAACTATAAATTTTCAAATTACATAATAGTTATTCTTCGTTATAATTATAGTCCTGTTGTCTACCAACATTACCAGTTTTAACCACTACGTGCTTTGCTTTTGCCTTGTACATATTAAATTCATAATAGTCCTTGGTGTTATTGTAAATTGTTATCCCCCTCATTACATGTTTTCTGTCTACTTTGTATCCACTTTTAAATAATGAATTTATAACCAAAAGTAGAGGATGTAAAAAATCTGGACTTGGCGGGTTTCGAACCCACCATCTTTGCCTTGCCGGACATGGTCCGATTTGCCTCTTCAGCTTAAGTTAGTTTACTGTCAGTATTACATACCATATTATGCTACATTATATTCAATGACTTATATTATAACTTGTTAATTTATAGGTTCTGCGGGAAGTAATCCAGTCGCAAATGACTCAACTGTGCGAAGACATCAAGGAGGAAGAGCAGGAAGTTGCTGCAACGCAGGAAACAACAAAGGAGAGCCCCGAAAAGAAACATCATGAACGGGACCTATCCGACAATCATGATAAAAAACAAAGCCGAAGAGATGTCTCACGGTTCGACCGTTACCATAAAAGCTATCGAAGGTCTAGAAGTAGAGACAGGCATAAATATGATGGATATCCAGATGTCTCCAGGGATAGGGACAGATCTGGGCACCAACGGTGCGAGAGTGATCATAGGCGCAGAAAAGAAGGTTACAGACACTCGTCGGCGCATGGTGAGAAGCAAAAGGAACGTAAAAATGAAGAGAGCTCTTCTAGAAAGAGACATCGAACTGATGATGTAGAAACACTTACGAATGAGCTTGCTAGCGGCGACTGCAAGCAGTTGACAGCTGTAAATGAAGGACCAAAGGAAGAAGGTAGTAAGTCACTTACGGATGATTTGTTTTCTACTATATCATTTTGGGAGCTCATTCCTCGGAGAGAGCACGTGTCTAATGATGATGAACCGAGCCAAAAGAAAAAGAAGAAAGAGCGGAAAAGGAAAAAGGAAAAAAAGAGGAAAAAGAAGAAGAGAAGAAAGAGCTCTGATTCGTCATCATCGTCGAGTAGCTGATGTCTGAAAATATACTTAAGGTAAATTGAACAGTTTTTTTTTTATATTTTAATTACCATTGGTAGAGGGCAACGTGTCAGGCGTTAGTGTCGGAGTTGCCGGCCGTCATACCAAGTTGAATCCAGCGGACCAGAGCAGGTTCAAAGCTGCAGATAACTTGGTCGTGTGCACAGTGGCGGTAGGGAAACATGGTAGGACTTGTCCTGGTCACCTCCGAACTAATCGTGTGACCACTGTGTTTCCCAAGTGGTTCGGAATCCACTATAATTAGGAGGTCCACTGTCCTATGGGCTGGCATAGGACAGCCATGTCGGAGTCGCTCTATGGGCCCAAATATGAGGCCTAAGTCGTTATTAACCCGACGAACACTGCTACTACTACTACTACTACTTGTGTCGGAGTTAGTGATTTGATAAAACCCATAATTAGTCAATTATATTGCAATTTAATTATGGATGTTAATTTCCGAATTTGCTTGACCGGGTTTTTTGGCTGTGTGAAGTTAATGAAAAATTACTTGGCTATTTTTTGTGCAGACAACAAAAGAAAATTATTCAATAATCGAAATTTGTATGCATAGCTATTAACATAGGGTAAAAGGTACTGGGATACTACTTGTATAAAAAAATACGTTTAATTTTCTCTTTTTTAAAACTAAATTCCGGTTATTCAGGGCATAGTGTCTACTTTATTATACTAGTACAATATATAACAATGAAAAAACTATCAAGTTACTTAACAAATATGTAATAAATTAGACTTAAATCTAAATACATTGTTTTAAAGCTAGAGCTTTGGTTCATTAAATTCTGTAAAACGTAAAATAATACAATATATAGGCTATTAATACCATAATCGAACCTGATATGGGCTATATCTGTACATTATACTTGTTCCAGCTACATGCAATGTTATTTAATCTTCCTGCTCTTAATTAGAAAAAATGTTGAAATGTCCAGTACTTCGTGGCACAAGACAAGCGATGCGTAAGCATTTTTGTCCAGATTTTCATAAGATCAAAAGCTGACAATGCCTAGAGATAGTTCAAAGAAACCAGACTTCGCAAATAATTTATCATAATGGCACAAATATTTAATAAGACACGAAAAGCAATGAGAGTAGAGTTGTGAAGAGAACTGTAAGAGCAGCGAAGCTGACGGAACCTGAGTTCGCTGGCCATTTGTCCTTCGGTGCCCTGAAACCAGACAATGCTATCTATTAGTAGTAATATTGGTGCGTCTACAGTTCTATATAGGACATTCGTTTCCCGCCAAAATGATTTGTTTGAATTTCCTCTACTACCCAGATTCAAAAAGGTTGGACCACCTCAATTCACAATGCATTTTAATTTTTATCTCTGTTAATACAAATTGTAGGTCGCTGAGTTTACTCTGGAAATTAGCCAGATACTCCCTTAATGACATTTGATCAATTCAATTTAGATCCGTTAGTTTTTCATCGATTCCTCGACACTTTCGAGAGAAGGTGCATAATTAACCGAATCAAAAATCTTGGACCACTTAGCGTTATTCTTTCCGTGAACATCCAGGCAAGCTTGGAAAAAATACACATTGCTTACATGCAGTGTGTAGACATATTTTCAAAACATTAGACACGTTATTTTCCCCCATCTGCATTTTATTGAGGAATGGCAAGAGGATCTGCTGTAGTGAAGAGCGTTCAGAAACTGCTAATTTTCCATCATCAAGCAAGAAAAAGTGAGAAAGAGATAAAGAGAATCCTCCAATTATCAAAGTCTACCGTCCACAATATTTTTGGTACGCTGTGCAAACGCCAAGACCACTGCTCCGGGGGAAAGCGACGAGGTGGCCACGCAAGACGACAAGTCGCCAAGACAGGGAATTCGTAAAAATCATTAAAGCCAAACGCATAACTGCTCTAGAGCTCAGGGAAGCTTGGAACTAATCAACATTGTCCAATAGCCCAGGTTCTGTGAGTACTGCAGTTAGACGAATTCATTCTGCCCGCTGTGGTTTTTACACTGCCAAGGGGAAACCCCTATTCACACCTGCACAGATAATGAGGAGCTTTGCTTGGGCAAGAGAGAGGGTGAATTGGACTGAACAGGACTGGAAAAAGATCATTTGTAGCGATGAGACCCGATTTCAACTAACTTTGGATTCTGCTGGATCTAAGCGCGTAGTACGAATATCTGGCGAGACAATCAAGCCCCACTGTATCAAGAAAACCGTGAAGTTTGGGTGTATGAGTGCATCAGGAACAGGTGTATTTAATTTTGTTTAGGGTACCGTTATTGGGTAGACGTACATTAAGATTTTGGAGGACAGTTTGAAGCCTTCCTTTGCAAAGATGGTGTCGAATGGGAATTTTATATTTCAGCAAGACCGCGCAACTTGCCATACCGGCCGAATCGCTAAGGCACGGTTTCAAAATAATGGTATTAAACCTCTCCTTTGGCCTTCAAGCAGTCCTGGCCTTTCCCCAATCGAAAATATTTGGGGAAAAATTAAGAAGAAGTTGAGAAACACTCTTGTACGGACAAAGGACGAACTGAGGACCATTTTATTAGAAATTTGGGATTCGTTCACTGCAGATGATTGTGTCGCTCTTGTATCTTCCATGCCCCGTCGCATTAAGGCAGTTATTAATGCAAAAGGGACTATAACAAAATATTGAAAACGTAGTGGTCCAGGTTTTTTGAATTGATGATTTCAGCATATGTTTGAGCAAAGCTGTCTTGGTTTTAAACCTAATAAGGAGAATTTTTTCTCATTTGATTGAGGAATAGTTAGGCTACTTTCTATATTAAAATAAATGATATATTATTCGAATTGACAGAGATAGAAACTGAAATGCATCGTGAATAAGGGTGGTCCAACCTTTTTGAATCTGGGTTGTATGATCAGTTGTTGTAAGCCTGGTAGTGGCTCCAGGATTCAAAAAATGTTTTTGGCGAATGTCCCATCTCTCATTTATAAAGCTCTAGGTGAGTCCTTTGGAACATGAAATCTAATAATGGAATAGTATTAAGAAAGTGTTGAATGATTAGAAGTGGAAGAGGCTCACTTAACACACTCAGTGAACTGATATTGAACTGAACTGGGTACGGTATAACGATGAATAATAATGAAAATTTAAAAAAATTTAAAAAAGTAGGCCTACATGCTCTGTCTATGCCAAATTTCAAAGAAATGGCCATAAGAAGTACTACTTGGAAATAATGCATCGGACTATCGATTTTTTAGTTTTTGTTTCGTTTCTATATTTACAAGCATTGCTTCCTCACTGGTTTACATTACTTGGCTAATTTATCTCCAAACATCCTGACTTCCCCTTTTTTGTTCAATATACTGCACTTGCACTTGTCATACTTCGAAGAGCACGTTAAGCAAGCGGTCCCGAACCGAACTATGTGCGAGGGTTTTATAATAGCCCTAACTTGTCCCACGGTTGGCTTAGACAGGGGCCTCTTCTTGCATTTATTGCGTACATATCCATTTTCTAGTTAAAAGTTATCTATCAGCCAAAGTGCATTTTCTTGGCCCTAGAGTCGAATTTAATGTAAATATAATAAATAAATCCAATCAACTCGTACCTATAAACGATTGGCTAGGCTAAACACCATTTGCGAAGGGCCATAGCCGCTAATTGTCCTAGCGATTATGCAAGCCTCATAAATATTCTAAAGACCTGTTATGTTCTTACATACAAGGCATACCAAGATTAATTGAATCTTGATGGAATGGTGTAAATTCAAGGTTATATTAGTTCGCTATTAGTCTATAGCCAGTAGTTCTTATCGATAATATCCCTTTTCTGAAAGGTGATAGAAATTGGTTGGTATGGGGTCAACCACTAAAATTCGATAATTCAATTAAGTTGAGAGTATTTGGCATTAATTATAATTATTAATTATAGCCTAACTTGCTTATAGAAAAAAAAAAAAAAAAAAAAACGTGGAAGAATACCCTTATCTGATTGGGGGATCAATTCCCAAAAAATAGCGTCATGATTATCGTATGGACAGGGCATATCGTATCACTTTTTATTTCATTTCATTCATTATAATATATTATTATTATTATTATTATTATATTATGACGCCGCCCCGCATAATCCGGCTTGATTTTTAGAGGAACTTTTCTTCTTAAGTATGGCATCTCATTTCTCATCTCATCTCACAAAAAAAAAAAAAAAAAAAAAATGGAGTTGGGGTGTCCGATTTAACATTAACATCTCAATAAAATTAGGAAAAAATCGGTGGGCATCATATTATATGGTTGTTATTTAATAAATAAATCATTAAATAGTAATATAATAGAAGATACCTATTTGTATACGAGTAATCACATAATTTCAAAGTGGTCAAATTCAGTCAAACCCAATATTGTATAATATGTTATCATATAACAACAATTATTAGAGGTACAGAGCACATATTTAATTTTGAAGAACCCCTCTACGGCTGCTGAATTAGAAAATGGAACACATGGAAAAATGAATAGAAACTGGACTCGAACCTGAGCCTCCACCTTGTTGGGGTGGTATGCTAACCACTGCACCAAATACATATTCAATCAAAATTTTAATAGCAAGCCCAAGCATTCATAACGGTCCATTGATTGCATACCACGTGCTAGCCTATGCATTAAACAAAATGCGCAATTTGTACATCTTATGAAGTAGGTACCGTACTCTTGGAATGTGTTATATTGTACTACATTCCATGGAAGTTCTAAAAAAAAAACAAAAAATGGGTGGGGAGTGGTCAGTGTTATCGCTGAGATTTTCCGATTGGCTAAAATTCCCTGTCGAGCCATTTACAGCACGATAAATCTATAGCATACAATACCTAATTAACATGTATATGTTCTTTTAAAGACATGGCATACTGCAATTCTAAGTCAAATGTCAGACAAGACAATGTTAATTGATGGAGTGTCATCTGAACGTTAGCGAATGCCCCATGATTAGCTACACACGTCCAAAATATATGGTATGGCTACGAATAAACAATTAGAGCTACTACAATCTTAAGGAAGATCTGCAGAATTCTTCGCCCTACCCATGAATCTACCATGAATGTGAGAGGTGCTAAGCGGAGGAATTCTGATAGAAACTGAGCGGATACTTTTTCTCTTTAAGAAAGTCACAGGAAGCACAATAGAGGCAAGTCTCTTGGTATGTCATATATACGGTCCCCAACGAAGTCACACCAACTGCATTACCCGAAGAAAAACATTCTGTTGGGAGTATCGGGCATTTTACCGTACAGTAGCATTGAAGGTATAAAAAATAGCCTACAAGACGCCGATGACGCCGCAAGCCACCCTGGTGCCAGCGTGTCCTGTCGTCAAGCTGTCGGCGTACCCGCCCGTTCCCAGGTCGTCAGCATCAGAGTGAACGACGATGGCTCGTCCGAGGATGGAGTTTGCACCGGTGAGCGAGATGAGACTGTCGGTAATGGCCACAGTTGCTGAGCCGTCGGGGCCCGCTATGATGTTACCGAGATCGCCGACGTGACGCTCTACGTCAGCAGGGCCGCCATGTTTTTTCTGAAAATAGAAGGACAGAAGACCGTGAACAACACTAAAACTTTGAGAATGTCGTCATGTACGAGGAAAGTCAGAACAACCCTCAAGTTAGCTACATAGTTACGGTAGAGGTTTCTAAATATTTTGTAAACAAAGCAGACCTAGGTATTTTTTACTAAATTAACTAATTCCGCGTTCCAAGGATATGAAAAATTCATTACAAAAAATACAAGTTTCGAAGTAAATTTGCAATTTCTCACTTGAATTATTATTGCTCCACAAAAACTGAATTATGTGGCTTTTCAGAACCTTTTTCTTTATAAATCAGACGGGTAAATAAAAAAGAACTTGTATTTTTACGGCCATTTTCTTATCTTTACGACTGTGCAACGAGGTATTAATTAATTTAATCAGAACCCCAGGCTTGCTTTGTATGCAAAACGTTTGGAACTGTCGGATTCTGTCGGATTCAGATTGCACTATCACTGTAACAGTACTCCCAAAGAGTTTTAAGATAGGTAAGATGACCGATGGGCATTCGCAGTGTAAACAATAAGGCGGGAAAACGCTGGGACTGAGATTAAGCTTGGAGGTTCTCGCCATAAGCTAATCACAATAGTTATAATAAAGCTATTTCAATAGCGGGTCAAAGGTAACTTACTGTCCGGATTCTGTTGGCAACCCTGCCTGCTGGATTTATTCAATGCTATGTTATTCAATAAAGGTAAATGGTCTGATGTTTTGAGAAATTAATGATGGCTTACGTTGTAAGGATTGAAGTGGCCTGCTGTGGATGCGCACCCTCCGGTCAAGTCTCCCTTCTCGTGGATGTGGAAGCCATGCTTGCCAGGCGACAGCCCCGTTAGCTTACCCAACACCGAAACTGGTCCGTTGTCATTCTGGGACAATGTGATGTTGCCCTTCGCACTTCCGGGTCCTTCGAGACTAACTATCGCCTGCAGGAGCTGTAACAAAATATGTATGTTACCGTTTTGAGTGACGACCTACCATAACCGAAATTAGAGGATGTCAGTGTTATACATACCATATAATACTACAATGTAACGACCTACCATGATTAGTTCTTGCTATTTTACTGACTGATTTCTATTGCGTGCAAAAGAATAAAGCTGCTTAAGGTACCATATGGTATGATACCATATTTTATGCTGGGAATCACTTCTCCTTTAAATGCCTCTTCTATCGAAGATAGCCGATCTTGTCAAATCACTGCCTCAGGATGTTCTTCTGCCGGGAGCCCTCGGTCCTTTTTATCTTCTCTTGGGGAAGGTGATACTTTTCGTTCTTCATCATATGTCCATCCCTCCATCCCATATACCTAAGTAGAAGGATTGGGAACACATAACATCTCCCCATTCTCAATCGAAGGTCCAACCGCGGATTCTGACACCAAATTACTTTCTGGATTTTGATGAATCACAAAGGGAGTTAAATAAAGCCTATATTTGTTGATATAAATAATAAGAATATTGTATAATTTAAAATATATTATGAAAACTGCCGATTCAAAATAACCGGTCAACCCAAACAGTTCTTTAGGAACTTTCTTCACGAAGTGCACAATTAGCATGCATCCTCAGGTGTCCCGTATTGTTGTTGACATCCTTCTATGAATAAGTTACAATGTGTGGCAATTAAGAATGTAAACATACCTGGCAGGAAACTGTGTTGATGACAAGGAGCGCTGCGAAAGCCGGTGCTGTGAAGCGAGCCATATTGAAGAACCTGTGTGCCTGGAAAAATATTTTACGCCTCTTATATAATAGTCTGAGTATGGGACGCCGGGGTAACTCGGCCCAGAAACTGGTCTGGTCGTTATCTGAACCGTTTAACATCGATAGTATGATTGACGCGTGGTTTGGACAGGCTATTGGCCACGATTTATAAAAAAAAACCTTGTAAACAATAAAATTCAATTATCTGATGATGTGTGCACAAGGGCGGATCCAGCGGAAAATTTAGGGGTGGGTCACAAGTTATTTGAAAGTTTAAAAGGAATTTTTGTTTGTTGAAAAGTTGAGTTTTATTGTTATTTTTTCTACTATTTATATTATAATTTACTCATTTACAGGGGGGGGGGAGTCATGACCCCTTACCTTATCGGGTGTATTAAAAAAATCGATGGCTTTATATGTCATCTTCAACCTCCTTGAAAAGTACAATATGTAATAGGTACCCATCATAATATAGCCTATTCTGTGTGTAGCCTGGTTATGCAACTTTGGTTTGCAGGTTTTTGGTCTAACTAAAAAGATGAAAGGGGGAGGAACAGAGAGAGGGACGTATCCGTGGAAGTGATGGGTTTTACGCGATGTACCAAGAACCTACGATAATAGACGAAATCAAGAGAGCCCGCATCAGGTGGCTAGGGCACGTGGAACGAATGCCAGACAATAGGGCAACAAGAGCACTAGAGCAGCCTTACAAAAGGTACCCCAAGAGAGAAAACGAGTCGGACGACCACGGATGCGATGGCTGGACGACGTCAAGGTGGATCTGGTGACCCTTGGCGTCGAGGAGAGCGCGGGTTAGCTCGATTTGGCAGAGCACGCCACTGGCCGTAGCGCCAAAGAGTAAGTAAGAAAATAAAAATGAAAGTTTGCAATAACCTAAATGGCTAGGGCTTATTACCCTAGTGTTCCCTACTAGACTCCTGCCTAGATAGAAGCAGACGATTCAAAATGGTGGCAAACATGGTCCAGGTGTCAAGCTAGGCCAAGGTCAAGCTGGGTCAACTTCTCGTTTTAAGATTTATTGGATGGTGGCAGGTGGCCGGAAACAAATTGGGTGCGTTTCATGAGGAAGGCCAGCCTATGAGGATGATAGCATTGATAGCATATGAACTTACAGGCTAAAAAATGTCTTGTAGAAGAAGCTGGCGAAAGAAAAATTATACGGTAAAAAAAATGATGTGCAGAATTTTTTGAAACTACGCAATTATGTAGACTTCAAGTCTCTATCTATAGCCTGGGTAAGGAAGGATATGCATGAACAGATATGTGGTCTAATTTCCATGCAAATTTTAAGAGAAACTTTCAAACTTTGGTGCTATCTCACGGGAGGGCTTTATAATTTGTGCATCAAAAAAACTTACAGTTTGAATTTCCTAATTTACGGACTATAGCCATTTAAAGGACTTTATTTAAGAATTAAAGTAAATCGGAGTAGATATAGGTAGGCTTACCCCCAAAACCGGTACGCGTTTTTTTTTGCAGTCGATTTTCAAAGGAGATACCTACCTACATATCTATCGTATTACAGGTTCTGTTCTGTGTTAGAAAGAAGTACATATCATACATCAAATAGCTCAGAAAATGTTCTTCTGTTTGTCCTAATATTTTTGACAACTGTACGTTTATGTTTCATGAAATATTTGATTTTTACACTTAAAAGGCTCCGGTTGGCTCTTAAAGTCTTAACTCGAAGCTTAAATAATTATATAGGCCTACTGGATTCAAAGCAGCATGCCAGAGATGTATAGGAATTTTAATTTCACGCATTTGTTTCGCTGAGATTAAAATTGAACATTTTGTTATTTTCGTAAGTGACCCAGTCGTCAGAAAATTCATCATGCCCTCTCCCCCGTGACCAACATTTAACGGCTTACCAGTGAACGTCAAAATCTTCTATAATTCTCACCTTTAGCCTATATAATGGTATACGATAAATTATTTAATCTATTACCTATTTTTTGCGCTGAAAATCTTCCCATTTTATTCATACAAATAATGGGTTTGTTTCACATGATATTGTACATCGATTTTATTCATAAAAATAGTTGTTTGTTTTCAACGCAGCTGCTTTCGGCATTTCTGATTTAAGCAACCCAGTCAGCCTGGCGGGGGGAGTTAGTCTGTTTGTATAAAAATAATGGTTTTGCTTCACATAATATTGTACAAAGATGATATTGTATAGTTGAATGCCTTAAAAATATTCTGGACTGAAATGATGTAATGCACGATAAAATAGCCTAGTAGGATGACGCTTAGAAGGTGTCTACCTAGGCTGCCCACAGAATCCTCCCATCATTCATTATCGTCAGGCCAACAAGGACATCTTACAGTATATGCAAAGTCGGTCTCATTCCTTACATCTTTTCAGTGGTAGGTATTCACTTGCAGTTTTACTTTTATACGATAGCTACATCAATTTTGCGAGTGAATTAAAAAATTGAGGCTATCAAGTTATTGAAGCCTAGTATAAATTATTTTAACATGGTATGCTGTAATTAGAATAATAGCAACAATTTTTTAAGCGGAAGCAGAAATAAAAAGGCCAGGAAAGACCGGTGACAGACTGCTTCAAGAACAGCTTTTTACCTCCCTAAGGCGCCCTTTCCATTGACCGGCTAGGGCTATTTCCAAAAACAGTGACGTGGTGGCAGACATTCAAGACTTAGGTTACGTTTCCACCGATCTCGCATTGCAGAATTGACGGAAATGTTTATTTTCCTCTATGCCATAGTTAAAATTGATCAATGATCATACAGTAAAATCACCAACAAACTAAAATTAAAAAATGGCGTCATGGAATATGTTAAGTACAAACATTTTAATAGCCTAGATTTCTATAAAAAGAAAAATTCTAATTTCCGTCAATGTCATTTGCATTCTGCAATGCGAGATGGATGGAAACGCAACCTAAGTCTTGAATGTCTGCTACCACGTCACTGTTTTTGGAAATAGCCCTAGCCGGTCAATGGAATGGGCGCCATACTACTAGGCTACAATATTTTTACAATATGCACAGTGATTACGGTACATCCTTTACAAAACTGTTATTGGGGCTGTTGAATTTGCTCTCAATAGTTTTCACTATGGGCCCATGCACATTACACGGCACAATATGTGTGAGGTGAACAAAAACTTACCGAAAACTCTGGGAAACAATAACAAATGATTAGACCCCCACAAACTTGTTACACTATTTCCGCTTGAACGCGCGCGAGACGTAAACCGAGTAAGTTAGGGAAACAAGTAGGTACGGCACGGCATTGAAATCCATAGCCTAACGACCTCTACACTCCTTGCTTTCGTCATGTCATGGTGTACCTGTTCAGGTGCGGAAGCTTCCTATATACAACCTATATCAATGTAGATCAAACTCTCATCTTTCTCCCTTTCTCCAGCAGCATTGCACACACATTTTTTGGAGCACTAGCGCTAATTTTTAGTCAAATTAGAGTATATAGGCTACATGTAGTAGAAGTAGAGGATGGGGTAGATAACTATAATCGGTTTGATATAGATGAAACCATCAGATAACTTGACCGATAACAGCTATAGGTTACTAATAGGTATTTAGCCGCCAAAATTAACAAATTATCTAAATGAAAGTGGAGCTGTTCGCAGCATGAGACAACGTCTAAACCCCCCCCCCCCCCTGAAAAGTTCTTTTGAGTACGGCAGGGCCATAATATTGTCATTGTATAGGCTTAGTAGCTTTATTCCCACCAGTTACACTTATACACGAACTACTGGCGTTATGGAGTTAGTATTCATTTCATATGCCTTTATAGAAGGTTAAAGTGAAATACAAAATAGAAGTACAAAATCATTTAATTACACAAAAACAGCATACACATATTGTACAATGATAGAAGCTAAAGATTTCTCCAGAGTAAAAATTAAATTAAAAGAAATAATAAATTCTGTGTGCTAAACTAATGGTAATAAAAAACAACATATAGAGGCAAGAGGCATTTTCAATTAAGTACCTACATTTACAGGTATATGCATTCTAAAGGGGTCTAAGTGGGAGCGTTTGTTACATTGGAGTTAAGACTAATATGAACTCGTCTAGGTGGTTGGCAGAATAGGGATCTAGATCTATAGTTAGGTACCATAGTTGAAGCATGATTTTACCTGTTTACAAACATGGAATTATTTTCAATACTATTAATTAGGTACTTTATGTAGGTAGCCTACATTAAATCCAGGAATACAGGTGATATCAGCCCAAATCCCTCTCTGCTTCCCATGGCTTTTGCTTCCTTGTTAGTCTCTTTCAATGTCAAATCAAAATTACGAGTTTGCTCTCTCTAGGGCAATGATTGGTGAACAAGAACCTTTCGATTCATAATATAAACTATATATCGCTCATGCACGAGAAAAGTGACACATTTCTAAATATTGACTTTTGAGATAGGCTAATTCAAATTTTATTTCTGACCATTTTTTAGTTTTTACTTGTAGTACTATCGAGGCACTTAATACTTTTGAGATGTGACAGTTTACTTGAAAGAGCTAGAAGTGTAATTAGGCCTACCACGTCAACGCCTGGAGCACATTCCGAATTATGTAAGTAATGCCAAACCCGAAATAGTCAAACTTGACAATGGATCAGTGACAAAACGCAATGGAAACAAATTAAACTAGATATGTGACACTACATACATAAAATTCGCTATATTTTCCTCGACATTTTTGTATACGGTAAATAACTCAATTTTGCAATTTTTTGAAATGTGTCACTTTTCTCGTGCATGAGCGATATAAGCTCTTTCGAATTATTTGGATTAGTCGTGTAAGATCTGGTATGTCATGCCAAACATAAACCTGCACAAGCCTCTAACAGTCCGACGAAGTGGCTTTGGATCGGCTACGTATAGGCCATACACGGTACACCCACGGTCACCTGATGGCAGGTGTACCACCTACACCTTGCGACTGCGGTGGGGAGATGTCAGTTAGGCACCTTCTGGTGGAATGCAGACTCCTCTCCCCACATCATCGATGGTCCCCCCAGGCGACCATCCGTCAAATCCTGGGTGGCACAGCAGAGGAGCAAGTCAACGATGTGTTGATGTTCCTGTATACACTTAAGGTCAAACCGGAGACTTTTAACCTTGAACATTGAGCATCAGAGATAAGTACCAACGAAAAAAATATCGAAGTGTTACACACTGCAGCATAGCAAAGCGGATATCTGGACCCGGTCAAAAACTCTGTAGTTTAGTAGTTAGCTTTTGCAGGCTATTTCCCCGCCGAATTACGTACTTATCTTATGCAGGCTACACGTAGCAGCCATATTGATAACGGTCTGTAGCCACGGGATGGTTAAATATCCATTTTATAAACAAAGCCTCGCGTCGCGTACCTGTTCTGTATTTCACGTTTTACTATTTCAAGTAATTGCAGTTTTACATATTGCTGTCAAATTAAGTGTTCATATTGTCTATTGTAAGCATGTAATGACAAAAGTTGTGGGGCACGTAAAAATGTTCTAAGAGGTATGTTTTTAAATGCTTCATGCACGAATTTGAGACCTATAGTAATAGGAATTTTTGTACAATTGCATGGCGTAAGCATGTCTACGCGTATACTTGTCTCTTCTATCGATTATTACTATGCCCCTGCGGTTTAAAACGTGTATCAGGAACCCCCTGCAAAGTCATTTCCAGGCCAGTCACGTGACCCCCTCCGGTTTGGCCTTAAGGAATTATAGCCCAAATCTAACTCAGGTAGCACACACATGCATACACATATACATAGAACTGTTTTGGCGGTCCCTGGGCGGCTGGGCAACCCCGTTGTCCAGTCCGCTCCTGATTACTGGTCACAATATTAAACTCGGTGGGCGTATAAGCAAGCCCTACCTTGCAGTCGCCCTTAAGAGTATACAGCCCGTAGGAAAGTGGCAGCCCGAAATTTAATACATTTAATTTAATTAACTAAGCATGTTATTAAAGACTTGGCTCATCAAAGTTGTAGAAGAATACTTCATGCATCATATAATAAGGTATTTTTATTTTTCGAAATTGTAGTTTTTTTTTATAAAATCGATTATACGTGAAAAGTTATTTATAAAATATTTGCATGTTTATGAAAAAACTACAATTTGGAAAATTAAAAATATCTTATAATATGATGCACGAAGTAGTCTTCTTTGATGAGCCAAATTTTTAATGACATGCTTAGTTAATCAAATAAAAAATAAAAAGTAATAAATTTCGGGCTGCCAATTGCCTACGGGCTGGACACTCTTAAAACAAGTTAAAAGTTAGTATTCGACTGCTAGAATAGAGTTGACAGCAGTCTTGAACTTGAACTTTGGCCAGGTTCGATGCCAGGGAGTGACCATTCGCCACGATTTTTTTTATCGTCGCGTTGGGAATAACCGTGTCATCAGGCTAAAAACTGGACGGTACCCTATAACAAAGTAGTCGAGTTGGCATGATATTCCGTTCCAAACATGGTGACTCATTGTTCGTGAGATCCGTCTCAGTATGGTATTAAAGCGAAGATATAAGGCATTTAGTCCGGGAGCCAGGGGGGGTCTCACTTGACGAAGTTCCGGAGAAGGTTTGAGCTCATGAGGCGCTTAGGATGTGTCTCTAGTCTGTAAAAAACCTTTTCTTACGAGCCGGCTCTGGGGCTTTTGGGTGCTACAAATTTTTTAAAGTGCCTAATTTTAGGAAAAACTTGACGAACTGGTGGGTCAAAAATTTTCAAAGAAAACTACGCTGAACTATGTACAGTAGACGAAATCTTGAAATCAGAGGATTCCCAGGGGACTTTCACCTCAAAAGAAGCAATCCAAAAAGGGTGGGAACGGGAAAAATTTGACAAAGAGGTGGGCTTATAATTTCCTTATATATGATTCCCATCGTTCTCCTGAGCACAAAAACAAAAAATAAGAAGTTTCTGTTGGGACATTCATCCCTTAAGAAGGGGACAAATTTTCGTCAAATTAAACTTGACAAACGAGATTTTGAGAAATCTCAATTTGGAACAGTGCATAGTAGTTTCTAGTATGTCAAAACGTAATTATAAGAAAATTCCGTTAGGGCTTTCAACCCTTAAGAAGCAATCCAAAAAAGGAGGGAACGGGAAAAATTTGTCGAAGAGGAGGGCTTATAATTTCCCCCTATCTGAAAACCATGTTTTACCCAAGTCTGAAAACTGAAAATAAGAATTTTTCGTTGGGGCTTTCATCCCTTAAGAGTGGTTCAAATTTTCGTCAAATTTTTCTTGACGAACGAGATAATGACATTTCTCAATTTTAAATAATACCTAGTAGTTTTTAGTATGTGAAAACGTAATTATCAGACAATTCCGTTGGGGCTTTCACCCCTTAAGAAGCAATCCAAAAGGGGTGGGATCGGGAAAAATTTGACAAAGAGGTGGGCTTATAATTTCCCTATGTATGATTCCCACCGTTCTCCTGAGCACGAAAACGAAAAATAAGAAGTTTCTGTTGGGACATTCATCCCTTAAGAGGGGGATAAATTTTCGTCAAATTAAACTTGACGAACGAGATTTTGAGAAATCTGAATTTGGAACAGTGCATAGTAGTTTCTAGTATGTCAAAACGTAATTATAAGAAAATTCCGTTGGGGCTTTCATCCCCTAAGAAGCAATCCAAAAAGGGAGGGAACGGGAAAAATTTGTCGAAGAGGAGGGTTTATAATTTCCCCTTATCTGAAAACCATAGTTCACCCAAATCTGAAAACTGAAAATAAGAATTTTTCGTTGGGGCTTTCATCCCTTAAGAGTGGTTCAAATTTTCGTCAAATTTTTCTTGACGAACGAGATAATGACATTTCTCAATTTTAAATAATACCTAGTAGTTTTTAGTATGTGAAAACGTAATTATCAGAAAATTCCGTTGGGGCTTTCACCCCTTAAGAATCAATCCAAAAGGGGTGGGACCGGGAAAAATTTGACGAAGAGGTGGGCTTATAATTTCCCTATATATGATTCCCACCGTTCTCCTGAGCTCGAAAAAGAAAAATAAGAAGTTTCTGTTGGGACATTCATCCCTTAAGAAGGGGACAAATTTTCGTCAAATTAAACTTGACGAACGAGATGTTGACAAATCTCAATTTTTAACAATTCATAGTAGTTTCTAGTATGACAAAACGTAATTATAAGAAAATTCCATTGGGGCTTTCACCCCTTAAGAAGCAATCCAAAAAAGGAGGGAACGGGAAAAATTTGTCGAAGAGGTGGGCTAATAATTTCCCCTTATCTGAAAACCATGGTTCACCCAAGTCTGAAAACTGAAAATAAGAATTTTTCGTTGGGGCTTTCATCCCTTAAGACTGGTTCAAATTTTTGTATAATTTTACTTGACGAATGAGAGGATGACAAATATCAAATTGAAACTATGCGTAATAGTGTCTAGTATGTGTAAACTTAAATATAAGAAAATTCCGTCGGGGCTTTCACCCTTTAAGACGCTATTCATAAGGGATGTCATGGTGTGGTACCGGCCAAGAGTATCGGTGATGAAGTAAAGGAAAGCACATGTGGGCGGGGCTATATGTCAGCAATATAACCCAAGAACAAAATAACACATAGGACATTGATTTTGGGACGGCTGTCCATATACGAACTATTAAGCAATTTCATCTGAGACTTGCTCTCCTGAGCCTATAGCAATAATTGAGGACTTGAACTCTCTATTTTACGGTATGATTGAAAAAGACCGTATTTTCCCTTTGCCTCGAAAACACGATATGAAGTTATTGCTTTAAAAGCATGCATTCCAATCATGGCTTTAGAGACATCGGGTCCCATTCTCTTAGCCAAGAGGGTGGCGTCAATAGCTCGCCTAATAAACACTCGTCCCAAAATCAATGTAGTAGGTGTTATTTTGTTCTTGGGTTATATTGCCGACAAAAAAAAAATTGGTTGTCTGTAAGTCGGTTGTAAAGTCGGTTTACGGACGATAGTTTTACGTGACAACCCCTAAATCAACTTAAACATAATTAACTAACTTACCCTAAACAATATATGGCTGGAAAGAGTACCGTAGTTTGCATTTTTTAAATAGATAATAATGGGGCCGAAAGAGTCCTATTTCGGTTGAAAATCGTGTGCACCCCCTGACGTTTCACACCCCCAAAGCAAAACCCCTTACTTGATCACCACAAGTATAGCATGGCCTGAAAGAGGAGAAATAGACGAAGACATGGGTATAATTTAAATTAAGGTAGGCCTTCCTCGTCAGCCTAAAAAAATTGCTTTAAACCCCCCCATGCAATTCAAATGGGATTGCTGCTAATGCGTCATTTTGTGTTCCACTCGTGTTGAAGGGGTGACGGGGTGAATTAATTATTAATTAATAATTAAAATATTTATTTATACTCGTTTGAAACCATAATTTGTACTGCTCCTAATGAAATTTAAAAATTAAAAATTAATTTCGGTTGAAAATTGCAGGCTGTGGATTTTTTTTGCTCAATAGATGCATATAAATTGGAAAGTACCTGGCGGGGGGCTAAGCCCGGGGTTTTTGGTGACAAAGACGTTATGGAGGCAAAAGGCATAGCATCTACAATAACGAAAGGGAAAGTAATTCTTGGTATGCCTAATTTACATGCATCATAAAAAAATCGACATATTGATCAAGTACTTTCACAAAAACTTGTTACTCAAAATGCTTAAAATTCCGATATTTCAGACTTATTTTCTCAAACTTTTCTAAGTAGGAGACCCCCGGGCCCCCCTCCGTGGTAGTTTTATTGGTCGGTAAAAACTCAACTTTACTGCTTGGAAAATGCGAAAAACCTCACTAATTTGGGCCTATTTGTCGATTTTTTTTTCCGGGGGAGAGCCCCGGTACCCCCTTTTTCTAGGGTATAACATGCGCAAAACCTCACTAATTTGGGCCTATTTATGAATTGCTTTTCTTTTTTTCTCCAGGGGAGACCCCCGGGCCCCCCTTTCTTCTTTCTCACTTCAGAAGTGAATGAGTAATGATTCCCGGTTTTGGGGTCCTAAATCCCCCCCCCCCCAGAAATGTTGGGAATTTACGCCAATGACTATATTACACTTATATTATCAATTTTTTTCCCCGGGGGAGACTCCCGGGCCCTCCTCTTTGGATTACGTGCAATATTGTTTCTATAAGATCTAGTCCGCATATCAACGTTGTCTGGCTGTGTCCCCACTAATTTAGCTTTTTATATGTACCTATGGTAACATAAATAGCCTACGAGTAACACCATAACCTGCATAACCTGGGATAGGATCACAGCCACCCCCGAAGAAAATCGTGGCTAAGGCTTGCATTCCACTAATGACAATCACTCATAACAAAGATGAAATAATAAGACAAGGTAGGGCGCACCAAAGGTCTTGCGGGGGGAGGGGGGGGGGCGCAGCAAAAGTTATTTACGCTACTGCTCAAAACGTGTAAATCCGGTGAAATCTTGGGGCTCCTTATAGTACTGCGTATAAATTGGAAAGCAAAAATTTCTACAATTTATACTTCATAGGACTGTTATTGGCCGGAAAACTGGCCAAGGGCCGAGAAATTACCCAACATTAAAATTTTTGGTTTTCTCTAATTTCGCCCCTAATTATACAATTCGAAAATTTTCTTCAATTTATGCTTCAGAGTCCTGTCATTGGTCGGAAAAATTGCCCAAGGACCAAGAAATAGCCCAAAGTTAAATTTTTGGTTTTCTCTAACATAGCCCCTAATTACACAATTCGTAAACATTTCTTCAATTTATGCTTCAAAGATCTCTTATTGGTCGGAAAAGTGGCCAAGGGCCGAGAAATTACCCAAAGTTAAACTATTCGGTTTTCTTTAACTTCCCCCCTAATTCGAAAAATTTCTTCAATTTATGCTAAGCAGTAATAATTTATTTTCTGACACCGTTTTCATCATTCGTTCTAATATATGTATGTTATGTTATGGCACAGTTGCATAACTTGATTTACGAAAAACAGCTCAAAAATGGTTATTTTCTGTAAAATTTGATTTTGTCACATAAAATGGCCATTGGGGATGTCCGAGTTGCTCTCCATGCATGCTCATTCTGCGGGAACTACACATTCCTGGTACGATACATTGTATCATTATTCCCTTACATCTAATCTTACCTTTCAAGTATGGAGTGAGGGCACAACCTTCACAATTACAATTTTTTGAATAATAGGCCCGATCAGGTGGGTTTACATATTGTGATAGCATTAACACTGAGAACTTACCGACGATGATTTCATTTTTCCTACATGGCTACATGTCACCTGGAGATTTCATGTGTGAAAAATAGGACTGAAATAATGAGGGTTTTAATACGCATTTTTATAGCATTAAAGTTTTGAATTTACAGACGAGCCCGAGTTGGGCTAGCTGTGACTAATTATTTAAGTAACTATATATTAATTGAATTCAATAATATTGGCAAACAAAATACAGGCAAAACTGTTGTAACAAATAGTGAAGTGTGAAAAAAATCATGATGATTAGCCTACGAAGGTATTTAAATTGAAAAAAAAAATGCATTAACAGAATACATAATATGCTAGGCCTATAATGAATGCGAAAATTGAAATAAATAAATAATGACTTTATTCTGTTATTATGCCAACCTAGTGGAGTTAGGGCTATAAAGCCTTCTCTCATACTCAACTAGAAAAGCCCAGGCCTGCCTGCTTTACATGCCCTCCGAAGCATGATGAGAAAATTTATCATATGTGGGACTCAAACCAACAACAGACATGAATCGGCAAGGAAGGAAAAAAAAAAATGAGGGTTTTTAACGAAACTACGATGCTTAGGGGCCGCTCTTGGTGTTGAATGGGGCTAATCTGCTTGCACTAGAAAATTAAAAAATATTCAAATACTGTAATTAAGCCCAAAATTATCTCGTTCTTGGCAACTTTTCTAACCAATAACAGCGATATCGATTATGATATTTAATTATTTAATTTGTCGAATTGTGCATTTAGGGGTGAAATTATTAAAATAAAAATTAAACTTGAAATTTGGCAATTGTTCCGCTCTTGCCATATTTTTCCGTCCATAACAGTATTCTGAACCAGAAATTTAAGAAAATTTTCGAATAATGTAATTTAGAGCGAAGTTAGTGAAAACCAAAATTTTGGGTAATCTCTTTACTCTTGGCCACTTTTCCGACTAATAGCTCAATTCTTAAGCATAAATTTAAAATTTATGTTAGAAAAAGGAGGCGTCAGCTCGACTTAAGTGACTTAACCAAGTTCGGTAGTCCTGATTTCGTGCAATTATTTGATTCTTCCCATACATCATTTCTAAATTTTTTAAAAACCGCGCTAAAATTAAGTTTGCTCTATTGTGGCCAGCAATACAGCCAATTTGTTGTTAATAATTGAAGCACAGGCCGGCCACGCGGGTCGCTCACGCGGGTCGCTACCACGGGTCGCTAACGCGGGTCAGTAACGCTGGTTTAAAGGCTGGTTTATTCATTTCAATTGAAATTATACCCATGTGTTCGTCTATTCTTGCTCTTTCAGGCCATGCTATATCTGTTGTGATAGGGCAAGGGGTTCGACTTTGGGGGGTGGAAACGTGAGGAGGTACGCCAAAATTTGCCGATTTTAATGGAAAATATGTCCTTTCGGGGGTGTTAATATCAATTTGAAAACTTCAAACTACGTTAGTTCTTTTCCACCTTTCTTACTCTTTCCAGGCATATATTTAGGGTAAGCCATCACTGTACCGGCGGAAAACGGGTTCAAAGGGTAGGTACTTTTCAATTTATATGCATAAAGTAAAAAAAAATCCACAGCCTGCAATTCTCAACCGAAATTAATTTTTAATTTTTAAATTTCATTAGAAGCAGTACAAATTATGGTTTCAAACGAGTACAAATAAATATTTTCAAATTCACCCCTTCACCCCTTCAACACGAGTGGAACAAAAAAAATGACGTATTAGCAGCAATCCCATTTGAATTGCATGGGGGGTTTAAATCAATTTTCTTAGGCTGACGAGGAAGGCCTACCTTAATTTAAATTATACCCATGTCTTCGTCTATTTCTCCCCTTTCAGGCCATGCTATATTTGTGGTGATCAAGTAAGGGGTTTCGCTTTGGGGGTGTGAAACGTCAGGGGGTGCACACGATTTTCAACCGAAATAGGACTCTTTCGGCCCCATTATTATCTATTTAAAAAATGCAAACTACGGTACTCTTTCCAGCCATATATTGTTTAGGGTAAGTTAGTAAATTATGTTTAAGTTGATTTAGGGGTTGTCACGTAAAACTATCGTCCGTAAACCGACTTTACAACCGACTTACAAACAACCAATTTTTTTTTTTTGTCGGCAATATAACCCAAGAACAAAATAACACCTACTACATTGATTTTGGGACGAGTGTTCATTAGGCGAGCTTTTGACGCCACCCTCTTGGCTAAGAGAATGGGACCCGATGTCTCTAAAGCCATGATTGGAATGCATGCTTTTAAAGCAATAACTTCATATCTTGTTTTCGAGGCAAAGGGAAAATGCGGTCTTTTTCAATAATACCGTAAAATAGAGAGTTCATGTCCTCAATTATTGCCATAGGCTCAGGAGATCAAGTCTCAGATGAAATATCTTAATAGTTCGTATATGGACAGCCGTCCCAAAATCAATGTCCTATGTGTTATTTTGTTCTTGGGTTATATTGCTGGCAAAAATAGGAAGCACAACAGTGTCATTGATTTTAATTCAAAACCAATCGTTTATTTGGGGCATGAATCAATATATTTTTACAGTGGAAATACATTCTCGTGTCGGATTCCTCCTGATACCATACATACCATAGGCTATCTGTGGCTTCTTCAGCTGTTCCTCCGAGTCCTGAGATAAATAAACAATTGTTGCTTTCAGTGAAATTGAAATCTTTCCCTCTGGTTACAGCAGTATAAGATTTTGTTCCATTATTCGGCTAAAAGTTCTGGAAATGCACCTTTAAATTTTCAATTCCTATGTGCTCATGTCACAGGGCAGCTCCTATGAATCAAAGAGGGGGGGGGGGCGTGCCTCCTAAATGTACATGGGAGCTGCAGCTCCTATGAACCAGAAGTTAGCTCTTGTGCTCATGTAACTTTCTGCTTAGGGCCAAAAATACGGATGTCAATTAGCCCCCCTTCTTTCCCTTTCACATTGTTTCATTGATGGTGTGACATAGATTTCTATTTTAACGTCTACACGGAATGCTTCAAATGAACTAACAAACATTCTTTAACGAAAACTTCAAAATTCTCCTGTGTTCAAGTGAGCATAAGCAGATATTTAATGTTGATTAAAATTGCCAAATTCCTGCTTCAGCCTTGAAATTACACCCATTTTAAGTGCGCTTCCACGCGTTTTAAGTAATTTGCTACTAATGTAACAGTTTCTTTTAACGACAAACTCAACCCTCCCACCCAGGCAAGGAAGGGTACAAAACTGACAAAGGAATCCTTATTCATATTGCAGCAAACAGGGGGGCACGGGGGTCTCCCCCGGAGGTTTTTTTAAAAAAATAGGCCCGAAATAGTGAGGTTTCACGATTATAACAGCCGCAAAGCTTATAATTTACACAGGAAGACATATTCACGTTACTTATGTTATTTATGGGGAGGGGGGAGGCTGCAGCCCAATATGCCCCCTTGCTTAAGGTCTTGGTGGAATGGGAAGAAAAAGTTTGTAGAATAAATAATAAAATAGTAGGTCTAATGGAAAACGTCCCAGTCCCTGTCTGGTTTTTCCGGTACCCAGTGCATTCTGCTGCCCCTGGTGTACCGCAGTACTGACGAAAAATATAATTTTTAGTTTTAAATGAGATGAAGTTCCTAACTTCATAATAATTATAGTCAACTTCGAAAACAAATTGATATTTAATATTTTTATTAATTACATAGATTATCTTATTATTTTTGGGAATCGAAGTGCGCCCCCACAATGCTGTGCCCCCCCCGCCCCGCGCCGCGGGGGTTGCGGGGTCTTATTTACGCCACTGGTTGTGAGGTCCCAGGAGCCCAAAAAAGTGTTTTTTACGAAAAGTCTGTCGCTCTGTCACTCAATCTGTCTGTCTGTTCATCGATTTCCAGACAAACTACTCAGTCGATTTAGATGAAATTTGGCATGTAGGTTCATAAAAATCATACCTCGCGTCAATTTATTTTGGGCTATCTCAATTTGGGGGGTTTTATTCTCAAAAACTCCAAAAACGTCTAAAAAATGTATTTATCAAATACGGCTCCAACGATTTCTTTTAAATTCACATATATTGTAGTCGTTATTAACGTTAACAAAATGCGGTGGGGCACTTGCCCCTTGATAGTTTGCTTCTGAGAGTAAAAAATAAAAATAACTAAATTTTCATTAAAAATGGTTAAAAAATAATTTATCTGCGAAACCTTTCTATCGATGATTTGTACCTTCAGGCATGTTTTAGGTGTTAAATTGAGTAACGAAACCGGACAGGTTTCTTTACCAAGAAACTATTTTGTTTTGTGCAAAAACATTTCTCTTTCAAAAATTTTGAAAATTCACGCTCAAATCCAATGCGTGCCCTGCCATTATTACTGTGAGGTATCTAGAATTTACCTCACCTCCAGTGACGCCAGGTGGACAACCCCTCCGCGCCCTGATATATCCAAAATTTAAACATAGGAAAATTATTTACCTTGAAATTACTCATTTTCTCTGTCTACTACTTGATAAATTGGAAAACATGTTCGAGTAAACTCGGACCAATTCTTTGATTGTTGATTGCTTTCTTCAATATACAATATATATCATATGAATTTAAGTAGTATCACATCTCGTTCCAATTTTTCTTGTGTCCATATTTATTGAAACAATATTATAGAGTGTGTAGTCAAGGGAGTTGTAATTCCTTAATTTGTTGTTAAATATTTGTTTATCTAGTGGCGGTAGGCTACTATTTTTAGTTAGTTGTTAATTTTACATTTCGCTGCAGCCCAGTAAGCCTCTCATGGCTAGGGTCGTACAGTAGCTATGAGTTAGTCATTAGACATGGCAACCATTAGGAGGTTTACTTCGTAGTAAGAGTATTGAGAATTGATTCAGCATGCAAAATATTCAATTCAGCACACTATTGGCTGTTCAGTTAAATGCGGCCGAACCGAGATGTGAAAAAAACACTTAAAAACGCCGGGGCAAGAGGGCCGGTCTAGACCAGTGGTTCCCAAATGGTGTGGATGTTTTGCCCTTTCTTAAATGGGTTTAATAGGTGATGTCCAGCTACTCTTTCCAGACATATATTTAGGGTAAGCCACCACTGTATCGGCGGAAAACTGTTTTAAAGGGTATTTTCCAATTTATATGCATCTATTGAGCAAAAAAAATCCACAGCCTGCAATTTTCAACCGAAATTAATTTTTAATTTTTAAATTTCATTAGGAGCAGTACAAATTATGGTTTCAAACGAGTATAAATAAATATTTTAATTATTAATTAATAATTAATTCACCCCGTCACCCCTTCAACACGAGTGGAACACAAAATGACGCATTAGCAGCAATCCCATTTGAATTGCATGGGGGGTTTAAAGCAATTTTTTTAGGCTGACGAGGAAGGCCTACCTTAATTTAAATTATACCCATGTCTTCGTCTATTTCTCCTCTTTCAGGCCATGCTATACTTGTGGTGATCAAGTAAGGGGTTTTGCTTTGGGGGTGTGAAACGTCAGGGGGTGCACACGATTTTCAACCGAAATAGGACTCTTTCGGCCCCATTATTATCTATTTAAAAAATGCAAACTACGGTACTCTTTCCAGCCATATATTGTTTAGGGTAAGTTAGTTAATTATGTTTAAGTTGATTTAGGGGTTGTCACGTAAAACTATCGTCCGTAAACCGACTTTACAACCGACTTACAGACAACCAATTTTTTTTTTGTCGGCAATATAACCCAAGAACAAAATAACACCTACTACATTGATTTTGGGACGAGTGTTTATTAGGCGAGCTATTGACGCCACCCTCTTGGCTAAGAGAATGGGACCCGATGTCTCTAAAGCCATGATTGGAATGCATGCTTTTAAAGCAATAACTTCATATCGTGTTTTCGAGGCAAAGGGAAAATACGGTCTTTTTCAATCATACCGTAAAATAGAGAGTTCAAGTCCTCAATTATTGCTATAGGCTCAGGAGAGCAAGTCTCAGATGAAATTGCTTAATAGTTCGTATATGGACAGCCGTCCCAAAATCAATGTCCTATGTGTTATTTTGTTCTTGGGTTATATTGCTGACATATAGCCCCGCCCACATGTGCTTTCCTTTACTTCATCACCGATACTCTTGGCCGGTACCACACCATGACATCCCTTATGAATAGCGTCTTAAAGGGTGAAAGCCCCGACGGAATTTTCTTATATTTAAGTTTACACATACTAGACACTATTACGCATAGTTTCAATTTGATATTTGTCATCCTCTCATTCGTCAAGTAAAATTATACAAAAATTTGAACCAGTCTTAAGGGATGAAAGCCCCAACGAAAAATTCTTATTTTCAGTTTTCAGACTTGGGTGAACCATGGTTTTCAGATAAGGGGAAATTATTAGCCCACCTCTTCGACAAATTTTTCCCGTTCCCTCCTTTTTTGGATTGCTTCTTAAGGGGTGAAAGCCCCAATGGAATTTTCTTATAATTACGTTTTGTCATACTAGAAACTACTATGAATTGTTAAAAATTGAGATTTGTCAACATCTCGTTCGTCAAGTTTAATTTGACGAAAATTTGTCCCCTTCTTAAGGGATGAATGTCCCAACAGAAACTTCTTATTTTTCTTTTTCGAGCTCAGGAGAACGGTGGGAATCATATATAGGGAAATTATAAGCCCACCTCTTCGTCAAATTTTTCCCGGTCCCACCCCTTTTGGATTGATTCTTAAGGGGTGAAAGCCCCAACGGAATTTTCTGATAATTACGTTTTCACATACTAAAAACTACTAGGTATTATTTAAAATTGAGAAATGTCATTATCTCGTTCGTCAAGAAAAATTTGACGAAAATTTGAACCACTCTTAAGGGATGAAAGCCCCAACGAAAAATTCTTATTTTCAGTTTTCAGATTTGGGTGAACTATGGTTTTCAGATAAGGGGAAATTATAAACCCTCCTCTTCGACAAATTTTTCCCGTTCCCTCCCTTTTTGGATTGCTTCTTAGGGGATGAAAGCCCCAACGGAATTTTCTTATAATTACGTTTTGACATACTAGAAACTACTATGCACTGTTCCAAATTCAGATTTCTCAAAATCTCGTTCGTCAAGTTTAATTTGACGAAAATTTATCCCCCTCTTAAGGGATGAATGTCCCAACAGAAACTTCTTATTTTTCGTTTTCGTGCTCAGGAGAACGGTGGGAATCATACATAGGGAAATTATAAGCCCACCTCTTTGTCAAATTTTTCCCGATCCCACCCCTTTTGGATTGCTTCTTAAGGGGTGAAAGCCCCAACGGAATTGTCTGATAATTACGTTTTCACATACTAAAAACTACTAGGTATTATTTAAAATTGAGAAATGTCATTATCTCGTTCGTCAAGAAAAATTTGACGAAAATTTGAACCACTCTTAAGGGATGAAAGCCCCAACGAAAAATTCTTATTTTCAGTTTTCAGACTTGGGTAAAACATGGTTTTCAGATAGGGGGAAATTATAAGCCCTCCTCTTCGACAAATTTTTCCCGTTCCCTCCTTTTTTGGATTGCTTCTTAAGGGTTGAAAGCCCTAACGGAATTTTCTTATAATTACGTTTTGACATACTAGAAACTACTATGCACTGTTCCAAATTGAGATTTCTCAAAATCTCGTTTGTCAAGTTTAATTTGACGAAAATTTGTCCCCTTCTTAAGGGATGAATGTCCCAACAGAAACTTCTTATTTTTTGTTTTTGTGCTCAGGAGAACGATGGGAATCATATATAAGGAAATTATAAGCCCACCTCTTTGTCAAATTTTTCCCGTTCCCACCCTTTTTGGATTGCTTCTTTTGAGGTGAAAGTCCCCTGGGAATCCTCTGATTTCAAGATTTCGTCTACTGTACATAGTTCAGCGTAGTTTTCTTTGAAAATTTTTGACCCACCAGTTCGTCAAGTTTTTCCTAAAATTAGGCACTTTAAAAAATTTGTAGCACCCAAAAGCCCCAGAGCCGGCTCGTAAGAAAAGGTTTTTTACAGACTAGAGACACATCCTAAGCGCCTCATGAGCTCAAACCTTCTCCGGAACTTCGTCAAGTGAGACCCCCCCTGGCTCCCGGACTAATTGGAAAGGTCTGGGTTAGAACCCGTTAAGAGGAAATGGCACGGTGCAGGGGTATTTTTGCGGATAAAATATGGAATTATTATAGGTCCCTAAGTTACAAATTATGACTTTTTGGATTAATCAAACATGAAATAAAGGTCTAAGTGTCTTAGTTTTTTAAGATTTGACAACATATTCAACTGTAAAATATGCTAATTTTGAATCTAAAGTTCTACAATACCTTCAGTTGTATGAAAACAAAACCATTATCTATGAAAACTTAACACTATATTACAGGGTTTAAGTATCTTATTTTATTGATTTTTAATCACAATTTAAAATTTTTGCCAGTTTTATTGAAAATTAACCAAATCTGGTTAACTACTCCTACTCCCCGGCAGGGTACTTTCTTGGGTTTGTATTAACATTTTGATGCCCTATTTCTTTATAATGAGCATGTTCCAACTTCATCGCCGCTGAGACTTGTCTCAATTTTCGCGCGTAATTTGGGATTCAATAAGCCATAATATGTTTCTAATGTTGAGTTACTTTTTCTCAAATTCCCCCTCATTACACTCGAATATTCGATCTAATAAATATGGGTCCAATAAAAATTTCAAAGTGTATATAAAAAGGCTATAAAATTCTGGTTCAAATCGTACACTTCAACATTAACATTCCAAGTATTTCTTCCATCGAATATGTCGAATATATATTATGTTGTTCTGTGGAATATGTAATCAGGGTCATCCTTCATTAAAATTTTAGGCAAAGTAGATAATTTCTAACTACTTATTTACAAAGCCAGCGCTGATATGCGGCAAACTTCAAAGAGATGACATGATGTCATATTGTATGAGTTGGTAGTTTTTATGTAAGCATTCTGATATTCATAAAAATTAGATTTATTACCTATCGTAGGTCATAAAATCGTTAGGATAATATTTACAGTAAAAAAGACAATTGCCAGTCGCGTCTACATACATGTGTTGCCATCGGGTTGCGTGAGGATGGCGTAAACATTTAAAATAGATCATTTTTATTATATGTGATGATGTTATAACGCAACTTGTGGACTGTCCAAGCTCAACGAATTGGCACGCACCATCAGTTGGTTTGTGACCTCAAGTTGCCCCAGTAGCGGCTTAAGCTTGAAAATTGTTTATATTCTTAATACCAGGGGATTAAATAAATACCGGTATTATAATCGCCATGATCAGGCTACAGGTGTAGGGAGATTCCACGCAAGCGCAAACCCCGCTTTTCCTCTATGCTACGCTACGTCACTCTGTATGTCGATAAAAGTAAAAAAAATACTACATTCTTTTTCCGACCACAACATCAACACACAAGACACTCTTGTGTTCGAAATTTCGAACAACAATGACGACTATCAACTTTAACTTACAAAATTATTTTCACTTTGACTGCGGACGCCATCATGAAATCTTTGATTTGTCGTAAAAAGTGTTGATTACCATTATTGTAGATAAACGGGCTTTTGGTCAGATTTTATTTCATTCCTCTGAGAGATGAATTATATAAGGTTTTAATCGGCCGCCATCTTGAAATTGAATAGTGGATCTAGCTGGTTAACGAACTCGATCAAGATCAATTTTTGCGCCAAGTTTCATCAAAATCGGATACTATTTACGGAAGTTAGAGTGTTTCCTAAAATCTATATACATATACATAACTTTTTGAACGGAGGATGGTTTTAGGCTCAAGAGGTCATGAAATGAAAAGTTGTGAAGAAACTTTCGGAACATTGGTCGCCGTCTCAATAGGTAGATGAATCTCCCTAAAAGCAACCGTTAAGGCCCGATTGGAGTCGCCCCTTAATCGAGAAAATGCACAATCATACAATAGGGCTAGGCCTATATGAAGTTTAAAAAGCAACCGTTAAGGCCCGATTGGAGTCGCCCCTTAATCGTGAAAATGCACAATCATACAATAGGGCTAAACGAAGTTTAAAAGGCAACCATTAAGGCCCGATTGGAGTCGCCCCTCCCGCGGGAAACCGGCGCCACTCGTTTTTTGTGCAAAATCGAATTTCAAGTAAATATGTTTTGTAGAGCCAGAAAAAGGATTTTAGGCATTAAAAGAAATACTTCTCGACATTTTGAAACGTGATATGTGGCCGTCACTAGCGCTGATTGGCCACATGTGGTGGCCAATGTCAATGGCCAGCTTCTTTTTAAGGGGTTTTAACACTTCAAATTACCTTGCCCTCGAAACAGCCTTTTGATTGCGCAACAACAGCACGTTTGCGACACAACAGCCACAACCACTGACTGAACTCTGTGACGCATCACTACATTAGAGAAGCGCGCCAAGAGCTGCTGGCTTAAACAGCATCCAAGCGTTGGGCCACGCCCACCATGTGTAGATAAACTTCCGCCATGCATTGTAACAGGATAAAAAATGCAGGCTGATAGTAGTACCCGTCGATTTCCACATTCCGAAACATAGTGGAAGTGGCATAAGAAAAATGTAACGTAATGGACAATGTTTGGAAAATGTTGACGAAAAGTTGGTATTTTGGTCAAAAATAATACATTTCTGATGTAGTCAACAATATAGCCACTATCTTGGAATTATGTTTTTTTCTTCTTATAGAGTGGTGTGGTGAGTTTGTGTGCCGGTGTTTTGGTTCTTGTAATCCAGTTAAAAAAAAAAAACACCAACATTAAAAAAAATATATTTACAATTTTTCTTGCCGAAAAACATACAATAGGTCTATTTTATATTTTATTGTTACAACTGTCAAGTAGCCTATTCACTATAATCGATAAATAATTTCTTCTGCTGTGTAGACCGGAACAATTTCGGATTATAGAAATTAAAATATTTCTATTGAAAGTTCAATTTTTGCCAATAATTCAGAAACTACATAAGTTGGAATCAGAAACTAGACATCTTCTTAAAGTTAAAAAAATCGAAAACATTTTTATCATGCCAAACCCCATGGTAGTTTATAGTTGAGTTATCGAAGAGAAATGACTGGAAATTTTAAATGAATGTTTTCGGTTATCGATTGATAATTAATTAGAAGAAAAGCAACCATAACAGCATTAATGGCCATAGCTCACGTAACAGAATGCAAAAAATTAGAATGTCGGTCGGAGTATTGGTTGCATATTATGTTGCTCTGTGATTGGTTGTCGAGTTATTAATTAAAAACCATTTCCAACTTTTTCCCTCGACGTCTCAAAAACTATTCACATTACGAAAATAACTATTGTTTGTTGCTTACATATTTAAACGTTAGAGCACAACGTCAGAAGTCAATATTTATTAGTTGAACGGCATTTTAGTTTTGTAAGAAAAATCAAACAATACATTCAATAAATGGACGCATGCGTCAAATAAGAAACTGCAGGCACAAAATGATGTTTCCATGCAATACTATAGTAATACATGCATCAATTTATGTTTATTTTACAAAAAAACAGCTCAAAACCAGCAGCAGCCGTAGTACCAACGGAAACGAATAAGTTACCCGGGGAATTATGTAAACCAACACACTTAAACATCTCGGGAAGGATTACTGGACCGCACGGCTATACATTGGCACATGACGTATTCCTTACCTTATAGAACTCAGCCAATTTGTTTTTTATTCTTACTCGCTTTCAATGCAGTAAGTCAATTTACATTCATTGGAGATTATTTCCCCTCGGATAAGTTGTTATTTTACGTTAGTGCTACTTGGATAAAAGAGGCTGGATTTCTTATCAAGACAGAAAGGTGTGCTAACATGGTTTATGATTATACTAAATTAAAAATCAATTCTATAAAATTGCAGAATATGGCAATAATAACAGAAGAAATTGAAATTAGATGGAGAAAACTGTACTTGGTGGGATTCGAACCCACGATCTACACCTAACCGCGGCGTCGTCTTAACCGCTGAACAAAATCGTACAAAATATGTTTATTAATAAGTTAGGCCCACCATCGCCAGGAAAGTATATTGGGCGGGACTAGAATGGCCCTTCTTAATACAATGCCGTATATCAGTAGTATAGCGGATGACAATACCCGTCTAATATAGAGCCCTACGGTATTGTAAACTTACATACTACAGTAGAAACGGAAGAAGGCAGTTTCGTACGGCATTTACTGCTACATCGGAAGAAAAAAGACTGAACTCAAAAATTGTCAATTTTGCGTTAATATAGTGTATATTTTCCGCGCGAGGGCAGTTGTGTCGTTTTCTATTTGGCGGGAACCGTCAGGTAGCCTAACTCATTATAAAATAAATTTTCAATTTCTGTAAATTGATAGATTTAGAGTAAGTTGTGTCCTTTTTCTTCCGAAGTAAGGTAGAGGAGGGTATTTTCGTCACTGAAGGTTATCTCGTCACTCTTCTAAAAAATCCCAAATTTTAAGATCTTGGGACACCCTAGCAAGGCCAGAAGTTTCAAAACTTCGATTTCGCGCCCTTGCAAAGTCTTATTTACATTCATTCTGATGCCACGTTCAAAATGGCGGACACTGGAAAAAATGCTAAATGTGCCGCTCCCGCTGAGTAAGTTAGCGATATTTCGAATTGTGACCGCAGAACTGCAGAGACTACACAGTACCTTCGGTTTTTAAAAACCATAATAATATGCTGTACATACCTGATTTATTCCGATTCGGTCAGTTATTACTGGTATGGTACATAAAAGATGGATGAGACTTCAATGGCTTTTTCAACCATTTTCATGTTTTCGATCGATTCTTTCAACTCTCCTCTTACAACAAAATATATTACAATGCATATACAACACTAAACTAACTTTGTCCGTTTTAGTTTTTCTTCAATTAAGGTAGAGTCAAGTCCTGTGTTCTTCACTTTCAGTCTCTCTTCGGAGCTCATCATGGCCACCATGTTCTTCAGAAGATCTGTCTTAAATAAGTCTTCTGCACCGAAAAAAAAGAAAATTGCATATTACCTCAACTCAATAGGACTGTGCCGTATGCACACAATACACGCGCCAACCAAGGACACACAACCCCCGTTCATAAGGGGCAACTCAGGTACCTGCACATCGGACTCCACCACTTCGACCCCTCTAGAACAGTTCTCTGTACTTAGCTTATGGACATGGAAGTCTCCATCCTGTTCTAGCGAAGAAATGATATTTCCAGCAATTTCCAGTTGCTTCCAGATTTTTCTACGGGCTTTTATAAACGCTGAGAGAGAGTCTGAAGTCAGTCAGTGCAATTCGGTCAATCTTAACGTTAGTTTCTCGTAGTAATCTATTTTGTATATTTAATCGGTTTTGTTGTGTTGTGTTGGATGAATACATTCTCGTCTCGATATTATTATTTTGCGTGTTGTCTATCGTCCCGTGCTTCAGAACATTATTATTGTAGTGCAATCCATCCGCTACATAATTGGTGAACCCGTTAAACGAACATACCGTGCGCGTTAATATCAACATTATGGACGATAATACTACCATCGCACCTTGCCTCTCGGGAATTTCCCTCAGCGCCCGAATTCCGAGTTTTTGGCGTGACCGGCCCACGTTATGGTTCGCCCAATTCGAAGCTGTCATCGGACCTTCCAAACCGTCGGACGAAAGCCAATTTCAACTGGTTATCGCGCATCTCGTCAAATGTGACCTGGAACAGGCCACCGACATTCTGATATCACCACCGTCAACAGGCAAGTACGACGCAATTAAAACTAGGCTCATCACCGTATATGAAGAAAGCGCGGATAGTAGGTTTGAAAGGCTCTTCTATAATCTTGAAATATGGGACCTACAGCCTACACAACTCCTCCGTCTGATGAGGGACTTAGCCGGGAAGTCAGCAATTACCGAGCCCGTCCTAAAATTCCTATGGATGAGAAAATTACCTGGCCACGTTCGTGCAAATTTGTCAGCTGCCTCGGGTAACCTGGACGCCCTGGCTCCAATCGCTGACAAAATTTTAGCCCAATATCAACCGATGGTCCAGTCCGTCGCCGCAGTCTCCAATCAACTGTCATACACAGATCTCCTTGGAAAGTTGGAGCAACTTCAAGAGCGTCTTGAAGCCCTAACCTCAGAACGCTCACGAGCAAGTTCGCGCGAAAATCGTCCGAAATCAAAGTGCAACAACTCAAACCAGCAAAACACACTGTGTTACTACCACCACCAATTTGGAACTCAAGCACTTAAATGCACCCTTCCGTGCTCTTTCAAACAGAAAAACGCTTCCATAGCAACCGAAGTTGCCGGGAAGTCCTGTCGTCTCTGCATCCGGGACAAGTGCTCAGGTGAACCATTTCTTATCGACAGCCGAGCAGGAATTTCAGTCTTAGCCACCAAGGCATCAGCACCTCAACCATCGCCATACTTACTCTATGCTGCGAACAAGACTAAAATTCACACCTACGGTACAGTTACCATACAACTTGACCTTGGCCTACGAAGAGTATTCCAATGGACCTTCATTCGAGCAGCAGTATCTCAATCAATTATCGGCGCTGATTTCTTACATTTTCGGGTTATGCTTGACATTCATGGACGACGGCTTATCGATAGCCTCACTGGACTCAGCACACCCGCCTCACTTTTAGCTGCTGACTCTGTCCTACAGGACACAATTGACCGCTCATCTCCTTACGCTGACATACTTCAAGAATTCTCCAGTATCACACGACCGTTTAATTTCAACACCAAGCCCACACACTCCGTCGTACATCATCTGGAGACCACAGGACCACCATTATCCTGCAAAGCACGACCAATTCCGCCCAAGTTTCATCAATTGGCGAAAGCAGAATTTCAGAAAATGCTGGACTTAGGCATATGCCGACCTTCGAGTAGTGCCTGGGCCAGCCCACTCCACATAGTACTGAAGAAAAACGGCGAAATACGTCCATGCGGAGACTTCAAACGGCTCAATGCTGTGACTCAACCTGACAGATATCCACTCCCGCGACTCACTGACTTCCAGTACATTCTTCACGGCAAAACCGTCTTCAGCCATATCGACCTCGCTAGAGCTTACCACAATATCCCAATGGCTACTCAAGACATCGAAAAGACAGCTATCATCACACCATTTGGTTTGTTCGAATTTCCTCGCATGCCATTCGGCCTTCGTAACGCTGCACAGACCTTTCAGCGATTTCTCGACAACATTTTCCGTGACCTGGATTACGTATTTTGCTATACTTACTTACTTACTTAACGTGTCCAGGTGGCACACGTTTTATTGATTGGTCCAGTATATAGCAGCCTGGACGGCCTTGTCGTTGGCTTCAGCCAGGTCAGCAGCTGTGCAAGGGGATGGTAGTAGTAGTAGATTTTGCTATATCGACGACTTGCTAATCGCATCAACACCAGAAAACCACAGCGAACACCTACGGGAGGTATTCAGACGTCTACAGCACAATAACATTACAATTAACGTCGATAAGTGTCAACTCGGACAATCAGAACTAACCTTCTTAGGCTACCACGTTGACACAGAAGGCATTCGTCCACCTACCGACACAGTAAAAGCTATGCACGAATTTCCTCGCCCAACAACAATTTCGGAGCTACGACGCATTCTGGGAGCTGTTAATTTCTTCCGATCATGCTTACCACACGCTGCCGAGCATAAAGCTTGTCTTTACAAACTACTTGAGGGTAAGAAGAAACGTGACCGATCACCCATTGCCTGGGATGACCAAACCAATAGCGCCTTCCTCAAATGCCGAACAGCATTAGCCGAAGCTGCTACTCTCTCGCATCCCGTCCCTGACGCCGAGCTACGGCTCATGTCCGACGCCTCACTCACGTGTGTCGGAGCAACGCTACTTCAAATGGTCAACGGCAAACCTCAGCCACTTGGTTTCTTCTCTAAGTGTCTCTCACCAGCGCAGCAAAAGTATTCAACTTTCGACCGTGAACTACTAGCCATCCGTCTGGCTGTAGAACACTTTCGACGACTAGTTGAAGGACGCACCTTCTATATTCTGACCGACCACAAGCCGCTGACTTTTGCTTTCACTAACCCTTCATCGCCAAGCGAAACTCCTAAACGCCAGCGCTACTTAGACTACATTTCTCAGTTCACTACTGACATCAGGCACGTCGATGGACCCGACAACCCGACTCCCTGTCGCGGATAGCTGCAATCTGTTGCCCGTCAACTCTCGACTACACTGCCAAAGCAAAAGCTCAATCACCATCACCTACTGCTACTGCTGCTGTCGCACCAACGCAGCAGCCTGCTCAACCTACCTCCAGATTTGGCCGAACTCTGCGTCCTGCCGTTCGCTTCGCCTTCCCTTAGGGGGGAGCTGTGTGCCGTATGCACACAATACACGCGCCAACCAAGGTCACACAACCCCCGTCATAAGGGGCAACTCAGGTACCTGCACATCGGACTCCACCACTCGCGACCCCTCTAGAACAGTTCTCTGTACTTAGCTTATGGACATGGAAGTCTCCATCCTGTTCTAGCGAAGAAATGATATTTCCAGCAATTTCCAGTTGCTTCCAGATTTTTCTACGGGCTTTTATAAACGCTGAGAGAGAGTCTGAAGTCAGTCAGTGCAATTCGGTCAATCTTTAGTTAGACAACGTTAGTTTCTCGTAGTAATCTATTTTGTATATTTAATCGGTTTTGTTGTGTTGTGTTGGATAAATACATTCTCGTCTCGATATTATTATTTTGTGTGTTGTCTATCGTCCCGTGCTTCAGAACATTATTATTGTAGTGCAATCCATCCGCTACTGGACCTTTGGTTAGGGGTTTTTAACAGTACTTGGGTAATTCAGCCACTCTATACTATATCCTGCGAACGACCCCATCGGGTTTGGGGCATTATTCGTATTGTTTCCGAATGAATTTCTAGCCATTGGCAAACTGGTTCATGTCAACCCACACCGACTACAAATGACAATGTGCCAGCTCAGACATGCTTAACATTGACGTTGTAACAGACGTCAGCTTAACTATACTAAGTCCGGGAACGAGTCTGTCGACCACATACCAAAGGAAAAAGATGCAGATTTCTTCTTTCTATTAATTTCTGAATCTCTACAATTGAAATTTTCTGTGAAATATGGTTTTGTACTCCTAAAAGACTTACTCCCGTTGCCCCTACTTGAAATATTGCTTACCATCATTCAATTCCACACTCTCCTGGCTACATTGACCAACGCAGCCACTGTCGGATGATGTATTTTCCCATTTTGCCATATTTTGTGAAACTTTAGGCAGTGCTAGGCTGTTTTTGGTACAGCTCAAGGAAACTTTTGCATAGTCATGATCTGGAATTATAACCACTTTCACATTTGATGGTTTTTCAGATGTAGAACAATTTCCTTCAATGTTAGCGCTATCAGTTGATTCTCCACTCGATTCGACACTTGTAGTAGTAGCAGAACTACTTTTGGCAGAGCTCCCAATATCATTGTCAATTCGTTTCACTTTCTTCGGACACAACAACGCTTTCTCCGGTAAAGGGCTATTTGTAAAAAGCTCGACACTGTCATCTGTATCCCTTTGCCTTTTTCCCCGCAATGATACGTTGTTAGGACTAGTGGAACAGCCAAAATCACCCTCACCACTACTACTTCTGGTTGTACTTTTTTCATCTGGTGTAAGAACCTTCTTAGAACCTTTGTTGTCCGCAGTTACAACCTTTTTACTACCAAAGATATTAATAGATTCTTCTTCTTCGCCTTTGCCATTATTAGTCAATGCGTTTTCAATGGATTGGTTAGAAACAGAACTGCTGTCATGTTGCTCGTGAACTTTGTTATCCACAGTTACAACCGTTGTACTACCTGAGATATTAATTGAATGTTCCTTTTTGTCGTTATTACTATTATCAGTCGATGCTTTTCCAACGGATTGGTTAGAAACAGTTCTACTTTCTAATTGCTCTTCACACTTTTTCTTACTTATTTTCACTTTCTTCAAACTTGGTGGCTCTTCACCAGAATGTTCTTCATTGTCATCACTGCCAGTTTCCAATTGCCTTTTACCACATAATGATTCATGCTGAGGACCAACAACATTTTCCAAATTCTGCTTTGCACTACTACTTTCATTTTCTTTGTCTTGTAGAAACTTTCCATTTGCATTAGCCCTTACGTTACTCTCCTCAGAACTACTTTCGAACAATTTTCTGCGTAATCCACAGTGATTTTTTAACAATTTTTCCCGCTTTCTTTTTCCATCCAAGCCGATTTTGGACACTTTTTTTCTGTTTGATATGACTGCTGTGAAACCTGCCAATGCAACTTCTGTGCGTTTTGCACCTTCCTCCAATAGTTCTACCGAGTAATTTTTCCAGTCAATGGCTTCAAAGGCTGCAGAGAAGATCTGAAACAAACACATTCGAATTTTAATAGTAATGAAATTGGTTAATAATAAAATGATGACTTTTTGTTCTATTACTAAGCCTACCTAGCGGAGTTAAAGCCCTCTCTAACACTCAACTAGGAAGGCCCGGGACCGCCTGCTTTACATGCCCTCCGAAGTATGGCCAGAAAATATAGCAAGTGTAGGACTTGAACCAACATTTCGGGTGAAAGTCAGAGTCCGTACCACTACTCTACAATCATGTCCTGACTAATAGATTCCTAGTATTAATTTTAAAATAAGCTTGAAATTTAAAAATTAAAAAAATAGGTTGAACCTGGTCTTGACAATCATTAGGCATTTCCTATTTAAAATCCCATAACTACTGGAAACCTAAACAAAATGTAAACTAGAATAGGGATAAATCAGTCTGTCAAATATTTAGAATTCAGCGATCATAAAGTAATTCAAGAGAACCTTTCTTACTGTGAAATTCCTTTAAAAATTGGGTTTGAAACTTACCACTTCTGTAAAGGCAGCACCCAATGTTCGTATCCCACGTATAACATCGGTTTTTTCAATTTTTTTACCAGTGGTAATATTTTTACCACTTTCAGAGTTTTTGTCTTCACTACTTTTGCTGCTTACTTTTCCAGGACTTCTGGCATTCTTTTCTTTTACACTTCCTGCCATGGCTTCTCCTACACTTTTGTTGCTGTGAAATTCAACACTGCCCGTCTTAGCAGCTTCAACACTGTTAACTTTTTCACCACTTTTGTTTCTGAGTAATTCAACACTACTTATCTTTCCTGCAGTTTTTATGTTTTTTCTAACAACTCTTTCTGGGTTAAGATTCTCAGCACGTGTGTTACTTTTACCAACTATTTCGTTGATGGGTAATTCAGAACTTTTTGTCTTGACCCCTTCATAACTTTTGGCGTTTATTCCTTCGCTACTTTTGCTGCTTACTTGTTCAGGACTTCTGGCATTAATTTCTTTTAAACTTCCTATTATGGCTTGTCCAACACTTTTGTTGCTGTGAAATTTAGCACTTCCCGTCTTAAAATTCACGTCCAGTTCTTCAATATTTGTAGTGTTTACTTTTTCAGCGCTTATTTTTTCACCATTATTGTTGCTAAGTAGTTCAACACTAATGCCGCTTACCTTTTCAGTAGTTTGTATGCTTTCTGTTTCAACTCTTCGTGTGTTACCATTCTCAGCACGGGTGTTATTTTTACCAACTATTTTGTTGATGGTTAATTCAGGACTTTTCGTCTTGACCCCTTCATCGCTTCCAACTTCTGCAATACCTTTGTTGCTGTCTTTTTCGAGACTACCGGTGTTAATTTTTTTAGGACTTTTGTTGCCGATTACGCCAACATTTGTTGCCTTGCCCTTCTCAACAATCCTGGTTACTACAATTGCAACACTACTAGTGTTCTCCCTTGCAACGTTTTCCTGATTGTTTTTTTTTTCATGACTCTTGTTTTTCACCAAGTCAAAATTTTTGGTATTGCCCTTTTCGACACTTCTTGCTTTTACTATCTCAGAACTTTTGGTGCTGCTCCCCTCATCACTTTGTTTAATGTTTTTTTCATCACTCTTGTTCTCCACTTTACCAGCATTTTTAACCTTTTCAATAATATCAGTCTTACTTTTTTCAACCTTTTTTTTGTGAACCTTTTTGCTGGAAGGCCTTCTCATCTCGCTCTGAAATACAAAATCATTTGACAGATTACAAGATAAAGAAGCTTTGCTGAATTCAGGAAATTTGAGGATACCAGAAAATTTTATACAATACTTTAGAGGGTTATCAAATCACTGTATTTCTAGTACATTCCATTCTGCCTAAAAGAAGAATGTAAAGGTATAATTACAAAGGCTCTCACGGCCTTGAGTCAGATGATGGAATGGGAGAAACCAGTCTAATGGTTTCGTCAACAGCCGCAGACATTCAGTGGCACTACAACGTAGGCTCAATTCAATAGCAACTGCTGAGCAACTGATATCTACTGGTCCGTAATTACCTTTCTGCCAACTCAGCTTGATTTTAGATTGATGACGTCAGTCGCTTTGTTGTTTAGTTCATTGCTGGATGCCATAGTTTCAGTCCTTTTTTTCGGCTGAAAATTTTGCGGGTGCTTGTATATATTTCTATGGCTTTTCTCTGTGTAACCCAAAGCCAAGCAGTTGCCACTTAGCCTCTGAGATTCTATCTTCATATTGGCACTAAAGATGCCGACGCTCTTCCATCTGGAAGAGCATTCACGGCCCATCAGCCCGGATTCCCTAGTTCCATCAATGTGAAGATAAGAAAAGAAAATTGAAACACACCAGTTCTGAGTAATGCAGCTTACAGTAGCCGCAATAATTAACGTCCAACTGCGCTGTAGGCTCTTCACACAGAAGTCCCAAAGCTTGCGCGCACGTTACGTGAAATTTCTGCTTACATCCCATCTTATTGCAATCCATACATGCTCCTGTTTGAAATGTGTGACTTTTCTGCTGATCTTTACAAATATAACACGCCTGAAAAATTAAAATCGTACTGTTTTTAACACCAAACGGACAGCACATACCTGAGATTGTGGTAACCCATCTTAAGGCATAGATCATATGAACAGTGGCGGGAAATGCCGCATTACACTCAACAAATCCTTAGAATGTATTAAGAGCATCGTTGAAATCTATAGGAAGCCGCGAGCGAATAAGATTGCATGGGCAAGATGATGATCAACGCAGTCTAAGAAAATTGAGAATCTATAAAATTAATCTTGCATTATACTCACAATTATCCTACGTTCCACCACTGGGTGCGAGAACGATTTATCTGTTAATTTTACTTCAGCGCTATGACACCCTAATACAATAATTGAATATGGACATGGGGTAAAATGCTGAGAGTTCCTTAAAATATTGCCTGCAATAAATACCTTTTATGTACTGCAACCTGAAATCGAACACTACATAGGAAGCATCCACGCAAGGGCCCCTCTGCAGCTGGCTAAAGGAAGCTACTAAATAAACTTACATTTTTGTATCGTCTTGGTGGAATATCCTTTAATACAATTGGTTCCATTGTTGTAACGTTTCCAAAGCTGACCTCTGGTATATATAACGCGCATACTACATGGGCCCATCCTTTGTTATCTGTTTTCTTGAATGCCCCCTCTCTTGATGGACAAAGCTTGCACTTAATGTATGTCTTTTTATTTTCACACCTGCTACAATACCATTTGCCAGGAGGTAATGATTTGATGCCGTAGCATGCTAAAAACAATGACAACACGTCAAAAAGATATGGTGTCGTAGAAACATGGTATAGTAAGAATGTGATAGTTGATATTATTAGTATATTTTATTACAATACATATTCAGTACACTCATTTCTCGTTTAAATGCCGGAACATATTAGCTGGATTCACATCATCAAAACCAAAAAGACTAACACATAACTTAGCTATCAGTTATCACCACGAAGGTTTCGTTGAAACAATACATAAGTTGTATATTCGTACTGTATACATGACGGTGAAATTAATTCCAACCTGAACATAGTTCATTAGATTCATTTATCACTTAGATACACCGGTTCCGTTGTCAGTTCATATTCGACATTTTTTCCACATCGGACCAGATTTTCTGATTGAATTGACTGTGGTAGTTAATTATATAATCGAATTGCCAAATTTGGGAAACTATTCATTGTTTTTAATAATCTGCATTTTGGTTATAATGTTAAGGTGATGCGCTGTTCTTGTCTAACTCAACCTAAATAGTTAAAAACTGGATAGAGCCATTATTGCACTGGTTTATATATAAAGGTTGAACCTCTGATGACAACAAACTCAACTACTCATTGCAATAATCAGACATGTCCTTTTAACTGCTTTTGGTCGGTATCTTGTACCTACAATATGTATTAGCCTATATACTTCTATGTACATTATAAGCTATGTAAAGAATAATTTTAACATAAAACTATGGTAAGACGCACATGATTATAGGTATTCTAAAAGATATTTACCTTGATGGACCTCAACCGAGCATCCTTTGCCCTCACAGATTACCACAGGATTATCTTCCCAACTTTCCTTGTCGAAACAGACATTGCAACCATCATTTTCATTAGCCACAATATCTCGGATTATGCTGTTCGCCATATCATTCAAATAAAGTAAATGCTATCCAACAAATTTTTAACCTACAGCGAGCGGTTATAATGTAAAAAATTGAAAACTGATCCTGGCGTCCCTCTGCTCATATGCTATATTTTACGTTTACACACATTTAAAATGACCTTATTATAGCAAATGAAATACATGTTCACGTATTTACCCCACTTGTTTTATTGCTTATTTTATTTAATCCTTAATGCATTATTATTTTTGTTTGCTTGTTTATTTTTATGTAACAAATAACAATAATAATAAGCCAGGTTAGGTTAGATTAGAAGTAAAATAAATATGGCGGCAGCGCTACTGTATTTGGCGCGTAACTGTAAACGATAGCAAATTCTAGACTTGTAATTTTTGTTTGATTTTTAAACTATTTTATGCATTTTTATCACATAGATTCTAAAGAAAAGCGTACTTTTCGCATTAACTAGTAATTAGTAGCATACAGCTTAATTTTGAGTACTATAGTGCCGTTTTTATCTTTAATGGAAAAAGATTGTTTGAATTACTTTCTTCCATTCCTAAGGAGCCAGTGGGATGGCGTCCGAAACGGGACTTTTTCATAATGCCATTATAGGTATAAATGCAGCAAGTTGGCAGCCCTAGAGCCTGTAAAGGGACTACACAGTGCCGTTCCAGTTTTCGGGTTTAGGTCCCTATAAAATAGGGCGGTACATACAATAAGTTTGAGACTTATTTATTATTTATCTATAGAGACGTCCTATGATAATTTGTTTTACATGGCCAAATTATTATTAATGAATTGATTGATTTCAGAATCAGATATATTGAGAGGTTTGTAAGAACCATAGAATTCATATAGGATATAGATGAACGTAAATAACAGCGGGTGGTAGATCCGTAATTTTTGAAAAGGTTTATTCTAACCGTTTTCCACAAATTATGAACTATCTAGCATAGGGCTCGTTCTTCATAAGCCTATTGACATTCCATCAGTTTTTCTTTTGGGAGGAGGGGGGTTCATAAGATTCAAATTAATGCAGTGGAATTATATTTAATCCTATCGACTATATGCTCAGGAACAGAATCAAACTCATTCTCACTCTCCCTTTCAAAACTGACTAGTTTTCAAAAGCAATGGTACGCTCTTTATAAAATATCATGATGCGCGAGTAAGAAACTACTAATACAGCTAGATATAGCATGTTTGATTAGATTTGGATGCGTTAATTGCTGGCAGCAACAGTTTGTTTTCGAATTCAAATAATCTCAAAAATTGACAGCAGCAGTCCCTTAATTAAAACGACGTTCCCTCTTTCAAAGGGACAATTTTTTTAACCGGCCGGAAACGTTGTTTTCAATAAGCAATGAAATAAAATGAAATGATATAAACAGGCCATTACCACATACAGTACAATATAGATATAAAGATACGGTATGTGCTCGGCACCGTCAAAACTACAATTAGATCCACCATATACATAACATAAAGACATCAAGTCTGGACTATAACATTTTGGCTATTTAAGAGTCAATATTTTTGAAAAACAATGAGAGAACAGTCCATATCATCACATTGGGTTTATTTGTGGTATAAAAGATTATCCTAAAAATAATTTTAGTTTGACATTCTATAGTGTTATAAAGTTTAACTAAATCTTTTCCCACTGTCACCCCTTCTCCGTGTGTAATAAAAATAAAAGTAGAGGACGACCCTGGACGGCACCCACTGCATTAAACCTCTCTAACCCTGGGGACGGCCTTGCTGGGTACAGACGGGACAGCAGGCCGCAACTGGATCCATAGATGGAAGATCCAGACTCCTGACCAAGGTAACACTATTATCAGGGAGGAATTGCTCCTTAAGCCAGGTGGGGTTGTGTATAGTTACAGAACCTCAATAGGCTAAGAACGGGGGTGGAGGAGGGGGGGGGGGGTGTCAGACGATGCCACGCGTCCCTATGGGTTGGTGGGGGCTGATATAGAAAAGGAAATTGATAGAAGAAAAAAAAAGAAAAAATTAACTTTTGCTTGAGGGTATAGGAGTGTCCTGGTTTTATATGCATGATGTACATAATGTACTATAGCCTAGTCATCAACAACTGAATTATGGAATAAGGAGCCACATTACCAGAATTATCGAGCCTCCCCAGCTTCTACAATGGGGAAGGGGGGGGGGGTGGTATTAAGTGGAACAGTTAGTTCTTTCTTTTAAATTGAATTGGCTAATAGGCTTGGACAAACAGCAGCCTCCCAGTGAACAACCGTCCCCCACCAAATTGACAACTGATGAGGAGCAAACTTTCAAAACGGCACTAATCCATTTTCGTAAAATGTTCAGGAAACACGAAAAACATAATTATTTTGGCTTTATTATAATGGGATTACATAAGATTTTAACCCTTCAGAAGACTGGGTTAAAATTTTTTTGTTTTTGTTTTGATTAGCAATCCTGATTCAACTCATTTTCTAGATAGAAAATCTATGATAAAATCAATTTTTAATTTTCATGGATTTGTGACGTTTTGAAAGTTTGCTACTCAACTATCCCTTTCTTTTTTAAAACATAAATTACAGCAAAAAATGCTGAGGTAAGCTTATAGAAACCAATTAATTTTTAGTCACCTTTTAGGTAATACACGTAGCATATTAAAATTAAAAAAAAAATATTTAGGCCTATAGTTTTTTTTTAAAGTCCATATTGTCCCATTTTGTGAGGGCCTTGCCGGCCTACTGTGGATGAACCAAATTTCTGAATTTGCTAATACCCAAGGGCCAAGGCCGAAGATAGCCTAAAAGCACCTAATCTGATGACCATGAAATATTAACTTAAATGTCCCAGAGAACAACTTTCTAGATACGGAAAAATATTTGCATTGGATTTGTGCCAGCAAAATTATGTAATACCACACAGCTTCGGCTTTTGATAAGCCTAGGCTTCATAGGCCTAAAACATACATATAATAAGAGAGATGGTTTTTGTAATACTGCGTCATTGATAGGCAAACAAACACTTCAGTCAAGTAGGCACTTTCGGTTCAGAGTATATAAATGTGGCGCTTTATCGCAATTCCTCCTTCACTTTCAGAATAATGGCCGAGCAAGGGTTCTCCACTAAAGCGCTATGGGCTGGCTGCGATCCCGAACAATTCGCGGCTTGGGATGTCATGCCTACAATTTCACCCTCGTCCACATTCAAACAAATAGCTCCTGGCAAATTTAAACGGTATGTACAGTTAGCTAGACTACTTCTTAATTTCGCCATTTTTACTTTATTTTACACCGTGCCAAGTTAAAGAACCAGTAAATTTACCAGTGAACCCGTGCTGGCATCTTTTCATATTTATCAATTAGTACAACGTAGAATAGGTACCAATATAGATAATGAGTAATTCCTTATAATTTTTTTTAGTCACTGGTTGCCCCTATATCTGAACCCACCCATGGCCGTACCCAGGATTTTGTTTGGGGGGGGGGGGGTCCAAAAACATAATTTAACGTTTTTACGTATTACATTATTGAAAATCTACTCTTGGTATCCAGTATAGAACCCTTCTATTACGGAGGGGGTCAGGACCCCTTGAACTCCCCCCTCCCCCGGGCACGGCCATGTCTGGACCTACCTACAAATTACAATAGGCTATATATCTAGCTTAATTGCCTTATATACAAATGAACATAATGAACATAATGCGGCAATTCCACCGGCGATTTTACTTCTATTTGTGATTTGAGATTTTTTGTTTGTTTTGTTTTAAGGAGACTATTATGTAAATACTTAACTTATCTATTAACGTATAAATTAAGTTATAATATGGTAGCAGACATCATCATTAATAGGTTCTACCATATTATATAGCTTAATGTTTAATAGATAAGTTAAGTATCTACATAATAGTCTCCTTAAAACAAAACAAACAAAAAATCACAAATCACAAATGAAGTAAAATCGCCGGTGGAATCGCCGCCTTACATTATGTTCATTTGTATAGTATATAATTATATACCAATTAAGCTAGATATATAGCCTATTAATTTGAAGTAAAATCGACAATAAGAATTGCCGTCTCCACCGGCGAATTTACTTCAGTTGTGATTTGAGATTTTTTGTTTGATTGTTTTGCTTTAAGGAGACTGTTATGTAGATACTTAACTTATCTATTATACATTAAGTTATAATATGGTAGAGACTTATTAATGGCGTCTGCTACCATATTATAACTTAATTTATAATAGATAAGTTAAGTATCTACTGATAATAGACTCCTTAAAACAAAACAAACGAAAAATCTCAAATCACTATTAATGAATTAAGTAAAATCGCCGGTGGAATTGCCGCCTATGATATATATATTTTTTAGATTTGACTATTCCCGTTTTGGAAACCCTACCCGAGCCGTCCTGCAAAATGCCCTCGCCGCCCTGGACAATGGTGAACATGGCTTAGTGTTTTCATCGGGGCTCGCATCCATTGTTACTGTTTTCAATCTGTTGAGCTCAGGGGACAATGTTATTGTAACGGATGATTTGTATCCAGGAACTATGACTTATCTTACACAGGTAAGCAAGAGTTACAATAATTTTTTTAAATATCAACGGTACTTTTATTTTTGCCTGTTTAATAGGGCCTATACGATTTAGTCAGGCAAACTGATATCAGAAGCTCAATGGACAACGAGGTAATACCAACTAATACAGTTTGTCTGCCTATCTTTATTTAAAAAGAACCGGTCCGAGTTTACTCCAACATGCTTTCCAATTTATAAATTAGTAGATAGAAATAATGTGTAATTTCATAGTAAATAATTTCCCTATGGTTAAATTTCAGAACCCTCGAAGGGAGAGGGGGGGGGGGGGCGTCCACCTCAATATATTGAAAACCCCTTAAAACTCAATTGCATATTCAGGAACGAACAGACCAATAGGCTACATTGTAACAGTAGTAACAATGACCATGGCTCGTAATATATTGGAGCGTGAATTTTCCATAATTTCTTCAAAAAATAATTTTTTGCACAGAACCAAATATTTTTGTGGGAATGCAGCATGTCCGGTTTTGTTACTCTATTGAAACCTAAAACATACATGAAGGTAGAAATCATCGATAGAAAGGTTCCGCAGAAAAATTATTTTTAGTCATTTTTCATGAAAATTGACTTATTTTAATTTTTTTACCCCCAGAAGCAAACCATCAAGGGGCAAGCGACCCCCCGCATTTTGTTGACATTAGTAACGACTACTATATACAGTATGCGAATTTAAAAGAAATAGTTGCAGCCGTTTTTGAGAAATAATTTTTTTAGACGGTTTTTTGAAGTTTTTTGATAATTAAACCCCCCCCCCCAATTGAGTTAGCCCAAAATAAAAATAAAATGTCACGAGGCATGATTTTTGTGAACCTATACAAGCAAAATTTCATCAAAATCGACCTAGTAGTTTGCCCGGAAATAGATGAACAGACATACAGACAGACATTTCGTAAAACCCATTTTTTGGGGTTCTTGGGACCTCAAAACGTGTAATTCCGTTGAAATCTTGGAACCGAAAATTTCGACCATCACAAAGCTTTCCTTATACTACGTATAAATTGGAAAGCAAAAATAACAAACTCAGCACAGCATACAAGCGATTATTAACCTTAACCTTTTAATACCCTACATTTTATTATAGGTGGCGATTCGAATGAAAATTGAAGCAAAATTCGTCGATGTAACAAACACTGAAAACATCGTAAAAGCAATTACACCCAACACCAAAATGATTTTCATTGAAACAGCTACAAATCCTAAGCTTAAAGTACCTGATATCAAAGCCGTTGTAGCGATTGCGAAAAAAGCAAACCAAGAGATCCTTGTAGTCGTGGATAACACTTTTCTAACGCCATATTTCGTGAGACCTTTGGAGCTTGGGGCTGATATTACGTTGATGTCGCTAAGTAAGTTTATGAACGGGCATCATGACGTCATCATGGGAGCTGTGATCGTGAAAAGGAAGGACCTCCACAGTAGACTGTTCCTGCTACAGAAAAATCTGGGTGCCATTCCATCCGCTAACGACTGTTACCAGGTAAAATTTATTTCAATTCCGCTCATTAGATAAGCTTTGTATTGCAAGTAACCTACAATCAAGGCCGTAGCCAAGGGGGGAAACCACTATGTAATATCCCATGAAATTTCTGAAACCCCCCCGAAAAAACATCCGGGCTAAATGGTCCACCTGACGTCACCACAGGTGAGGTAACCTCAATACATATATTGAAAACTTCATTCTATTAATTTATTTAGTGTACGCTGCATATATTTCAGGGGGGGTCCGGACCCCCTGAACCCCCCTTTGGCTAAAGTTTTGTATAAACGTAGGGCTATTCATTTAGAACCCTTGTCTAGTATAGCGCCCAACTCGCTCGTACATTCGGAGTCATATATTTAGTTCTGTATAACTGAGAATCGTTTTTTTCGAGTGTGCCCTCCTAAGGCGGGGTTTCCACATATACGAGTACGTCAATGGTCAATGAGAAGTATGAAATTGACGTTTTAGCAGACATTAAAGACATACTAAAAATGTCTGCTACCACGTCTAAACCATATTTCTCATTGACCATTGACGTATGTGGACACCCCGCCTTAGTAAATTTGCCTTCTTATTTGGCCGTTGACTAGGATAGTTGAGGCCCTTGAGGAATGATTGGTGAGAATATTTTAATCCCTGCCTGTTTCGATTTTAGAATATACCCATATATGGTAGGTAGCCTATACTTATCAGTTACAGCTGCAGTATTCTATTCTATATTACTGGGTGAAGTCATGCAGGGTAATCTTACCACAACCATGCATAGAGTTCTATATATTGGTATAGTCCACGCAAAATGAGAAAAGTATGGACATGGAATGTTTTGATCCTGTCCAACACTAAAAATATTCCTTGCACCATTTTGTGTTACCTTGTTGCATTGGATGCAAGGCATAACAAAAATTGTGCAAATAGAATATTTTTAGTGTTGCACAGGGTCAAAACATTCCATGTCCATACTTTTCTCATTTTGCGCGGACTATAATATGGGGCATTTTCAGCCCGTTCAAAATATTTTTTTTAATCCGGCTATTCACCTGCTAGGCTATATAGGCATATGTTTTTTGCAATGATGGGTGGCCCTAGAAATTAAAAAAAATATATATATATTTCTGGTAGGAAATGAGCGTCCCATTTCTCCTATAGAACTCGTAACAAGGCAGCAGTAGGGCCTAACGTATCTTGAGATTTTGGGATTGTAGCAAACTACAGAAGCCACTATGCTCCGACTTGGTTGCATAACTTTATTTTTGTACAATATATATATTTCTTTTAAATTATATAATACATGTAAAGTATATGATAAAATCGTCAGAGTATGGTCAAAATCAGGTAGTTCTGTCCTGTCATTGTCATTGTGCTAGTGCCTCAGTGACAGTGTAGAAAGCTTTCTCTAAGAGATGGTTTCTAAGCAATTTAGGGAAGTCATAGAAGGATTTCTCGCCGCTCTCAGTTCAATCGGGAGTTTTCTAAGGTAGGCGAAACCTTGTAGTATAGGATCCAGTCGCTCACACTTGGCTGTGCGTGGCACTGGCCTTACAAGGTCTCCCCGATGCCTCGTGTTGTAGGTGTGAGTGTCCCCGTTTTGTTTAAATGTCCCCCACACCTCATGCTTTAAGATATGTAAGATGCAGCTAAATATGTACAGACTTGGGGCTGTCATGATTTTTAATGATTTGAAGTGAGAGCGACAACTGTCACGAGGTTAGCATGTATAGCGCACTCCCCTCTTTTGAAGCCTGCTGAGTACAGCGTCCATATGTTCCCTACGGAGGTCCCTCCCCATTGTACATAATGGAATTATAGAGACAAGATTAATTTTGAACAGGCGTGCTAATCTCCAACAAAGATAGCGTAACGTAGGTATTGTTAGATTAATCTATAGGCTACCTTGTATACTTGGCATGACTCTCCGAATTATATTATTTTTCAATAATTGTAGGTGGTTCGGAGCATCAAAACTCTACCTCTTCGCATGGAGAAGCACATGCAAAATGGGCTGGCGGTTGCTAGGTATTTGGAGTCACACCCAAAAATCACCAACCTGCGTCATCCTCTTCTGCCTTCCCACCCACAACACCAACTGGCTAAATCCCAGAACAAGGGCCACAGTGGCCTCATCTCCTTTAGCGTTGACGGCACCGGTGAAGATGTTACAAAGTTTATCATGTCTCTTAAGGTAGGAACAAGACTTTTGTTCGGTTGCATTTTATGACACGTAAGCTTAGACATTGCAGAGTATTCTTCTTATTCTTTAGCCAACGCCCATCCTTGGCTAGTAAGCCACTTGACGCCGTGTCGCAAATACTGTATTCTGCATAGTAGAGTTGGGCCAATCCCTCCTGTGTCTCAGTTCGATTTTCTACTGCAATGCCAGTGCAGCAGCTGAATATAGACCGTGATCGGCATTCCCTTCCCCTTGAAAGCAGAGGGGGCATTCGGATGAATCAGCGATACCGTACCTATTAAGTGGAGGTAGTCGTCCTGTGGCCATTCGGAACGCTGCCACAGCGATGACATGTGGAGTAGGCTAGTGGTATGGACTCTGACTTTCGCCAGAAAGGTTGTTGGTTCGAGTTCCACACTTGCTACTTTTACTGGCCATGCTCACATATAGGCATCAATCGTATACAGCACGTAGTCCCGGGCATTAATAGTTGAGTGGATAAGGGAGGGTTTTATAGCCTACATATAGGCCGAGGCTGCATGGGCGAATCTTACGTCAAAACGTGCAAAATCAGAAATGTAATGTTTTACTGGTCTGTAGGCCTATAGCCTCGGGTAGCCTGCAGTTCTATATGTAGGCGAGATGGGACATTAGTTTCCCGATTTTTTTTTTTTTTTAGGGGGCCACCCGCCACGTCACCATATTAACCAGTCATTGAAAATACGTCGCAGGTGGCCTCAGGATTATAAAAAAAAATCGGCCGGCTCGAATAACCCATCTCTACATTCAATTCAAAACCAAAACCCAGTTACATTTCCTTCTTATAGGTGATTCTTTTGGCTACAAGTCTGGGAGGTACGGTCTCCACAGTCTGCCTTCCAGGGTCCATGACTACTGACGAACTCGATGAAAGCTTAATAGCGTTGCGAGATCTTCCCGACACATTTGTTCGGCTTTCGGTGGGTCTTGAAGACGAAAAGGATCTTTTAGCGGATTTGAAACAAGCTTTGGATAAAACGTTCAGTAGTTAATATTGAAATAAGCTATTTTGAAGACTATACCAGCTTAGTCTTGAATCAAGAGTAAACTTGTCTTAGCGTGAATTAGTTAAAACCCGTTTTAAGTGTCACGCTATTACTCCCACTGTTGAGTACAAGAGAATTTTTATCCTGTGTAGTTGTTGATATCGACCTTAATAATTACTGTAGCGTCATGATATGGAATAGGAGTTGGCTTTCCTATGTGACTGAAAAATATTTTTTTATAACAAAATGTACCGTGCAATAAAATGCCAAATATAGTAATGGAAAAAAAATTAGTGTATTTCATAATTAATTTCGCGTTTAAAATATATTTTCCATTCGACATAATGCCTGTTGTACTTATTGGCTGCATACCTGGTAACCTATTAACCTACTAATTACTATGATATACAAATTCCGCAAACATCTTGATTTCATTCCTCTGAAATCTGAATCATTTACGAAAAATCTAAAAACAATTAAAAATATTAACCGCCTTTACGTTGCCAACATAATCTTGCGAACCTGTACAAAATATAAACTAAACAAGTCAACAACAAAATGGCCGCCAAGCGCGTTGCAGGCATGGAGAGTTTAGTAGAGTTTGGATATTTTCTTGGGAATATTATGAATATGTCCTCCTATAACAACTGTTCTTGGTAAGTTTCTAAGCATTGTTTTAGTTTAATCTTCATTACTAGTAAACCGTTGTAGCAATTTTAAACTTATTGTATTATTAGTTTTACTTAAGAATGATGATGGTGGCTTGGTGTATTATTTGCAACATTGACAGCTACCTTTGATTAATTAAATTGGAATTTTGAGAATCAATGGTACAGCTCAAAATTTAAAATGAACAATTTGGGGGGGGGGGAGGCCTTTTTTGTGGGTCTGGGAGCCCAGGTTCCTGTTTGCGCCCCTGCTGATGATGATCCTGATTCTGCTCCTGGTTAAGTATCGCCGTCATTAATATTATAAGACATAGCCTACCTGCCTACATCAATATGCGGAGTTTTTAACCCGTCTTGAAGGCCATCTAGGCCGCCTTAATCCAGCTGTCTCCATATCTCGTTAGGTCTGTACAAGGGATACATACCAGCACCGTTTATTATGCGCGAGTGACTTATGAAATTCTGGTGCCAACGGTACGATTTTAAATCATGTAACTTAAACCGTCAGGTATCAAATTTTACAGAAAATTTGTTATTTCCCAAGTGACTAAGAAAAAAAGATTAATTAATTAAAGTTTTATAAATAGTGAAATACTGAGACAAGTTTCGACTGTAGCCTACAGCGCACTATTGGGTCAATTTAATTGTAAATACTTAGTCTACACATTGTCTCATTGAATTGGAATACGAGGTAAATTATGTTACTGTCAATCGTATATTAGGCTTATACATAAATTGAACAACATTGCCTAGTTGGATTGTCTGCCACAAATACATTATTATTATTATTGTAGTAAGTAGTAGATCATAATGCTTCCGAATGCCAGGTCTTACATCGAACCTGTAGATAACTACATAGCTTTAGCTTTATATTTAGCTGCCGAAATGGTGAAGTATGTTTAATGAGCGTTTGTTAACTATATTACAGATTACTATAGCAATCTATCTGAGTTAGTCCTATTTATTTTTTGTAAATGAAAGCTTTGAATGTGTTTTGAATTGGGGCATTCGAACCAACAGCCTTTCATACGTGTTTTAGAGTCCTTAGGTCATGTAGTTACTGCTCCATATATCAAAATAAGGTTGTACAGGGCCATTACCCATTTTTTGGGTAACCAATGTGGAAACGTTAGTTAAGCCTGCCTAGAATGCTCCATAATATTTTTATATTTTGTCGACCCCTTAGACTGGCCAATTTATTTGACCTTGACTATCCATCTAATCGCTGCGTGCGTTGTTATTGATAATTAATACTAAGCTGGGCATATTGTTTTTTTTTTTTTTTTTTTTTTGCTATAGTTTTAGACAACTGCTCACTTTAGTCGTTCAGATTTCATCAACATGGACGCTGCCGGGTTTTCGACCACTTCCATTTGGGCGGGGTGCGACCCAGAACAGTGGGCGGCATGGGATGTTATGCCCCCTATTTCAGTCACGGCCATATACAAGCAAGTCGCCCCCGGACAATTCAAAAGGTAAATAACTAGTAGGCTACAAGGAACAGAAAATTTTTTTTGTTTTGTTACACCATACGTCTAATTTAGGTTACATAAATAAGGTTTTTGCAAGAATTGGCTTGTCTTTTTCATTTCGCAAAATTGCATTGATCAGCGCCCTGTAGTCCCCAGACGTAGCACACTGAAGAAAAAATGGCTAGTGACAGCATGATTTCTTAATTAAAAAAAAAATTAAAAAAAAGGCCCTGATGTATTTGTCTATTGAAGTTAGGCACAATACATTTTTTGCACATTTATTTGTGGTGTTTGGGTGAACCTTGCCTTAAGCCAAAGACAGCATTGACTTTGGTATGATTTGTATTATCTCTACTTCATCTTGGTTCTCAGCAAACTGGCGCATGGCATGCCAAGCTGGCTGCAAGGGGCAATGAGGCGCCCATTTCACCGACCGGCTAGGGCTATTTACAAAAAAGGTGACGTGGTAGCAGACATTTAAGACTTAGGCGGGGTTTCTACCGACTTCGCATTGCAGAATTGACGGAAATGTTTATTTTCCTCTATGCCATAGTTAAAATTGATCAATGATCATACAGTAACATCACAAACAAACTAAAATTAAAAAATGGCGTCATGGGATATGTTAAGTACAAACATTTTAATTGATTTCTATAAAAAGAAAAATTCTAATTTCCGTCATCAATGTCATTTGCATTCTGCAATGCGAGGTAGGTGGAAACGCTACCTAAGTCTTGAATGTCTGCTACCACGTCACCGTTTTTGTAAATAGCCCTAGCCGGTCGGTGGAATGGGCGCCTGATCAAACATAACAAAAGTATCTGTGGGTGATTATGTTCCATCTTATATAAAGCACCGTTGCCCTACAAGGAGCGGACACTTAATCTCCATTGAACTGGCTACTTGGAGGAAAGTGGAACTGGCCCCGACTAATAAGAGCAAGTCCTTTTGGAATGTGTTACCCCAGTCCTTTAAAGAACAGCCCTACAAGAAATTCAAATCCACCCTCAAAGTGTTTCTCATACAAAATGTTTTTTACACAACGGACGAAGTAACGGCAGCTATCTCAAGCATCATTTTAAAATAGAATTTAGAAAGACTTTAAAAAGAATTGTGAAAGAATTGTAACTGAATTGTTAATGTAACTGTAACTGTAATTAGTGTAATTTGTAACGCGGTTTCTTATATTCTGTTAATGGGATGACCTAGGTCTCTCATTTAATTTATATAATGAAAATAAAGGTGATTATTATTATTATTACTATAGGTTTGTTTGCAATAATTGCCTCAAGTTAATAGGCTTGAGCCGGACTTAATCAAGTACCGCATGCGTGAGTGTCTAAGGGGTAAGCAGGTAGCATTGCAACTATTCTAACCTACTGAAAGATCTACGTCTTTGAAATAATAGGGTTACTGCATTACTAATAGGGTTATAAAAGGCTACTTGACAGTTGTAACAATAAAATATAAAATATGCCAGATAATGTAGCTTAAATGTTAACAATTCAATAATCCAATGTTTTTGCATGAAAAAAAAGGTAAATATTAAACAATGAATAAATAAATGTTGGTGTGTTTAACTGTGGATTACAAGAGCTAAACGCCAAAAGACATGGGTAACATGAAAATGACGTCATAGTCCAATCGCCGCCATGCTGTGGTGGACCACCTTCAAGCCCTGCGGCATCACAATTACGGGTATTCACTGTGTTGATAGAAAAGGGAATAGAAAAATAGCTCAGCGTGAGGATACCTCCGTCACCATAGAAATAGAAAAACCTAACCTAACCGAAATTAGAGGATATGGAAAAAACCCACGATCTACGCCTAACCGGGGCGTCGTCTTAACCGTTGGACCACAAGCCCCGACATGTCCAGTAATTGCCAAATCCTCTACTTATGCTCAAATTGACTTTAATGTCAGTGTTATATTTATACCATATATATAATACTACAGTGTATTGAATAAAGCATTGCCTTTAATGCAATTAAGTAAGCTCACAGACCTGTTCGGTTGGATAGTTGTGTAGTTGTGCTAACCTGTCTAGCAACACGAATCATGTCAATTTGAGCATAAGTAAAGGATTTGGCGATTACTGGACTTGTCGGGGCTTGTGGTCCAGCAGTTAAGACGACGCCCCGGTTAGGCGTAGATCGTGGGTTCGAATCCCGCCAAGCCCAGTTTTTTCCATATCCTCTAATTTCGGTTATAATGAGGAGGTTACCTCTTCAACCAAAGTTAATTTAATGTCAGTGTTATATATATACCATATAATACTACAGTGTATTAAACCTAACCTAACTTATCTCCAAAGTTTCTTTGCTTTTGGCTATTAACATATGGACATCTGCTGTAGTCCACCTCTTGCCACATGTTTCCTTTTGTTGTATTTTTATTAATTTCTGTCGTAGAGCAGAGAGCTCATTTTTTAAATTAAATAAAAATGAAAATCAAATTCAAAACAAAAACAAATATGGCCGTTTTCGATTTCCCAAGAGCAGCTCCCCAGCCTACCGATCGGGTAAAGTAGGAAACGTAGAAAAACACGTATCCTTATGGCATTATTTTTCTACGCAGAAAAACGGGAGTTCTATTCCCTCAGTTTCCTACTTTCCCTAAGGGAAAACCAAACGCAATAAATACCCCTATTGACGTCCCACTCCAAACCATCAAACTTAAATTGGTGGAAAAAATATTTTCCCTCCTACTAAATAACGTTTTTTTAACAAATAATAATAATTTTTAGGGGTTAAAATAGATCTACTGATGAAAATGTTTAAAAAAATTGTCAAGTAGCCTAATATGTCCATGTTCCATATGGACTAACGCAACACTAGGCGCTGTATCTATACAGTATACTGTTCTCCATATACTCGTACATAAGGTAATTCATAGTAAAAATTATTATGAATTATTTATCCATACCTTTATGGATTTGTTTAGTGATTTGCCATATTTGGCGTTGAATTCTTCTACTATTTGAACCAGATCAACCTCACTTCTCGTCACAACTGTCCTGATAAGGGTCCGGTCATTTGTCCATAGTCCGTTTAGACTTTTGTAGAGACAGCCAGCCAAAAACGCTGGCTTATTTCTCGCGCATGTCACTGTAAATATGAGTACATATAACTCAAATTTTTAAAAATAGAATAGCGTGGTACAATGCTTAATTTATGGGTGCAAGTGGAAGACAATTATTTACTAGCCAACGCCCACCCATGGCAGGTCAGCCATTCGGTGACGCGCTGACCCGTATCTCCTTGCTGTCTCCCGGAAGATGTCATCCGTTTGGTCTTCCCCGTTTTCTACCAGGTCTGGGCACTCGGGTAGTTAAGGTTTTTGTCTCGAGCCCACCTCTTTCCAGACATCGCGGTCCCTCGCCTTCCCCAAGCTGCCACCGGCATTCTACTCAGGTCACCCTCCAACATTGTCCCGGCTTCGGTTCCGTGGCCTGCCTTGTCGCCTTCCGCCCTCTATTCTCGCTCTATATAGGGGTTGGAGACAGGAGTACAGCAAGTGATGGAGGATGTAGGAGCCAGTACATACGTGGAGCTGAAGAGGGTAGGGCGTGCCACGATCAAGGGGAGTCAACCAGCCAGCCGGATTGAACTTGAAGAAGAAGATAGGGGTTGGAGACCGATTTTGCGCGATTCGCTCCTCATAAGACTGTTCTAAGGCGCCCATTCCACCGACCGGCTAGGGCTATTTACAAAAACGGTGACGTGGTAGCAGACATTCAAGACTTAGGTGACGTTTCCACCGGCCTTGCATTGCAGAATGCAAATGACATTGACGGAAATTAGACTTTTTCTATTTATAGAAATCAATTATAATGTTTGTACTTAACATATCCCATGACGCCATTTTTTAATTTTAGTTTGTTTGTTTGTGATTTTACTGTATGATCATTGATCAATTTTAACTATGGCATAGAGGAAAATAAACATTTCCGTCAATTCTGCAATGCGAGGTCGGTGGAAACCCCGCCTAAGTCTTGAATGTCTGCTACCTCGTCACTGTTTTTGTAAATAGCCCTAGCCGGTCGGTCGAATGGGCGCCTAACCAAAGCAAATACGCCATGTTTGAGGTTTAATGTTGGTTCTTTCGCGTTAACAGCCAACAATACTTGTACCTCTAAAGCGTATCCAATAAGGAGACCATGACGAAGATTAACATAAAATCTTTCTAAAAATCCTTTTTGACATTATGTTACTGACCTATAGCTAGGAGGGCTTGTTTGATATCTCCGGAAAAGTCTTTGTCAATAGCCTCTTCCATGCTTGTACTCGAAACATGCTCGAATGTTGCAAAAACTGCATTGAGATGGGCAAAGCTTCGATTGCAGAGTATCATATTGAAAGACAGTTCGTCTGTGCCAATACGAAGTTCTCCTGTAAAAGAGAAAGTTTCCAATGAAGACTATAATGAAGAGGAACCAAACCAAACTCAAATTTATATTAGTATGACTTCGAACCATATGCCATACGCATATGATGTGGGAAAGGGATCGATAGGGGCTTAAACAATGAGAATTAATTTTACAGAAAAAGGGCACTGTTTAACTTGTTAGCTAGTTTTTTAAATTAATTATTAAAATAAAAATAAAAGGGACCTGCTTGCTTGTATCCATATAATTCGTCCAACATAATTTGGCTGGCAGATTTCCAGGCACCCAATCGGAACCTAGGTGGCCGTGCCCAGGGGGTGGTCCAAGGGGTCTGGACCCCCTCTGAAATAAAAGGGCTTTATACTGCATAGAATGGACTTTCATTAATAAAATACGTTAAAAATATTTCCCCCCCCCCCAACAAAAACCTGGGCACGGCCTTGTATATACCCTACCTGAAGGTCATTTTATACTCATCCAAAATATGTATTTGAGAGATGTCTTCTAGCTCTTTTCCTTTAACTACTAACTAAACATGGCCAATACATGTGCTTTGAACATAAGTTTCACCAGCAGGATATGTCTGTTCTTAAATGTATAAAATATATACAGTATACCTGCTCGCAGGAGGGTACAAGTATCGGAGTTAACACTTTTTTCGTCTATCAGTCCGTCATTTGGTCTGTTGGCTTCGCACAATGTCATCAGAAGTCTTCTGAATTGTCCTGAGGTGTCCTTTATAATATCAGCTACCATTTCCGACCTGAACACTGTCAAGATTCAAGATGAGATAAGATACGAGCATCATAACCGTATACATAACTTTTGCAAAGTCAAATAGTCCTACATGTTTGTAACTCATTCGGTACAGTAAAAGTATTGCCGATATTCACAAAATAAACCCAATCACTTCCGCAGAAATCTTGTTGTTGTTTCCAACGCCTGCTTTCAGCATTTCTGCTTTAAGCAACCCTGTCAGCCTGGCGGGGGAATGAGTCTGTTTGTTAACTTGAGGCACCCTAGTAGTAGTAGTATGGTTTGACACAGTCCCAGGCCACGGTGTGGGCCCATAGGACTCCAGTGGACCTCCTGTTTATAGTGGATTCCGAACCACTTGGGAAACACAGTGAAGTCACACGATTAGTTCGGAGGTGACCAGGACAAGTCCTACCATGTTTCCCTACCGGCACTGTGCACACGACCAATTTATCTGCAGCTTTGAACCTGCTCTGGTCCGCTGGATTCAACTTGGTATGGCGGCCGGCTGAGGCACCCTAAGGGCAGACTCTTTCACCTCGGGGGAAGGGGAGTTGACCACTTGGGGAACATGGTAAAGTCACACGATTAAATCGGAGGTGACCAGGACTCGGCACGCACGTAGAGTGACTGGTGTAGTCTCAGCCCGTTATCATATCCCACCATGTTCCCCTGCCAACGCTGTGCACACTTCCATGTTTGCCGCAGTTTGAAACATGCACTTCTCTCATGGATTCAACATGGTAAGGCCGTTAGCGCAGAAATCTTGAAATGTGTCTAAACCGGTCTAAGTAATAATTTCATTATAGGGTGCGTTCGAGGAACGTATGGTATAAGCGTCCATTAGGCTAACTGTCAATTTACAAGTTACGGCAGCCATTCAGAACCAAGAATGGTTGCTGATATCTAGTGCAAGTTAGAATTCAAGTCTTGTTGCTGGCGCTTGACTTGCTGTTGTGAAAAGGGCAACTATCGTTCTATATAGGAGAGATGGGACATTGGCTTCCCGCCAGAAATATATATTTGAATTTCTGGGGCCCCTCGCCACGGCCCCTATGACCAGCCATTGTGAAAAAGTGGGGCCTACCAGGTCCAGAATTCAAAAAATATTTTTGGCGGTGGAATGTCCCATCTCTTTGGCATAGAACTCTAGAAGCAACTGTTGCGTGGGGGGTTCTCTTCTGAATTTTTTCCTACCTCGGTTCATCCGCTGCTTATGCCAAATTTCAGGATACTGTACTCACTTTCTCTATAGTTAGCTTTGAGATATTGCAGTTCTGAAGCATTTAATATTGCTAAAATTTCAATAATTGTATCGCTATCCATTTCTTTTCCTTTTAAGGCGCTCCTTATTTCGTTAGCATAAAACTCAAATTTAGGTGTCGTTAATGCAACCACAAGGCTCTGGAGTTTTCTTTTTGTTCCGTTTTTTAAATCAATTGTTAGTTCCTAAAATGGAAAATTTAACTTGTAAACGTACTGCAAGCTCCGAGGTTTATTAATTAATTTTTTTAAGTTGTGTAGGCCTAGACTTGAAAATGACATTATACAACATTAATTTCAAATACAGTAGTAGTTTTCGGAACTCAATTATACAAGCTCAAGTTATTCCAATATATACTAATCCTGGAACTGGCCATTCACGAGGGCTCCAAGCCAAATGGCGCGTCCTGTTTCATTTGGCGTTAGTGCCATTTAGAGGGGTCATCACGACTACGCTGAGCCAGTCGCTCCAAATCTTTCAAATTGTATAGTGTGACGATATGGAAGAGGTACTTTTACACTGTACAATTTGAAAGATTTGGAGCGTAGTCTTGATGACCCCTCGAAATGGCGCTAACGCCAAATGGAACAGGACGCGCCATTTGGCGTGGTGCGAGTCCGTTTGGAGCCCTCGTAAATGGCCAGCTTAATGCCAACATGTAGGCTACATATATTGCAATTTCAACTTAGGTTAAAGAGGAAAGCTTCTTACGACGTTATATCTGAAAATAGATAAAAAGAAAAATTTAGACTGCACGGGACTCGAACCCACGATGTCTGATTTCTTGGGGTGTCATGTTGCCTTTACACTAACTGTCCCGCCTTGGAATGGCATAGATCTTGGATTCGCGTCCCATACTATCCTGATATTTCTTATTCTGTATTACATGCGGCTTTTATGTAACCATCTCGAGGGTGGATTTTTCCAGCGTCGGAAATCTGACGCGGCAGGTGAAGCCACAGGTATGGTTCATTTGATACATTGCAGTATATGTATGGCATATAATACTGACTTTAAAATAACTTGGTTGAAGAGGCAACCTCCTCGTTATAACCGAAATTAGAGGATCTAGAAATGTTTTCTAAATCTTCTAATCTAGATCTAAATATTACAATTTTAAATAGACGATTTAGGAAACTCGGTAACTGCGGGCTTGTGGTCTAGCGCTTAAGATTATGCCCCAGGAAGGCATAGATCGTGTTCGAATCCCACCAACTCCGGATTTTCCTAGATCCTCTAATTTCGGTTATCGTACATTTATCTGCTGCCACCGTTTACACTATTCTAGATATATCATGACAGCCCCAAGTCTGTACATATTTAGATGCATTTTACATATCTTAAAGCCTGAGGTGTGGGGACATTTTTACAAAACGGGGACACTCACGCCTACAACACGAGGCAACGGGGAGACCTTGTAAGGCCAGCGCCACGCACAGCCAAGTGTGAGCGACTGGATCCTATACTACAAGGTCTCGCATACCTTTGAAAACTCCCGATTGAACTGAGAGCGACGAGAAATGCTTCTAACTTCCCTAAACTGCTTAGAGACCATCTCTTAGAGAAAGCTTTCTACACTGTCACTGAGGCAGTAGCACAATGACAATGACAGAACTACCTGATTTTGACGATATTTTGACGATTTTACTGTATACTTTCTTGTCAATTACTTGCATTGTATAATTTAACAGAAATATATATATATATATATTTGTTATTTATATTCAAAGCATTGGACTGTTAAAATGTGTTTTTCTTAAGGCGCGGTTTCCACATACGTCAATCGTCAATGAGACATGTGAAATTGAAGGTTTAGCAGACATTAAAGACATACTAAAAATTCTGCTACCACGTCAAAACCATATTTCTCATTGACGATTGACGTATGTGGAAACCCCGCCTAAACCTTACCCTGCCATACTGCTTCTGGTACTGCTTCCCAATAGCCATCCTCTGCGACTTTGTTTTATTACTTAGCATCGTTATGACAACCGTTTCATCAATAGTGGCGCATTTTATAGCGTTGCGTAGAATTTCTGCATCATTTGTTGGGTTGAACTCATCAGTTGCAATAATACTCTGTAATAGCTATATTATTATGTCAGCAATACTATTTTGTCTTTTTTTTCTGGTGAGCTAGTATACTCTATAAGATTACAACCAGCTACTCTGGTTATGTACATTTTGATCAATTCATGAACTCTTGTCTCTGATTCTTTAAATTTTGGTATACCTAACCTATGCGCAAACTAATTAATAAGAGCTATCTCGCTGAAACTTTAAGTGCTTATAGCAGACTAGATAGCAGGTCTACATACAGTAGATACAAACACAGCACCTGATACTGCACCGTTTTTGCTATATACGACAGTGCCTACTGTATTGTTCCAGAGGCTTGAAATGAAATGAAAAACGACTTTATTGCAAACAAAAGGCGAACAATAAGATTATAAAGTCTTGTTTTCATGCTAACCTTAAAAACTAAAAAAAAAACATTGTAGACTATTATAAATTAATTACAATTAAATAGAGAAGAAAATTATCGTAATTAATTCTCTTACCTCATTTGCACTCCTGGGATTTTGAATCATAGCCATCATTTTGCCGAAACTAAATCGAGGTCTAACTTAGAGTATTATGAAATAAAATAAATTAATATACTCTACCTACACTTATCACTAACCTACGAAGTATAACTTAACAACAAATAAGAAAACAAAAAATAGAAATATTGGGGTTGTAGTGGAATGGTGCACACAGTAGATTTAGCAATGTTTTTTTTTTTTTTTAAATTACGCCATAGCACTAGGCTTCCGCCATCAGCTTTCTTGCAGCCCAATACAACACATAATCTGGTGAACCTCTGCTACTGACGAGAGCTGGGCACGTCTTAAGGTGTTTTCTGTTCATTTCTTCCCCTGTGTCGCACAGAGGGCAGAAAGGTTCTGCTGCTACACCTATACGGTGATGATGCTTTTCAAGGTAGTCATTACCCGTTGTTAACCTAAATTCCGCCACTGACTGGTATCTGGGTAGGTTCTTTGGCGGCCTGTCTTTTTTCTGCACTAGTTTTTCCCCGTTTTTCCAGCGGCGGTGAGCTGTGAGCTGTCCCACACTTGACCTGAAAGCATTCTTTTAATATTAAATTAGAAAAAAAATTCTTTACGCGTCTATGTAAATTTTGTAGCCGTCACCGATCGCCACAGTTATTACTTGGGGAATAACAAAGTCATTGTCACGCTGAAGGTGTTCCAAAACTGTGACCAATTGGTGTTAGCCACGACCACATAATTTGTATCGAAATGAAGAGGAACATTTCTTCTTCTTGATAACATCACATCTATGACTCTTAATATTGAAATTTCATGAGAAATTAGACTTCTTGCAACACCAACAAAAACTGAAAATACGCGGGGCCCCATTTGCTCTTAATGCCAATAAAGTACGAAAGATCAATGGAGTCTTTGGCATGTTACAATGAAGGTTCAATGGGCACAAGTTGACCAACGTAAATGAAAATCTCTTCAATAAATAAAATAAATAAAATATGAATTCCTTACATCTTACATTTTCAAGAAGTTCGTGTTGTGTGATTGGCTAAAAACTTTACTGTATCGTATGTGGCCTTTCAGATTTGATTACTCCCGTCTCGGCAACCCTACGAGGGCGGCATTGGAAAGTTCTCTAGCTCAGCTGGATAATGGTAGCCATGGCCTTGTTTTTACATCAGGAACTGCAGCTGTTGTTGCCATAATGAATCTCCTGAGCGCCGGCGACCATGTTGTGGCTACTGAAGATATGTACTGCGGAACTAAGACGTACCTGACTCAGGTGAGTCCAAATGCTGAAGGCAGTGCCGGGTTTGGTTATGGGGCCAGGGCCCAGGAGGGCCAGAGCCCCCACAAAAAAGAGCAACAAAAATCGTCATTAGAACTACTGTTTTGAATTGAAAACGACTTTATTGAAAAATTCAAAACAAAAGGCGAACAAAATCTTTCCATATAAAAATTACGTGTCACGTGTTTGTTCGCGATGGACTCCTAAACTACTGAACCGATTTTAAATTTGATTTGCACACCGTGTGCAATTCGACCCAACTTGAAAGATAGGATAGCTTACATTTCAATTTATAGTCGCAATATTATTTTATTATTTTTATTTTATTATTTGTCTGCATTACATGGATGCATAATCGCCAATTCACGGGAAAAAGGTAAAAAGACATCGCGATTTTCAAAAACCCTGCTGCGGAGCAGTACACGGGACGGGATGGGTGAAAAATGCGGAAGTATTACATTCCCAATGAAAAATGTAATGCAGACAACTGAGAATGTGGAAAATTGACGGAATCCCTGACACGACATTCATTGACTGTTAGGCGGTACGACGTTCGCCGGGTCCACTAGTAAGACTATAAAGCATACATAAGTAAACCTTTCTGTTACTTAACATTGCAGATAGCCAGCAGGATGAACATTGCAGCGACCTTTGTGGATATCACAGACCACAATAACGTGGAAAAAGTGATCCAACCCAATACCAAATTGATTTTCTTGGAAAGCATCACCAACCCCAAGCTACAAGTACCGGATATTCAAGCTATCGCAGCCATGGTGCGAAAAATCAACCCGGAAATTTTGATTGTTGTCGATAACACATTCCTGACGCCGTACTTTCTTCAGCCTTTGGACCTTGGAGTGGACATAGTCATGATGTCTCTCAGTAAATATATAAATGGTCATCATGATGCTATTATGGGAAGTATTGTCGTAAAGAGGAAGGATTTATATGACCGTCTGTTTTTCCTGCAGAAAAACCTGGGCGCTGTACCTTCGGGGACCGATTGTTACCAGGTAAGTGGTGGGCTACATCTACTGTACTTACTTCGAAAAGGTTTCGGTTTAGTAAGACTTTGGTGCTTAAAATCCGAGGACTATTCCTTTGGAGTAGGTAAATCATGGCGTGAGGAAGGCTGTCAAAAACATAACTACTATAGAAAGATTGGCGGGAACTTAACATTTCACAGATATGTAATATTCGGAAGATGTCTGCCAATTGGTCTGCTTATACTAACTTTGTAAAACATGTTTTCCTTATCATAATCAATAATCAACTCCAGTTGCCCGAGTGCCAAACGTGGGCCTCCTACACTCCTTTCCTGCCCTCCACTTCTGATTATTCAACACTTTCTCTGGTACCAATGCGACTCTTCCATAAGATCGTCCTCAATCTGGTCTCTGTATCTCTAAATACAATACTAATGCTTTAACTTAGTTTTTCTAAGTCCATCCCTCCATACCACATAGAATTTCCTGGGGGTCTTTTTGCCGCACTGACATGTGCTACTAGGCGGCACTAGGCGTGAATGTTAAAATATGCTGTGCTATCTTGGCAATCATCTGTTTTAGTTTTAGTCTTTTATATTAGCATCCGATCGAATGACAAGACCTGTAGAATAGTGGTACAGACTCCGACTTTCACCCGAAAGGTTGTTGGTTCGAGTCCCACACTGGCTACATTTTCTGGTCATGCTTCGGAGGGCATGTAAAGCAGGCGGTCCCGGGTCATCCTAGTTGAGTGTAAGAGAGGGCTTCATAGCCCTAACTCCGCTAGGTTGGCTTAGTAATAGAACAACAAAAAGTCACGATTTATTTATTTATTTATTTATTTATGACACTTCCAACGAACAAAAATTAGGTACCTGGCGCATGCCTTGTAATATGAACAATGTCATGTCATGTTCCAAGAAGCTGGAAAAACACCATTATACTATATTACGCATTAACAATGTCAGGGTCTTTGCTCTTCACACATCTTTCAGCTCTTTATGAGTCATTCCATTCTTTTCACACTATACGGCCGTCTCGCATTGGAGCACTTCCTGCACGACATTTTCGTAATCTAGAGCCTATATAGCCTTGGCTTCACACGCGCTGCAGGTTCATCTTCTTCCAATGTTCCCCCTGCTTAATTTGACGGAGGAGACGGTTCTCAGCCCTGTTTATACCGCCATTGTAATATTGTACGTTCAGTCGCCTCAATGAACAAGTAAATTAATACTTGTGCTGAGTTATAACACGCCTCCGATTGCATGGCGCTTAGGGCCTCGCACAAGTACAAGTACGATACTACCTTGTCACCACGTTGGCACCAAAGCTGATGAATCGGCCTGTAAGCTATGACATTCTGACGAAAAACTGCGCAAGGCAAGTCCCCGTCTTATACAATATTATAAAAAATAACTATATATCTTTGTAATAAAAAAAGACATTTGTACTGTAGGCTACGTCTTTTCCCCCTTCAATTGTCTCTTAAGTCTTTTTTTTTAATGGTTACAGGTCATAAGAAGTATAAAAACATTTCCACTCCGTATGAAATTACACCAGGACAACGGGCTAGCCGTTGCCAAATATTTGGAAGCTCATCCAAGTGTTGTTAAAGTAATACATCCACTACTTCCTACTCATCCCCAAGAGAAAATATTTAAGGCGCAGGCCAAAGGGCACAGTGGAATGGTGTCCTTTTATCTCTCTGGAACAGCTGAAAACTCAAAGAAGTTTCTTATGTCTCTTAAGGTATGACATTCGACATGACTCGACGCATGTTTTTGGAGTGAAAACATCTTTAGCGGCGTTGAGCACTTTTTTATTATTTAGATTGTAGATGAGGGATTAAAAGGTGTGGCGGTACCACTCGCTTTCGATGGTTTTATGAATTAGTGGACTGTATATGATTAATATTGAGATGAACCTTACCTTATTTGGTTCGCGGCGTCTCGACAGTTGAAGTAGTTGCACATGTGTAAATGTATAAGTGTAAGTTTAAGCACTGTATGACTGTAAGGTGTGTGTCTCACCGCCGCGTACTAAAGGGACACTGAAGAGCCTGAGGACTGGGGTTGGGAGAGAAACCTATATAATACCCCAGCCCAGGCAGGGGCGGATTAGGGGGTGAAACCATTACAAAAGGAAAATTGTAATGAGAGGAATTGCAATGTAAGAAGACTACGGATCTAGAGTGTGTTCAATGATAAACGAAAAATACCGCCTTGTGATACCGCCTGATTAACGTATAAAGACCTATTTTGACTATGGACACTACACACAAACAGCAAACTTTTGTATTTAGAACAAAATGATTAACATGATTAACTTAAGAAGACTGGTTTTAACTATGCATACCGCCCGCCGTCTCGTTCTCTCGCGAGTAAATGTTTCTTGCCGTGAACAGTAACGTAAGAAGACCGGTTTTGACGATGCATACCGCCCGCCGTCTCGAACGAAATTAATTCTAACCATTCCAAAATATTAAATCAAAAGTCAACGTTTTCACTTCTGCCGGCACTCCCGGAGTGCTCCCGTTTTTTTTTTGTTTTTTTTTTTTTTAAGATTAGGGCGCGAGGCCACATTTGTGGCATATGCCACCAAGACTATTAAATTATTATAGTAGTAATTATTAAATCATTGCTAGGAGTTCAGTGTGCTGGAGAAAGGCTAAAAGGGGATGACACTGCTAGGGTCGTCTCCCAGGATTAGAGGGAGTGTCGATTTTATATTACAGACTTTACAGTACATTGTACGGGCCGTCTGGTGGATCGGGCAATCTGTGAGTACAGTAAGTAAGCAAGCACACTGGCTGCATTGGGGCGGTAGGTCTTTGCTCATTAGGTACGAGTGAGTTAAATGCGTATATGTCCTATGCGCAACCTCGCGAGTGATTATGAATGAAAACGCATAAAAATAACTCGCACTTTTTATTAATAGCTAGTGAAATTGGCTTGGCGTCACTGACGTCACCACGCTACGATTTGCCTTATTTCTGTACTCCAGACACATGGCACCGTAGTTCCAAACTTCTTACTAACTTAAATCGACGCTCACTCTTGGCGTTACCGCTATTTGGTGCTGCGCCGGCCAGTATAAAGAAGTCAAGTCGTTAGTCGGCTCTGGACTGAGTGATACGTCTGTAAATAGGCAGTATTCATGCATCCACTGATGCAGAGTGGGCATTGGTCGGACGCAGCCAGGCCTTACTTAGTTAATTAGGTACTTACTTACCAACTTCCACCCCTGGCTGTTGAGGCGTTTGGTGACGGCAGGCAGCCAAACCTAAGTGGAACAGGTGAGCCGGCGGGTGATCGTCGGGCATCTGAATCGTCGATAACGAAATAGCTAGCGCCTAACCATAAGCTAAGTGTGATCGATAATGGTGAAACATTCAGTGGGAAATGTCACCGAGTTGCTGGCATGCAACATAAAAAACATTATTTAAAAATGAAGAATACTCAACAGGCAGGGGTGACAACAGAATTGCAGACGCAGAAGTTGTAGGCACTTGGATAGACCAAACCTAACTTACGTAGGTATTCAATTAAATACAAATTATAATCTAACATATGGATGCCGTCAGGTTAGCGTCTATTAGCCGAAAATCGGGCCACGCTATCCATTAAAAATGGTAACATGCATAATCGCGGCAGTCTCTGTAATCACCGGTTATTTCGCAGGTCATCTTACTGGCCACAAGCCTTGGTGGGGTCATGTCGACGATAGGATTGCCCGGCCTGATGAACGCTACCGATTTAAATGAAGCAGATGTTGAAGAACGAGGGTTACCGCCGACTTTTGTTAGATTATCCGTAGGCTTAGAAGACGAGAAGGACATTATAGAAGACCTGCGCCAGGCACTGGAGAAAGCTTATAACGACACCGAGCAATAAACGAACAAAAGAAATTTTGAAGAGACCCTGAAAATCTCTAGGTCTTTACTGGCTTTGGAAGTCAGAAGGTAATCATTGAAGATCCACGCCAGATAAAGCTGAGGATGATTATCTGGATGATACTTAACAATAAACGGGAAAACTCCAATATTGTGGGCCTACTATGGCGATTATTTTTAATCTTAACCTAGGATTAAGAATGTAAACAAAATAATTTGGTATTTTTTATTCAACAATTAAATTTACACACGTTGTTTTATAAGTAAAGCTACCTATAGCCTCGTTATTTTATTATTATAGTATGTCTCGCTATACCCTATTATGGCGATTTGGGATTAACATAATACCAGGGTTTATTCCATTGTTTTTTAAACAAATGCGTGGGAAATTCAAATTGACAAATGAATCCTCGGCTATGGTTTTGGTGAGCTTTCAATTCCCCCCCCCCCCTTAGATTACACATTAATTAAAATTCTTATTATATTTCAAAATTCTACCTGTACATTTTAATGTTTTAAAATTAGTATTTCCTTCAATTAAAAAACAATGCAACCACTCTCTTGTATCCCAAGAATTTATTAATTTAATTTCCCGCCCACATTTTAACACCGTCACGTGACACCTTACTAATTGAAAATTAAACCCCATTGTTAAATCCCAAATCGCCATAATAGGGGTATTGACGACCACCAGACCCCCTCCAAATGCGCCTATGCCATGCAGGCTACACTACATAATGCAGTCTCCACGCAATGGCTAGTCTACGCGATAGATCGGTAAACCCAGTAATTATTATAGACTGGCGCATATATGATATGTCCAGTACTCCAGTGGACTATGTTGTTGATGTGCGGCTATTCATTTAGCATATATGTACATTGCCTGGAGTCGTCCCTGAACACAAGGAAATCCCATCAACCACAATCTTGTGTGAGGTCATTTGAACCCGCGGTATGGTCTACACGTCTTCACTAGTTAATATATGGAATGATTTCACGGGTTTCATTATGTTTTATAGTTTTATACTGGGTTTTTTGTGTAAATAAAGGTTGGTAAAGTATATACATTTAAATTGTATTTTAATATTTTATGTGTCATGTCACGTATGGCTAAAACTGAGTCTTAAAAAGAGATTTTCCTCTCGCACGGTGCTCGGTGCGGAGTTCTAGCGGCAGACCTAGATACATTTTGTTGTAGTCTGCACTATTATACTTGTTCCTTATTGCTTCCTACGGTTAAAGGGTATTCATGCAGTGTGTTTAATATTATTTATCAACTAGTGTTTTAAACTAAGCCTAGTAGTATTTAGAGTTTTGATTTTGTTTTATCGAACACCAAGCCCCAATTTATTCATAGGCTATGAAAACATTCAATTTTTCATGTCATTATAATTTCCAAATGGATAACATTTACTTTCCTATAGAAATACTCGCTGTGATACCAAAAATGGCGCACATGATTAACTTATTCTCTTTTTTTTTTTAAAAGGTTAGTCGCGTAGAAACAATTAAATTAATGTATCCGATTAACCTCTTCAATCGTCTCACCTAAAAGGTACTTGTGTCGAGTTGCGACACGTCTCCGATTGAAGGTGTGTAGAGACTCGCACAAGTAAAAGCACGCTACCACCTTGCCATCGAAGTCGACAATAATTAATTAGAAAAGCGCATTGAAATTTTTATTTTATTTTTTTGCATAGAAATAAACAAGTTCAAGTTTACTGCGTTGTTTCTATGAGTTATTGTATAGCAAACCGGATTCTACGAGGAAATTACGACAATAGCTATCACCTTGAATAAGCTTAGCTCATCTATTGGATTTACCTTCAAATCATATTAGGTATATTATCCATTTAAAGCAATTAATTACAACAAAGGATTACAGTAGATTGCCAACTAAATTGTTGCTGTTAAGTTTCTAAACAATAACCAATGCTGATTTTTTAGTTAATATACTTGATAGGTAGTTTGACTTATTGCTAAGGCCTCTATTCCATCTGTCAATAATCCGTCATTTGTGCATCAATAATTGACGAGTTGTTTGTTTTAAGGAGACTATTATGTCGAGACTTAACTTATTTGTTATTATAAATGACGATATCCGGGCAGATATGCAAACGGCGAGTATCGTTGACAAAATACGTGAGCGTCGGCTGGCTTGGTGGGGTCATGTTGAGAGACGAAACCCCGAAGAACTTATACAGAGAGTGCGGCGGGTTCAAGTGGAGGGCAGAAGAAATGTTGGTCGCCCAAAGATCACAGTAGAGTGGAAGATTCGAGCTGACATGGGAGCGTGTGGGATCTCAGCCGCAACAGCTCAAGATAGAAAAGCCTGGAAAATCGCCTGTCGTGTCGCTGACCCCAAACCGGGATAAAGCGAAGAAAAAGAAAAAAAGAAAGAAAATTAAGTTATAATATGGTAGTGACTTATTATTGATGTACAAATGACGGGTTATTGACAGATGGAATAGCCGCCTAATGGAAATCCCTCTAACTTCTCTGACAACATGCGAATTTCATGAGCGTCGTTACATCCCTGCAGGGATCCCTTTAAAAATAATATTTGAATTAAGGCGCCCATTCCATTGACCGGCTAGGGCTATTTCCAAAAACAGTGACGTGGTAGCAGACATTCAAGACTTAGGTTGCGTTTCCATCGATCTCGCATTGCAGAATGCAAATGACATTGACGGAAATTAGAATTTTTCTTTTTATAGAAATCTATTAAAATGTTTCTACTTAACATATCCCATGACGCCATTCTTTAATTTTAGTTTGTTTGTGATTTTACTGTATGATCATTGATCAATTTTAACTATGGCATAGAGGAAAATAAACATTTCCGTCAATTCTGCAATGCGAGGTCGGTGGAAACGCCACCTAAGTCTTGAATGTCTGCTACCACGTCACCATTTTTGGAAATAGCCCTAGCCGGTCAATGGAATGGGCACCTAACCGCAACTTTACTTGATAATTTACGCCGACTTATGATAAAATAGGTCAAGCTTTATAGCTATTGTCGTACCTAGGTACTTTCGTCGCAGACTCTAGACTATAGTTTGGAAGTTTGATATAATTCAAAGACAACTAACAACTACATATATACAGTAGGTTAATTCTGCCGGAACTCCATATTATTGTAAAGGTTATTTTTCCATAGCCAAATGCGCCCAATACCAGAATGCTCTTCAGATTTTACATTGATGTATATTTTACAGTCATATAGAGGGTCGAGAAAGTTTTCCGACAGTTTGTGTCATTACCACACCACTTTCTTGGCCTTCCAAACGGCCTTAGGGGTAAGCTAATTGAGAATATATTTTACAATTAGCCTAAATTCATTGTTTCAGTGTATGCGGCGGATGAAAGATGCTTATCGCCAGATACAAATGGATGTCGAGAAAGGGTTGTTTTTGAAGACAACTTCAACAAATTTGACCCAACAAAATGGCGATACAACGTCAGATTTTCGACCTTTCCGGTGAGTTCCTACTCTTTAATTAAATTAATCCAGATATAGCTGGCCAATATAGTCATTGGAGCCATTGGCAACCTATTTTGGTGGATCCAGGTATATCAACGGTCAGCTTCCCCTAAAGAACAGTAGCCTACTTTGTTCATAACAGTTGCTGCTGAGCCTCCGAGATACAATCATAGAAGTCTACGCAGTTACACTGAAGATGTCGACCGCAGATATTACGACACATTTGAAAGACCACGGCCTATCATCCTGGATTCTACTACTTCCTCACGTAACTCTGGCCGTGAAAGCCTTTGTAAATATTTAGTACTTTGCTCACTTGGTTTAGTTATGAAAACGTTATTGTTAATCTAAGGTGAGGTAAACAGTCCAGGTTCCCCTATTCACTTCTTTTTTTAAATAAATTATATCTTAGAAAATATTACCTAAAACGCTAGACTACACGACCGGTTTCGACCTTAGCCTATGTCATCGTCAAGTCATGAGATCGAAACTGGTCGTGGTTTTTACTGTTTTATGTAATAATTACTATGATATAATTTAATTTGAAATATGTACCGGTATTTAAAATAGTATTACAAAGCTAAAAAGGTCTTCGATGGCCAGGTGGTAACGTGCTTGCACTTGATAGAGTCTTTACATGCCATGCTATCGGAGACGTGTCGTAACTCAACACGGGTACTAACCTACTGAGGCGACTGAAGAGGCCAATCGGATACATTCATTAAATTGTTTGTATGCGATTAATCTTTTTAAAAAAAAAAACTTTAATCAAGTGATCGTCCAGAGATGACCCTTTTCAACCGTGCTGAAAGGAATAACATTAGACCTCTACTATTTGCATTTTGTTTTTCATTCCAGGACTATGAGTTTGTAATGTACGATAGAAGTAAAAACAATTCGTACATACGTTCCAGTGTGTTATACCTCAAGCCTACTTTATTAGCTGATGTAGTGGGTGACGATTTTCTCTACACTGGTAAAATTGACCTCAACAGTTACCCGTAAGTACCTACTGTAGATGACAATCAATATTACTATATTTAAGGTCTGGTCTTAGAAATGTTTTTGTGAGAAATAGTTGGGGGACGCTATGTATGGATTGAACATTGGAACTCCATAAAAATGGCCTGGTATAGAAGTCTGACGTCATTTTATGCAGTTTGCAGTTTGATGGTTCAAAATGATGCCACTGAGATATCCCTATGTACATATGTCAATTTTTCTAGGGCTCTTTATATACAATATAATGGTGTTAATGACAGAATTGGGTTCCGCACGCCAAGAACATGAAAAACTAAAAAAACATGGCGTAACATTCCACGAAAAAGTACATGTTTACCGTATTATAGGGCCTATTTATTCATGCAGACACTGAGACATTATTATTTTAGGGCCTCAAATTTAAAAAGTTACTTTAAATTTATAGTGCGGCATGCGAAGTATAAACTTCTGTTATCTGTTTCCAGACCAATGCCACAGAGATGCACTTCAAAACCCGACAGTGGCGAGTGCTACCGTGCTGCCAAAGGCTCCAATATACTGCCTCCAATCATTTCTTCTCGCTTGACTTCCAAAATTCGCTTCCGCTACGGTAGCTTTATCGTTCGCGCGAAAATGCCAGTTGGCGATTGGATTTATCCTCGTAAGTTCATATGTAATGATAAAAAGTATACCACTAATATTAAATAGAATAATGGCCTGGACGTGTTTACATACTGACAACAGGTACATTATAAGCTAATTTTCCGCAAAGTGTGCATTTAGGCAGTGACTGAGACTATTTTAGGTAGCGTAATGTTCAGTAGATCTCTTTATCATAACTAGTTGTTTCTTAAAACGTGTATTCGCATGGTGGTGGACTTATGGTACAACCCCAATTTTTCGCCAATATTTAATGCCAATACAGCAGTGTTACCACATTAAATGGCTGAATCATCTACGGTGTATTGTCTTCATATTTTGAACAAACTGCGGGAAACTGGCAGTACTCTGAAAATTTACATATTTTTCTTCAAGTTCTATCTTCTGAGTTATCATGTGATTTATAAATCATTCAATTCAACTGTGTAACTGATAAAATCTCTTTTTTACTACAATAGTACTACTGTTGCTATTGTATACATTTTCCTTGAGCCTGATATTACGAAGACATAAGCACTTGCTCCACATTGCACTACGAAATTTTTATCAAAGCTTACTATTTCAGAAATTGAGCTAACATCAGACAGCAAAAAGTATGGAAAATCATCGGGTAGCATAATAATAGCTCTAACTCGGGGAAACAGAGAGCTGAAATTGAATGGCACTGACAATAGAATCGATTTCGGCACGAGGTGGTTGGAAGGTGGTTTGTATCAGTCAACTTACGACCCAAAAAGTTCGAAATATTTCAACGCAAGATTCGATGTCGAAGGATGGGATAAGGAATTCCATACATTTCGCCTTGATTGGTATCCAGGTATATTTAGATTCTACAATATGTCTGTATAAGAATATGGTTACGCAACCGCCAAGACTATGACTTTTGTGTAGTACTACACACCTCTACGTACTGTACCCTAGAAATGTTTAGATTATACAAGTGTGCCCTCAGACAAGTCCAAGTCCCTTTTCTAGCATGCGGTAGAGGGAGCGGGTCAAGCATAAAATAAACATAAGAAAACTTGAAGTTGGTTTATTTAATCCCTTTTTAAGTTAAGTTTCACAATGCTTATAAGAAGGAAACACGCTGACTAATGTAAACACGGAATGACAAGCGCATATATGTTTGACTCGCACCCGCTTGCTATAAATGGGCCCTAAGGCCCTTTGCTATGAGAGGACAAGAAATTTAAAGCTGAGGAAGAAATGTTGATGTGCCTGTTGGATTGGATTGGTATTTTTCTCCTGCTGGTACAGGTATGGGTCCCCTGAAAGTGCAGGCACGTTTAAATTCTGTCGCAAAATTGCTGCAGTAATATACTGTATGTATACAAGTGCAGGAGCGTCAAATTGTCGTGAGTTGTGGCATTTTCGCCCATGATAACAGTCAGGTCAGACTGAGTCTTACTTTTCTTCATTTTTATTGGGATCACAAAACTATTAATTAATGCAAGACGATTGGTTTGTTTCTCAGGTGTGTTCATTTGGTCAGTTGATGATGAGCAACTTGGAAAAATGGAAATACCAAAAGAAGGCTTCCTCGACTGGGCTAACACCAAAATGGCTCCATTTGATGAGGAAATGACAATAGCCCTTGGTTTGGGCGTCGGAGGACTGCAGAGATTTCCGGATGGCATCACCTCTTTCGGCAATCACAAGCCGTGGCGGAATAAGAGCCCGAAAAGTATGCTCACATTTTGGAGAAATAAAAAAAAATGGCTGCCCACTTGGGACGACGAAAACACTGCATTGAAAATCGATAGTATCAAAGTTACAAATTTTTATAAAGGATAAGATGCAATTATTATTTATTTTCAAGTTGTAATGTTTTATTATTTTAATTTAGTGCCTTATAATCTTCCGCGATGTTCCGGATACCCGACAGCTGTATCGTGTAAGCTATGCTAATCTTATCCCCTTGCAAGCCTTATTACATCGACGTTAAAAACAAATTATTATAAAGGATCAGATGCAATTATTATTTATTTTCAAGTTTTAATGTTTTACTATTTTAATTTAGTGCGTTAATCGACTAATCGTCCGATGTTCCGGATACCCGATAGCTGTATCGTGTAAGCTATGCTGGTCTGAACCCCTTGCAGGCCTTACATCGACGTTTTATGTAGTAGACCTATACCAAAATACCTACCTACTGTGGGTAATGTACCGTTAGACGCTACAGTAATATGGTAGGTTGCTCTAAGTGCCTAAGGCAGTGGACCGATCGAGTTAATCTCATTGTCCAATTTTTTAATCAAATCCGATTTCACAAGAAAATCGTGCGCTGAGCTGTAGAAAAGTCTTATTGTTTAGGAGAAATATTTCTCTACATTTCAAAATAAATTACTCAGCCATCATCTGTCCTGTGGGCCCACATCGGCCACATCGTAGCCTGTGACCAACCATACTATTACTACTTAGCCATCATTAACACCAATTGAACTCCTACTTCGACCTAATTCTTACTGATCTACTTTCATACTTCCAAAACTGGAGCATCGGCCATCGGGGCTCTGGGATTCCGGAATTTCTCAAGTTTTACATATGAGAATGCTACGAAGAGCGTGTGGACTGACCCTGCAAGACCGGCGCCGAAATGAGGACATAAGGTTGGAGATGAAAACTGGTGATGTCGCACTGAAGCTAAGGGAAAGAAGACTCAGCTGGTGGGGCCACGTACAGAGGAGGGAGGAAACATCCCTCCTAAAGCGTACACAGAATATGACACTCCCTGGACCCCGCCCCCGGGGAAGACCGAAATTGACACTCCCCAGAAAAATCGAAGAAGACATAAGGACTCTCGCCCTGAACAAAGAAGACGCTCTAAACAGAGTTGTTTAGAAACGCCGCTGCCGTGCCGCCGACCCTCCCTGAGGACAAAGGCGATGTAAAAGTAAAAGTAAAAGTAAGTACATAGCAGCGAGTAAAAGTCAGTGAGGCGGCTACTCCACTTGTCAATATTCCGTCATTTATCCATCAATAATAAGTCTCCACCATATTATAACTTAATTTATAAAATAGATAAGTATCTATATAATAGTCTCTTTAAAAGAAAAATGCAAAAATGACGGAATATTGACAAGTCGAATAGGCGCCTTAAATACTGCTGTATTAAACTAAAACAATAGAATAATACATTTAAAATTGAACAATATGCACAACACCATCATTAATTCCTTTCCCGCCGAAGCAGACGCATGCGCATTGTATAGCGACTGTTTCCTGCGTGGTTTGGTGGTTTCCTGTTGACACTTCATTTGTTTGTCCTTTGTCGCTTTCTTGCTTACATGTTGTTGTGACAAGACGAAAGGTGATTTTGAAAATCTGAATATTCTGTCTGGTTCAATTATTAACTCTACTGGCTGATACAAAAGTGACTTCAATACCAGGTTAGTTTATTTAATGTGTTAGTTATGTTAAATATTAACACAGTAACACCTAGTGAGATAGCGTTGTGCCCCATCTTTTAAGGCATGTTGCAGGCTCAGGCCTAATGCAATTCAGCACACAAAAATGTAGCTGTTTATCTGTAAGATAAAAAAGTAAGAGAATTAATTAATTTAAAGCGGCCAGTCTTATGCAAGAAATCGAAGTGCGACTGCAAGTGACTAATTTTGGCTGTTGACAGCATTTTGAAAATTAGACCTTGAACCATGGCGTGCCTATATAGTATACCGTTTATTCAGATCCCTAATTCTTGTCATGGCATTATTACCGCCTCAGCAGACCGAGGGCTGCATGTAAAATAGGCGGTCCCGGGCCTCGTGGAGTCACTGGAGTTTAAGAGAGTGTTTTATAGGCTATAGCTCTAACTCCACTAGTTTGTTAAAGTAATATAACAAATAGTAATTATTTAGCCTATATAGGCTATTTATGTAGCATTTATACATTAATTAATTTTTAAAACATCAGTGAAAATGACTCGCCAACCGGGAAACCCCCGTTCATGCATTGCAATATTTATCGTAGTGACGATATTTTCTTATTGTTTTCTTCTTGCCGCTTGATGATTTATGATGACTGATATGATGCGATATAGGTTGTACCCCAGTGCGGAAAAAATTTTATGCTCTCTTGATCTTAAGTGTCACTCTTAACTTATGTTCGGTAAGGTGGCAGGTCGATCGCTTTTATAATTGTTGCTTATTCATCTCCATGTGGGGAATTCTGGTGAGTATAGATCGTGTTACTATTTCAGTATTGGACAAACATAAACTATATTCGTCGACTTCACTGAGGCCAGTCAGAGTGTCCAACACATTTTATTGCCTATATTGTATGGTATATTACCCTGTATACAGTAGTTTTACACCTGTTGTCCACCTGACGTCACTTGTCACTGGTGGTGAGGTAAATTCTAGATAGGTCAGCCCAACACATTACCACACAGCAATACTGGCAGTGCACGCAATGCATTTGAGCGTGAATTTTCTATCATTAAAAAAAAAAAAAAACATTTTTTTGTACAAAACCAAATACTTTTTTGGGAAAGCAACCTGTCCGGTTTCGTTACTCAATTTTTTAACACCTAAAACATACCTGAAGGTAGAAATCATCGATAGAAAGCTTTCGCAGAAAAATTATTGTTTAGTCATTTTTCATTAAAAATCAGTTATTTTTATTTTTTTACCCCCAGAAGCAAACTGTCAAGGGGCAAGCGACCCCCCGCATTTTATCAACATTAACAAAAACTACAATATATGTGAATTTAAAAGAAATCGTTGGAGCCGTTTTGGGGAAATAATTTTTTTAGACGTTTTTTTGAAGTTTTTTGAAAATAAAAACCCCCCAAATTGAGTTAGCCCAAAATAAAAAAATTGTCCCGAGGTATGATTTTTGTGAACCTACATGCCGAATTTCATCAAAATCGACCGAGTAGTTTGCCCGGAAATCGACGAACAGGCAGACAGACATTTCGTAAAAACCACTTTTTTGGGTTCCTGGGACCTTAAAACGTGTAAATCCGTTGAAATCTCGGAATCGAACATTTCGACCGTCACAAAGCTTTCCTTATACTACGTATAAATTGGAAAGCAATAATACGGTAGTAAATAATAATAATAAGCATCGACATTGTCAGTTACGGATATTTCTGAGCGGAATTGAGTCACTGCCATTCGATCGGAGTGTATTAATCAGAAAATGGCTGCAAATATTGTACTACCGATAGGATGTCAGGCGAAATACTCTGTCCACGTTTGCAACAAAACACTTACTTAATATTTGAAGAAAAAAAACGTTATAGGGTCTTGGCCTGAGAACTGGTAGACGATCCCCTCTCTTAATTGGCTCTCTTGACCTCTCTTGACTCTTGGGCCTAGCTCATTGGGCAAAACCGGCTTTTATATTGTTTTTGTAAAGATGGAAATAAACTATGCATTCGGGCCTAGCTCATTGGGCAAAACCGCCTTTTATATTGTTTTTGTAAAGTTGGAAATAAACTATGCATTCGGGCCTAGCTCATTGGGCAAAACCGGCTTTTATATTGTTTTTGTAAAGATGGAAATAAACTATGCATTCGGGCCTAGCTCATTGGGCAAAACCGGCTTTTATATTGTTTTTGTAAAGATGGAAATAAACTATACATTCGGGCCTAGCTCATTGGGCAAAACCGGCTTTTATATTGTTTTTGTAAAGATGGAAATAAACTATACATTCGGGCCTAGCTCATTGGGCAAAACCGGCTTTTATATTGTTTTTGTAAAGATGGAAATAAACTATACATTCGGGCCTAGCTCATTGGGCAAAACCGGCTTTTATATTGTTTTTGTAAAGATGGAAATAAACTATGCATTCATTCATCATGACAATTTGAACCTTCATTACCTACCAAGACTTTGCTTTCCTGTGACCCGCCCAGTGAATTTAACGGAGCATGACATCCAGTGATAGGATCGGTTCTATTTGGCCATAAGATATCTGATAAGCTCATTAAAATTACAACCTACAAATAATGTACTACCTACCTTCTAGCAACACCACTGGTTGCTATTTATTATCTGTAAATTAAGTCATCAACAATTTGGTTAGTGACCTAAGCTAACACTACGAACATCAGTTAACGGACAATTGGCTAATGATAGCCTATCGACTGTTTACTAAGAGCTTCTGACAGTTGTAACATTAAAATATGGTTATGCTGTATATATGGTCAACATTAATAATACAATATGTTTTTTGTATGAGAAATATTGTAAATATTAGAAAATAATGTTGCTGTTGTTAACTGATTGTTTAACAATGGGTTAGTTGGACTTATATTGCCTGTTGTGTTAGTAGTCAGTCCTTCTGAGGACTAAGCCTGATGATGGGAGTAGCACCCACTCCCGAAACGTCGCCCCCTCCCCTGACAATGGGCTCCTCCCTAATTGCTCGATGAACATGAGGTCCATGCCTCAAATGACTGTTAATACAACAGGCAATGTAAGTCTTATCCCTTTGTTAAATAGTATTACAACATTACCATTAACCTAAACAAATTGGTTAACTGATTACTAGAGGCAAAATGCCGGCAGCCATGGGTGACTTGAAAATGACGTCACTACCAATACCAAACAATGAGGTTCTGTAGGGACAGTTTTGGTCACTAGGTTCGCTGACGACAAACCGATATCCATATTTTTAAAAGTGGTCGCCGTTTGCATGTGAAAACTAAGCTCTTAGCATCTAATTAATTATTTTAAAATTTATTACAATATTTCTACTATGCCTGGACCTTATTGCGCTACATAAAATTTAATATATATATTCTCCATGATTTATAGAAAAATATCACTTTAAAATAATACATAAATAAAATAATTTTAAATTATCATTGAGGCTTATGGATAAATCAACGCTTTGATATCATTGCAACTGGTGCTGCCATCTACAAAATGACGTCACAAATGAACCTCATACATTACTGTTAATAATTCCTCAACTGGTGACTACTCCCCGGCATCACAAATTACGTTACATTTTGCAGCCACGTGACCCCCTTTTAACCAACAAACTTAAATTGACGGGGAAAAAATTTTGTTCCCCTTCTAAATAACATATTTTAGGCAAAAAATAATTGTAAGGGGCATAAAGTAAATCTACTAATGCATTAAAAACGGTTTTCATTAATTTTACAAGTTTTGTGCAAAGTTACAATTCAATTCATCTCACACACTTGTCTCTTTAAATGGCTAAACTTTTACGATCGTTCCTTTTCCCACTGGGGGCATTGACAGGCATTGCGCTTAATACAATACAATAACCTACAATATATTATATTTCCGTTAAATTATACAATAGAAGTAAAGTATAAAATAAAATCGTCAGATGTGAGGTATCAGATTTTCCTATACGGCGACTTTACTGCGTCTCCTAGAATTCTATATAGGAGAGGTGGGACATTCGCTTCCCGCCATTTTTTAAAAAACTTCTGGGACCTCTCGCCCTTTGACCAGCCATTGAAAAAGCTTACCAGGTGGCCCCAGGATTCAAAAATGCATTTCTGACACGCTGGAACGTCCCATCTCTCATATGGTATATAAAACTCTAGGGTTGTTCATTAGTATATTACTAAGGCTTTGGCGGGCTGAGCCAGATGGTGAAGCAGCAAAGTCCAGGTTGATTTGGGCCGCAGATGTTGACGAAACGTTTGGAAGCGTGCTTTCAGATCGACCACGACCAATCAGCCCGGATTCTACTGCTACATCGGTTGTTTACTAGCCCTAATCAAACAATAGTGTAGGATGTTATCTGCTCTTCCTTTAGTTACGACTAGAAGCAGTTCTTAGAGGTTGATAAGGTTTTATCAACTGTTATTAACTTAATGGATGATTTAGTAGCGTTCATTTCATTAGGATTCTGACTTTCTTGGGTAAGAGACAATTTTTGTGTTTATCGAATTTGCTAGGCAGGAATTTGCCTGTTTAGAGACAAAGTATGGCTTTATTTTTTTTTCAAATATATTGTTATAAATTTCTCATTGATAAAATTATCAATCGCATACAAAAAATTTAATGAATGTGTCCAATTCTTCAGTCGCCTTTGTAGGTTAGTACCCGTGTTGAGTTACAACACGTCTCCGCATGATGTGTAGAGGCTCGCACAAGTACTTTTACAAGAACCAGTGCCGGGTTTGGCTATGGGGCACTGTGGGCCCGGGCCCCAGGGCCCCCACAAAAATGGGGCCCCCACAAAACGAAAAAATACAAATAAAAAATTGAAAAAATTAAAAAAAATCAAAACAGATAACTTTTTAAATTTTCGCGGGAAATTCGAACGCATCGTGGCATTAATGACTCATTTTTGATAAAAATTTAACAAAAAATGAAGTATGTCCACTCCTGCTCTGAAACCACGATTGTTTTGCTTCATTAAATACAAATTGAAAATTTGAAATCAAATTTCTAAATTGAAACTACTTTTATCAGCACTTTCTGGTTGGTATATTGTTAAGGTAAGTAGCATAAGTTAATTCTTATATTAGAGGCGGAAGTACCTAATAGTTGTTCTTTATAAGATAAGGTCCTTATTTTTCGTATTCTGCGCCCATTTACCACAATTCACAGAACGCATCAAAACTTTGTAAGCCTATTAATTTTAATACGAAATGTGCCCAGCCACGTGGTCGCCACAAAATCGAGCACGTTATAAATATAAAATTCATTGGTCTAAAATGTTATATGTCATAAAATGTTATATTATAAGACGCATGATTCGGAATTTTGAGATGTTTTATACAAAAGGGGATAAAAAATAAAATGTATTCGATTTTGTGGTGACCACGTGGCTGCACATTTCATCTTAAGTAGGGCAATAGGAACAAGTGGACTAGATAATTAGGCTCTGGCTAGTGAGTTCTGAAAAAACTAATTTATTACAATTTTTATTTTTGATTCCGTAGTGAAATAATGGATCGTCACAAGGGAAAACGCGAATATGCAAGCGGCAGTGAAAAGCGGAAAATCGCAGCAGATAAAGAAAACAAAATTCAAGATGTTTTATCTAAAACGCGCCGTATAACGGATTTTGTAACAAAAATAGAGACGGGTCCATCTACTCCTAGTTCTACTTCTAATTTTGTTGAAATGATGAGTGGTGATTCTGATTTTCCTGCATCTTCTCAAGTTATTGCTAGCCCTACCCAAGAGGTAAGAGTTTGACTTTAATTACTTAATTAAGGTGACCGCAATCAAAAATTACCGACCCCACTCACCCCAGTAATTCTTATGGAATTAAAAATGGGGGACTCCTGTTAATTTACTGTATGAATTAAACCTACCTAAACTTGAGTCGGCCATGCCGAAAGGATTGTTTACAAAATTAATTACAACTGTAATTGTTTTACTTGTAGGCAGTAATTGATAACAATGACGAATCCGAAAATACTGCTGATGATGGATTTTGCAAAGAAAATGACGTGGGATTGTGGCCAGCAGTTCTTAGTCAACAACACATCGACTATTGGATCAAGAAAGGAAATTTGGAAACTCAGCATTGTAATGAAGATATTTTGAAAGAAAAAAGCTTGGGACAAGTAGATGCAGTGAAAAGAAGAAAATGCCATGCAAGTTTATTCCTTCGTCAAACTCAGGCAGGCAAGTCTATAAGCCGCTCTTGGTTATGTTTTTCACCTAGTACGGGGAAGCTATACTGCTTTTATTGTAAATTGCTCTGCAAATCAGCAAATCAGTTTTCAACTGAAGGGTTTGCTGACTGGAAGCATGCGTCTGAGCGTTTGAAAAGACATGAAACTACCGTAACGCATTTGCAAATAGTTTGCCAATTTAAGCATCTCTCAAACGAGGCAATGCGTATTGATCGTGAGTTGGCCACACAAGTGAAGGAGAGCATTGCTTATTGGCGAAACGTTCTAAACAGATTGATTTCCGTCATAATATTTCTTTCTGGACGAGGACTTGCCTTTCGAGGGGACAACGAAATTTTGGGATCAACCAAAAATGGCAATTATTTGGGAGTCCTTGAGCTAATTGCACAATATGATCCGTTTTTAGTAGGCCACTTAGAGAAGCATGGAAATCGTGGCAGTGGTAGTGGCGGCGTTAACTACCTATCTGCCCACATTTGCGAAGAATTAATTGCGCTGATGTCCACCAAAGTTAGCGATGAAATAATTAAACGCTTAAAAGCCTGCAAATATTATTCGGTTTCGGTAGATTCAACAACTGACGAAGGCCATATAGATCAAATGACTGTGATTGTCAGGTATCTAGAAGAAAGCACACCAAAGGAAAGATTTCTTAGTTTTATGCCAAACCAAGGCCATAAAGCTAAAGAATTATTTGATGGCCTCAACAAAGTTTTAAAAAAGTTCGGCCTGGATTTGAAAGATATTCGTGGGCAGTCGTATGACAATGCTTCCGCTATGAGTGGAGAATATAGTGGTCTACGCACTTTGGTGCTAAATGAGAATCCTTTGGCTTTATGGGTTCCATGTTTCAATCATTCCCTCAACTTAGTGGGCACAAAAGCGATGGACTCCTGCTCCCAATCGAAATTATTTTTTAGCTTTCTTGAGCAAATTTATGTATTTTTTACAAGTTCCACAGCTCGGTTCAACGTCCTTTCAAATGTTCTAAAAAGTGCTGCGAAGAAGTATGGCCACAACATACCAGTGCCCAAAAGAATCAGTTTAACCCGGTGGTCCTCAAGAGCGGAAGCTACTAATAGCCTAGTTTTGGGCTATAACGAAATACGAGAAGTCCTTAAAGATCTCTCCGAAGAAGATGTCCAAGCAAGTGGACTCTATTTGCAAATTACCACGTTGGAGATAGCAATTTACGCTGTTCTTTGGAACGATATACTGGCAAGGGTGAATGCAGTAAACATCAATCTCCAGAATCCAAGAATCGACATTAATACTTCGATCAGTGTGATGGAGTCCCTTAAGATCTTCATTGGGGAATTTAGGGATTCTTTCCAAGAATATGAGAAAAAGGGTGTTGAATTGTGTGGGCACAATTCTTATAAATCGGAAACTTTGCGGAAGCGGATCCGAAATGTGAGGCTAAATCCTTTGGATTATGGGAAAACTGAGGAAGCTGAATTCAGTCATAGCGAGAAATTCCGAATCGAAAGTTTCATTCCCATAATTGACCAGTTTATGCAATCATTGGATCGGAGAATTTCAGCATATGAAGACATAAATAGGAAATTTGGATTTTTACAATATTTAGAAAAAATAAGCCCTGATGATTTGAAAACTAGGGCAGAGAACCTGGTGAGTTGTTACACAGGTGACTTGGACGGTAACTTGTACTTCGAGCTAGTACAGTTTCGTGAGTTTGTGAAATTATTTGTGATAGATGATGCACAAAAAAACAATATAATCGAAGAAAAACGTATCAGTTTTGAACGGTTCATGTACAATTTGATTTTAGAAAGAGGAGTAGCTGATAGCTTTCCCAATGTAGAAGTACTTTTGAAGATGTACTTAGTTATAATGAGTGGCAACATAAGCAGCGAGCGATCTTTTTCCGTACTAAAACACATAAAAAATCCTCGTCGCACCAGTTCTTCTGAAGCTCGGCTTAGCCATCTTTCAATGCTGAATATAAATCACGACATAGTGGCAGCGTTAAATTATGACGATATAATTGACAGTTTTGCTGTAATAAAGAGTCGAAGAGTGCATCTTTAAATAAATTAAAATTTTATGTTTATAATTAGGTACCTATTAATTTATTCCTTTTAAAAATACACCGCAGTGTCTACAGCTTTAGTTGAGTAGCCCTTAGGCTTGTATTGTACTATTGACTTGACTTTATATTACTAAGAATCGCTTTTCTTTTTTATAATGATTTTGCAACCTGTGTCACCATTTTATAATTTATTGTGGGATATTCGTCTAAGGGGATTAGAAATTTCTCCCCGAGAAAGGGCCCCCACATAATTCGGGCCCACGGGCCCCCACAAGCCCAAACCCGGCACTGACAAGAACGTTAACACCTTGCCACCGATATCGATGTAAAATATTTTTGCTGTTATGTGCTGTCGTCTGTGGTAAGTTGTCCAAGAAGTGGGCGTTAGTTCTGCTATTTCACAAATGAAAATGCATTGTTTTTTCTTGTTATTTATACGTTTGTAGAAGGAAAGCTTTGTGATGGTCAATTTTATTTTTTTATGGAGATTTCAGTGGGTTTACACGTTTTAAGGTCATACTTACGAAATGTCTGTTGGTCGGTTAGTGGGGATAAAAATCAGTTGATTTTTATTTTGGGCTCCGAAACCTCTAAGAAGACGGCTAAATAAGGGTTTTCTCAAAAGCGGCTCCAATACGTCGCTTGCCCCTTGATAGTTCGGTTCTGGGGGCAAAAAATGAAAAATACTACATTTTCGTGAAAAACGTCTAGGAATATTTGTCTGTGGAACCTTCCTATCGATGCGCTCTAACTTCAAGAATGTTTCCCGTGTAAATAGAGTAACCAAGCCGGTTGCTTTCCCCAAAAAAGTATTTGGTTTTGTGCAAAAAATTATTTTTTGAAGAAATTATATAAAATGCCGTGGCATTATTACTGTGTGGTAATGTATTGATCTACCCGTCCTATAATATGAAATGCCATCGATTAATTCAGTGCTTCGGGATAGAGCGGTAGCCAGAGGGGGGTCCAGGGGGTCCGGACCCCCTCCTTTCGTGGGATCCGAAATTTAACCTTAGGGAAATTATTTACTATGGAATAACTCATTATCTCTAACTACTAATTGATAAATTGGAAAGCATGTTCGAGTTAACTCGGACTGGTTCTTAAAAGAAGAAAGAAATTACTTTCCGTTTAGGCGAATTAACCCATATTTATGTTGTCATGAAGCAACACTCCACGCATGAACATTCTAAATTACGTTCCTCTACCAGTCCTCATTATTTGGAAATCGTTGTTCGTGTTGTATGTTTCATTAATAGGCCTATATTATCAATTCTGCATTGTTTCGTTTTCATGTTAATGTGATATCCGCGGGCGTAGGTGGGTCGCTGCACAAGATTATGTCAATTTCAGACATGTTAAGGCCTGGTACACACGGATGATTCTCGCATTTGCCGATGTCTTTTACATTGTTGGAATAGGGCTTGGTGAATGGTTGGTGTTAACCCACAGGGTCTACTTCAGAAGATTTCTATGATCTGGCGTGTCTAGAGGAAAATGGTGCACTTCTAAAAAAAAGAATATAATGTAATATATAGGCCTATTATATACAAATTTTAATGACTGAAATACTATTTCCACACATATGTTACGCCCTCTCATGTCTCTAAACTTTGATGCTGTAAAACACACGTTTTTCTCGTATCCTGAAATGTAAGTTTTTTTTAGTTGTGTTTTAGCTTAGCACTGCAGCATTCGTCCCTTTGGTCAAAGTTTTTCACAATTGAAGAGAAGGATTAGGAGGCCGAGTTTTTTTATTATTAATATTCATTTTCAATTGATGGAACCCGTTATTATATTCATTCAACTTACACGTTTGCCGTTATACGGAGTGATCAAAACCAAACCGAATATCATGCTAGTTAGACTTTGTTTATTTAAGGTCCGGTACACACGGACGATTGAAACGCCGGTAGTTCGATGAGAAATTCGTTATGGGAGCAAATGGGTTGGTGCAATACCCCAGAGTCTGCTTTAGCAGATTTCTGTCGCTGGCGATTCGCTGACCTCACGCAGGTATGCGGTTTTCCCCTCGACGCGCCCAATACAGAAATAACACGCGTCAGAACTCTTTTGAAGTGCGTTTCAGAAATGGACTGTTTTTGCACCAACCAATCTCCTACCCATTGGTTCGAATCACTGCAGAGGCGTAAAGCTTTAGAATGATGGCGGGGGCAAAACTAAGTAGACCTTATGACGTCATCAGGTAGGATAAGGAAAAATTGAAAATATAAGAGGAAAACAGTAGGGTTTTACGCATTTTAATAGTTGTATAGTAGAGCTGTAGATTTTACAAAGCTAAAAAAGGAATGCTTATATTCATATTGCTGCAAAGGGGACCATGAAGTATGAACCACGTCTTACAATGCCCGAGGCTTTGCCCCCCCCCCCCCCCCCCCAAGTTTACGCCCCTGAATCAGTGTGTAATGGGCCTTAACAGGTTATTGTGTGCCACATGCAGATACGATATGAAGCACGGGAATGGATTTATTTCCATGTTTGCACGGTTGGTAGTAATTGCAGCACGCTGGACTATGTAATTAACTTCCCATTATGTACGTATTGTTATTTTATTAGTTTGCACGGCCTTGCAGTCAAGGCTAAAAATTAATTGCCACGCATTTCCCTTTTTCTCACTTTCCTTGGAGTAAATGCGCGACCCCCAGAGACAGATTAGCCCTGTCGACAGTAAGCACAATTATTTTACTTGAACGTTTTTGCTAGCTGAGTTCATTTCAATCCTACCAATAGCTGTTGGTAAGTTTACCGTTTGTAAGTTACTACCTGTAACTATTCCATGTATCCCAGAAGTATAGTTACGTATCTTTTTTATTACCACTTCCGAGTTTACTCTTTATACTTACTTACTCCTTGGCGCTACAGCCCGTGAAGGGCCTTGGCCTGCTCTGTCACATCGCGCCAGCCTGTGCGGTTCTGCGCTCTCCTTCGCTAGTCATCGACGCCAAGGCCCAAGGAACGGCAGATCCCCCTCGACGTCGTCCAGCCATCGCAACCGTGGTCGTCCCACTCGTCTTCTCCCTTGGATCACCTTGTGTAAGGCTGCTCATGAAGCCCTATTGTCTGGCATTCGTTCCACGTGCCCTAGCCACCGGATGCGGGCTCTCTTGATTTCGGCTACTATGGTAGCACTCATTGTTAAAATTAACTTTGTATAGTTTTACGAATAAAATTAAATTAAATTAAAAATGCACAACCGGTTTCGGCTCACGCCATCATCAAGTGCGATTGAAAACAGATTTTAACATTGAGTGACAGCAAGTTCTACAAAGTTACTAAGGAAACTATTATTTTTATACTATGGTAGCTGTAGGTTCTACGAATACGCCACTCTCTCTGTCCCTCCCTCTCCCTGATTTTGCACTGGTCCATACATTTACTCTTTATATGTTTCAGAATAAATAAAAATGACGATAATTGGATGCCATGTTTGTGAGGACGTTCCGATCCGTAATAATGAGGATATGGTGCAACATTTAACAACCGACAGACACAAGCTCAATGCAATGCTCCACCATGTCAACACGTAAGTATCATTGCTTTTCGATTTCCTAGGTTACAGGATTTTACGTTGAGTGGTTTTTACGAAATGTCTGTCTGACTGTCTGCAGCCAAACTACTCGGTGAATTTTGATGAAATATATGGCTAACTCGGAAGAAAAAATACACTCAAAAATGGTAGACCTCGACGCTAAAATATTAAAAAGAAATCTCTTGCGTTAATGTAGTGTGTATATTTTCCGCGGGAGGGCAGTTGTTTCTTTTTCTATTTGGTGGGAACCGTCTGGTATAGCCTAATTCATTATTTAAGAACCGGTCCGAGTTTACTCGAACATGCTTTCCAATTTATCAATTAGTAGACAGAGAAAATGAGTACTTTCAGTGTAAATAATATTCCTATGGTTAAATTTCGGACATCTGGGGGGGGTTTGTCCACCTGACGTCACTGGAGGTGTAGTAAATTCTAGGTAGGTCAGACATTGCATTACCACTCAGCAATAATGGCAGGGCACGCAATGCATTTGAGCGTGAATTTTCATTTTTTCAAAAACATTTTTTTTTGCACAAACCAAATAGTTTTTTGGAAAAGCAACCTGTCCGGTTTCGTTACTCAATTTAACACCTAAAACATGCCTGAAGGTAGAAATCATCGATAGAAAGCTTTCGCAGAAAAATTATTGTTTAGTCATTTTTCATTAAAAATTAGTTATTTTTATTTTTTTACCCCCAGAAGCAAACTATCGAGGGGCAAGCGACCCCCCGCATTTTGTTCACTTTAATAACGACTACAATATATGTGAATTTAAAAGAAATCGTTGGAGCCGTTTTTGAGAAATAATTTTTTTAGACCTTTTTTGGAATTTTTTGAGAATAAAACTCCCCCAAATTGAGATAGCCCAAAATAAATAAAAAAAATGGTCTAGAGGCATGATTTTTGTGAACCTACATGCAAAATTTTATCAAAATCGGCCGAGTAGTTTCCCCGGAAATAGATGAACAGACAGACAGACATACAGACAGAGCGACAGACAGACATTTCGTAAAAATCACTTTTTTGGGTTCCTGGAACCTCTAAAACGTGTAATTCCGTTGAAATCTCGGAATCGGAAATTTCGACCATCACAAAGCTTTCCTTATACTACGTATAAATTGGAAAGCAAAAAGACTTCAATTTCTGTAAATTGTGCCCTTTTTCTTCCGAAGTTGCGAAAAAAAAAATTTCAACCTCCGATAGGCTATGAATAAAAGACAAGTTCATATAAAACCATAGTTTTATTACCAAAAGATTGATACAGTTATGGTTACTTCTCGACATATTCACTGAAGAGATTGAGACATTTGTCATATCTGTGTACAAGCTTTTTTTCTAAACTGAATTCATTGGCGGCAACTTTCTTTGTGGAGGGTAGAGAAAAGCTTGTCCACAGATATGACAAATGTCTCAATCTCTTCAGTGATTATGTTGAAAAGTAACCGTAAGTGTATCAATCTTTTGGTAATAAAACTAGTGTTTATATTTTATTTATAGCCTATTGGAGGTTGAAAAAAACAACCCTCGTATATAGGCTACAGTATATGTAGGCTTCAAAATTGTTGTCCAGGGGTAATTTTTTTTCCTTCATTTTTTTGATAATTTCATGTTGCGGGTTTTATTTCCCAATAATATATGCATAATCCGTGCCCCAATGCTGTTATTATTGTGTAATAGGCCCTATTAGATTGTTCTGTCCATTATAGAATATGGCAGTATGCATTTGTCCCATCGTCCAATCAGTGCTTTAGGATAGGGAAAATCGAGGCAGTGGTAATTTAATTTTGAAACAATTATTTTTCTCTAATTTTCTTTAACGGTTTAGCCCATTTTCTCTGACTAAACAGAAAGAAATAATAGAAATTATATCGCAAACTTTGACAAAAGTCAACTGTTATTAATCGATAAAATAGCTATTTCATTTATAACCTAAATATAACTTATTTTAACCACAACAGTCGAGCTTTATGTTTGGTCTCCTAGTACTCTCATTAATTACAGTTACTATTACCTACTATTATCATCTAAGACGTGGCATAACAAATTTTTGGGGGCCCTTATGTAAGACAGAAAAGTGGGGCACCCCTACAATTTTTTTCAATTGCATTAGGGCTAAAATTTCATTTTCTTTTCTTAAATTAGTTTATTTTTTATTTTTTCAGAAAATCCCTAAAAATTTACGTTTTATTCCTCTCTGCCGGAGCCCCCTTTGGCCGGGGGCCCTTATGCCTTGCATAACTTGTTATCCGTCTGTTACGCCACTGCATCTAAGAGTTTAATGTCATCATGGAGATATTTGAGGACCATGTATGCAAAAGGCGATTTGTCATAATTGAAACTGTAATTATGCAGGAAAGACAAACAACTTTTCAAACCTAAATGTTTCTACTAGTACAAATTACTAGTTTTCACTAGTAATATTTTAATTGCCTAATATTCTTTAATAATGTAATAATTTGACTTTTTATTAAATTTTTTGTAGCAGTGAATGCGACGATGCCATTGATACCACCAACTCAAAAATTATTTTTTTTTTTGGGACAAATTGCCATTTGCTCCTCATTTATGCTCCTGGATAATAATTAAATGATCTAAAATATGATCGATGTTTGGTTTCCGCATCATAATAATGGCTGGATAATAATTAAATGATCTAAAATATGATCGATGTTTGGTTTCCGCATCATAATAATGGCTAGATAGCTCTAAAGTACTGGAAGATAATTCAGGACCATGCACTAACTACCTCCCTAGTTTTGAAAATGTCAGAACTTCAGTTAAATGTATATTTTTAGAGTGGAGAATACCGAGGCGGGTAAAAATGTGGCAATTAGTGCCCGTCCGCGGGCGGCTCAGCCACTGCCCAAAAAGAAATCGAAGAGAAGGAAAGGGAGATATACATTTTATATCAAACTGGGAGACCAGCTCATCGTTGACTTATTTGTAAGTAAATCTTCTAATTTTTCTATTTCTATTCCTATCCTATGACTATGAGTAGTAGTTTTATGAGTATTATACATTTACATAATGAATAAACGACAGTGCACAGCCAGAGCTTTGCTGCTTACGAATTCTCCTCACATAATTTTTAATTCTATCACTTCCTCTCTTCTGAAGGGCTGTTACAATACAAAACAATAAGTTTATATTTCCATAAAAAGTTAAGTTACAGTAATCGTAATGGGATTTTTTTTCTAACGCCTGCTTTAAGCAACACTGTCAGCCTGGTGGTGGGAGTGAGTCTGTGTATTAACTCGAGGCACCCTAAGGGCAGACTTCTCCAACTCGGGGGAAAGGGGAGTAGACTGGCCGGGTGGACCTCCTGATTATAGTGGATTCCGAACCACTTGGGGAACTTAGTAAAGTCACAGGTGTCGGAGGTGACCAGGACTCGACACGCAGGTAAACTGACTGGTATAAATCTCAGCGCGTTATCATGTTCCCCTGTCAACGCTGTGCACACTACCAAGTTTGCCGCAGTTTGAAATGGATTCAATTTGGTAAGGTCGTGAGGCAGATGATGAACTTTGTGAAATAAATACCTTCATTTAATATTTTAGGTAGAAAATACTGACAAAACAAATCCGCTGCTGCTGACGGAGGTATCGCGTCTGTTCCCATGCCCACAAATTGCCATTTCGGATGCTGAAAATATATGTGGTTCGTCCATGGGGCCAGGCTCCAATGTGGTGGTCATAGCTCCCAAGTCATCATACGTAGTTACAGTCAGTGCTGATTGCAATACGTATGGTCTACAGGCGTGCCCTATACATTTCAGGTTTGTAAACAATAATATGGCCTAGTAATATTTTTCCATTTGATTGCTTGAGTTGTAGATAAGGCACATCTGCAAGCCTATTTGTTGTCGTTTGCAAATGAATAGCCTTCGGAGTTCAGTGACTTTGGCTCAGGTTACTCGAAGAAATGCAGCTACTACCTCAAATAAAAAGTAAAAGAGCGAAATGGGTAGGACTTTTATTAAGAAACGAAAATTTAGTACACACCATCATTGAAGGCATAGTGAAAGGAACCAAAGGCCGAAGAAGGAATTTATGGAGCAATTGAAGGAGGACGCAGGAGCTCGAACGTTCTAAGAGCTGAAGAGGACGGCGCAAGGTACTGAGAGAGCTGGAGGATGATATACAGAGAGTTGCTGCCAACCAATCATTGAGATTGTGAGATAGAGATAAAAGTGGTAAATTAAGTTATAGGTGTAATGTTATCTCCGAAATTGATAGAAAGTAAAAACGCAAGAAAAAAGTCGAAATTTCCTTTGAATATTTACGTTCTATTTCGGTTTTGACAATAGCACATTACAATACATCAATTTGACAATAACAATTTGACAATTAAATGAGATGAGTACCTACACCTAGTGGGAATAAATTTACAACGATTACGAATTTTTTTTTACAGACTCAAGAGAAAGAATGAAGACTTGGAGTTTTCAATCCTTCGGGAATTGAATGTGGTGGTGTCTTGCGGGGGGAAGACCATCGAAGAGAATGAGACCGACAAGGTGAAGAGCCCTTACCAGTGTGACAAATGGCCGCTGATGAAGACAACTGTCAAGAAAAGGGCCGGCCGCCCTATTTGCCTCATCCCTACTCCTCAGGTTTGTTTACTTTGAACTATCAGGTGCGATCCAAAGCACTCTTAGGCAAGTAGTGGAGGGAAGGGGATGGATTTTACGGGCTTCAAGACTTGTGTGGGAATATATGGCAATGAAAAAGCTGACGCGAAAGCCAAGGAAGGAGCGGAAATGGACCAACCAAACGTGCCACTAACCCTGAACCGAGCCAAGAGCCAAATAAATGCTGCAATCTGCAATGCCACGAAGAACACCCTCAAGACCCTAAGCACTGGCAAAAAGTGGGAGAATCTTGCTACAGTGGGACCCATTTGTAGGAACCTTGAGAGAGCTGAAGCTGTTGCTAGATTCCGCCTCAATACCGGCCATGACTACCTTCAGGCCCACCTACACCGCATTGGCCTTGCCGCCGATGACACATGTCCACTATGTCACGGTGGAAGAATGGACGAAGACCACCTGAGGGACTGCACGGCTCTCACCTACCCGAACGATGACTTGGTGAACCGCTATTGGGAAGCTCGGCGACGAATGGTTGAACTACCACGTTCGGGCGTTGGATAAAGTAAAGTAAGTACTTGTGTGACAGATCAGCCAAGACCAACATTCGTCGCGAATCGTCGAAGTCTTCCGTACTACTGCTGGACATGACATACTGGCAGCCCACCTTAACATAACAGGCATCCTGGAGTCCCCTGCGTGCTCTCCTTGTGACTTCCAAATCATGGACATTGTCCAGCTGTACAGCTGCCTGATACTTTTTTGGGAAGCGGATACTGTCACTATAACAATAGGTTCTAGCCGACTAAGGGTGCGTTGGAAGTACTGGGGGTTTCTATAAATTAAGGGCTCCAACAAGTTTCCGTGGATGGAGTGAGCATATTTAAATCTGAGAACTGTCCCTTGTTCCTTGCTTTTCCCGGAGTTCTCCATTGGAGTTGGAGAGACAGGACATTCCAGCGTGCCAAAAACATTATTTTAATCCTGAGGTCACCTGGTACTTTATTTCAATGGCTGGTCTTAGTGGGCGTGGCGAGTGGCCTCAGAAATCCAAATTTATATTTGAGGCGTATAGAAGCCAATGCGTCTAACTGCAATTTTTTAAATTTTTAGATAAATGTACCATGGTGTTCCTGAATCACATATCTATATTTTAAAGGCCAATCAATATAACTGTAGCATGCTCAGTTCCTGAGTAAAATGCATTTGAAAATCAGTTCATCAATGTATAAAGTTTCCTGATTTCAAGTGCGTTTATCTATCTCAAAATGAGTTTGACTGCAGTTATACGCTTTGGCTTCTATACGCCTCATCTTTGATGTTAAGAGAATGTCCCATCTCTCCTATATAGGACTCTGGCTTTTCCCATTACAGTTTGCCATCATTCACGACCTTTACTCTTGCTTTAATGATGTAAAGCTGGACATGCACGAGGGCTCCAAACGGACTCGCGCCAAGCCAAATGGCGCGTCCTGTTCCATTTGGCCTTAGCGCCATTTAGAAGGGGCATCACGACTACGCTGAACCAGTCGCTCCAAATCTTTCAAATTGTACAGTGTAAAAGTACCTCTGACATATCGTCACACTACAATTTGAAAGATTTGGAGCGACTGGTTCAGCGTAGTCTTGATGACCCCTCTAAATGGCGCTAAGGCCAAATGGAACAGGACGCACCATTTGGCTTGGTGCGAGTCCGCTTGGAGCCCTCGTGAATGGCCAGCTTAAGGGAAAATCTATGCTCCCGCCAATGCAAAGGTGAATTACGTTCTGTAATTATTGGACTTCTGCGGTGTAATTTAATCATTTAATTGGTTTAGTTACAGTAGTTTGAATTCCATTGGATGGATCAGTTACGTTTATTCATTGGCGAACTTGAATCAGGCTGCCGACGCTGCCTTAATTACCAAATTGCTTAGCTGTCAACTTGTGCTAGCTCTGTTGGTGCTATTGAATTCTGTTGAACCTGTTCCTGCCCCGGTATTTACTAGGCTACTTGAAATTAATAATCATTTGTTTCAGTGTGTATGTATGTTTTATTTTTTACTTTAACGTTTGTTCTGCTAATTGTTTTTATAGGAGCTAAAACGACTTCTCGCCTTCAACATGAAACCTTCTACCAAGTTTTCAGTTGAAGATAGTATGACATATGACAAACTGCAGCATAGATATAAAGTAGAAAAGCTAACACGAAGCAACTACGTAGAATTTTTCCGTGACCTGATGTACATGGAGATATATGGTGAGACTGCCTTGACCGATAGATATAACATGACTGACGCCAGCTTCACCTTTCAAGGGAAGCTTACAAAGGTATGTGCAAGTATTACTATTAGCATTTTGGCCGATGGGCCATTGGCCATAGCTTGTAAAAATACAGTGCTTCTTATTGGCACTTGACCTGCAGCAACATGCAATACGGCAAATCTGAAACCATTATGCAGGCTCCTGTACAGTGTTGGCCAAAAATCCTATAACTAGCACGTTTATCGCTTCTCATACAAATGTATTTCACGTAAAAAAAACTCTACTTGATATGGCAAATATGAAAACATTGTGCATACCTAACCTCATCTAACCTAACTGCTATGCAGTGTTGGCCAACAATCCTGTAACTAACACGTTTATTGCTTCCCATACAAATTACGTCACATAGGTAGGTACCACACACACTCTCCCCAAAAACCTTTGAAGTGTATCAGCGGTTCAAGAGATTGTGCTGAAGCCTGGAAGTGGCGCTGGCCATCATAACGACTGACAAAATAAAATCCTTATTTGAACATACAGTATATACATATATACTAACATTCAGTGTGACCCCCCCCCCCCCCCCCCCACCTTGGCTGTTAGCACTGCAGCACTGTTTGGGAACATCATTGTGCATAAAGTGGCTTTCCATGCATTTTTGGAACAGAAATGGCTCAAAATTGTCTCTAAGGATGTCTCAATACATAAAACGATCCATAATTCCGGAGATGTGGATATAGTAGTATTCTGTGGCCCTTACAATTTCTTTTGTTTTAGATTGTTTTGGAAGTGCCTGGACTTGATCAGAACCGGCCGTCCGTTGTACTAAAAGATGGCGTGTTTGTCTGCGTAATGAACAATGGGGTTTGGGAAAACACCCAGTACGAGGTAATATTTCTCACTTAAATGAATAGTGACCGTTGTCTTGTTACTAAACCACGGTTCTCTGAACAGCTAGTCACATTCTCCCTTGCTCAGAGCTGTTGTAGGCTACATACATTAGAACTCCTTACGGATATCGACTTCTATGGTAGGTGATGTTTGTACTTGGCGTAAATAGGGGGTCTTGGGGGGCTTCTCCCGTAGCCCCCCCCCCCAGGATTTTTGGTGACAAAGACGTTATGGAGGCGAAAGGCATAGTATCAACAATAACGAAGGGAAATTAATTCTTGGTATGCTTATTTTACATGAAAGACATAATGAAAAAAAAAATCAACATATTGGCCAAGTACTTTCACAAAAATATATTACTCAAAATGCTTATAACCCCCAATATTTCAGATATCTATTTTTCAAAATGTCTCCATTTTTTTTCTTTTTTTTCTCCGGGGGAGACCCCCCCCCCCCCCCCCCCCCCCGAAATGTTGAGAATATACGCCAATGGTCGTAACACAGATGCGACTGAAGAAGACAATCGGATACATTCATTGAATTCTTTTTATGCGATTAGTCTTTTTAGAAGAGAAAAAGAATAAGCTGTCTGACTGTGTTCGCATTTATCTTCCGACTGCCACTTAAAATTTTTTGGTCTGAAGGCTATTCGGATAGTTGGATTTCTACTGCTGTACTTACAGTATAGGTATATTCTATGTTTTTAGGGTGAAGTGGTTAAGGTTCTGAAAAAATCAGTTCATTTGGATTACTTCGACGACGCTCTGATTGAACGATTGGACAAGTCAGTTGTTGACAAGAATCCGCTCAAGATATGTGTACGATTTGTGCCATCTCACTATTGTACAAAAGTTCGTATTTCAGCGGTGGAGGCTGTACGCGAGGTAAGTTCAATATGCCTGTTCTAGCGATGATTGGCAATCATTATGGTATTTTGGAACTGGGAGACTGCTGCTCAGAATAGGGAAGTTGCGCTATTGCTCAACTAGGAAGGCCCGGGACCGCTTGTTTTACATGCCCTCCGAAGCATGGCCAGAAAATGTAGCCAGTGTGGGACTCGAACCAACATAATAGACATATAACTTAATTATTTATTAAATTGTTTATTTCTGTCGCAGATGCCACATTTATTCGACATCCTGTTTCCCCGAAAGGAGAGGGTGGAATCGGGCCATCAGTGGTTTCCGCTGCTTCCCAGCAATCAGCTGAAGAATGTCAAGTTCATTAACCAGAATATTAAGGACAACATGGAGCAGGCATCGGCCATCGTAAACATCCTCGCAGGCACGTCCATCCCTGCGCCCTACGTCATTATTGGACCCCCAGGCACCGGCAAGACGGATTGCGTTGTCGAGGCCATTATGCAGGTTAGTCCGGGAAAAGAGTAACCGATGTAAATACTGTCGATGCGGGTGGTACTGAATTAGCCACATCTACTTCTCGGGGTAGGTTGTTGGGGATGGGATGCAATAGGGAATTGTAATGCTGGTGTCCCGTTGCCTTCTGCAACCTTATGCCGTTGACTCTTCGTTGAGCTCCTCCGCCTTTGGAGACAGTTTCCTAACCCCAGGACAAAAGAGTGCCCTAGTAGTGGTTGTTTATCTAGTTTCGCCCCGTCGCGTAGTCATCCTCTGTGGCTTTTTCTAGACATGCGTGCACACCAGTCCTGCCATCACACCCTCCGATTATGCCGCTGCTTGGTTGGGGACTGCTTATTCGTTATATTCGCAGCTAGCCATCATATCTGGCGGCCTTTTCGCTATGGCGCTTATTCCGTCTACGTCAATAGTGCATAGTAAATGTGGTATTGACGTGGTAGCAGACATTAAAGACAGTCTAAAAATGTCTGCTACCACGTCAATACCACATTTACTATGCACTATTGACGTAGGTGGAATGAGCGCCTATCCGCCACCAGCTACGGTTTTCTTGATGCGGCATGAAATATTATTGCTGATAGAAGTGCGTTTAGAGATCATGCAACATCTAAGAATATTTTAAATGGACTCATTTATTTATTTACTTTGCATATTTGCAGGTGATGCTGCACTACCCAGGTAGTCGCATACTCGTATGCGCGCCCAGCAACTCGGCGTGCGACCACGTTGCTCGGTCTTTATTTCTCCACATTAATGCAAACAAGAGTAATCCGGCTATTCAGAAGATTAAAGCAGTCCGTTTCTATGCGATGAGCCGTACAAATTTGCCGACGGATATTCCAGTTGAAAAAGATGTAAGATATCGCCGTTACAAAAAATAATAGTTTGATAAAGTAGAAAAATGCACCTCTACATTTTAAAACACAGTATGAAGTAGTTGAATGCGTGAAAAAATGCATGGTTAGGTTAGGTTCACGTCTTCTAAAACTGTGTTATTTAAGACTGCATACAACTAAATTTATTATGATCGACATTTCATAAAATATTTGACTTGTACAAAAAACCCGAAGTGGGGGCATCCGTTTCTGCTCTTAATGCCCGATGACTGCGTTAAAATGTATACTCTGCTTAACATTTTTCGTATACTCTCTTCACCTGCACAGTAGTTGTCGCTCTTTGGTTTTGTTCTCAGATTTCTTAATAGATGTCCCTACCATGTGGTAAACATATTTTTCAACAGTAGACAATTCAGATGAGTGTTTGTACTACGTTCGCATCAAAGATATAGAATAGACGGCGCCCAAAAATTTCCCCACATGTTTCACCACTATTGGCAACACTTAGCTTATAGTTAGGAGCCACCAAGCCGGCCGCCTTACCAAGTTGAATCCAGCGGACCAGAGCAGGTTCAAAGATGCAGATAACTTGGTAGTGTGCACAGTGCCGGTAGGGAAACATGGTAGGACTTGTCCTGGTCACCTCCGAACTAATCGTGTGACTTCACTGTGTTTCCCAAGTGGTTCGGAATCCACTATAATCAGGAGGTCCCCTGTCCTATGGGCCCACACCGCACCGTGGCCTGGGACTGTGTCCAACCATACTACTACTAGGCGCCACCAATCTGTTCTATTATCATTGGTTGCCACAAATTGAACTGCCCTTCTCTCCATAAGTTAACCTTGATGATGCGCCGCGCCAATCAGAGGAGGGCATTGCTTTATTTTTATTTCTGCAGAAAATTTCTCCATTAATCATTTTCACCCCACTGTTTTTTTTATGTAGTTATACGCAAAGGACATGGCGGGTATCAATGTCACAATTTCTACGCTAATCAACGCAGTTCGGCTTGCCAGAAACGGAGCGAAATATTCGCACGTTTTTATTGATGAGGCTGGCCAGGCTTTGGAACCCGAGGCTTTAACTGGGTTTATGTCCGTGCACAGTGGCGGCCAAGTGGTGAGTATATTAGTATTTATCAATAATCAGCTAAAGTTGTCCGGGTGTAATAAGTGAGCCTCCTCCACTCCCTCCTGTCTCTCCACTTCTGATTATTTAACACCTTCTTTGGTACTAGTCCCACTCTTCTCAGATCATCCTAAATCTGGATTCTGTATCTCTTCGAAGGCCTTAGCCAGAAATTTTTTTTCCGGGGAGGAGGGTCTATCTGACGTCACCGGAGGTGAGGTTACCTCAATATATTTATTTGAGTATTGAACATTTGTTTTATTTTTAAGGACTTTATGGAACCAGATCCCTTGTCCAACGCCAACGACCTCATGGATTTTGGACATTATTTGTATTGTTTCCGTATGAATTTTCGGCCATTGGTAAACTGTTGTACTGGTGTACGTTCTCGGGTGTCAACCTACACCGGTTACATGCGATAATGGACAAGCTGAGAAAAGCTTACCATTCACGCAACTCCATTGCATCTAGTGCACGCTGAAAATATTTCGGGGGGGGGGGGGGCAGACCCCCTGGACCCCCCTTTGGCTACGGCCTTGACCTCTTCCTTGCGCTGTTAATAATTAGCTTTACTAGTCAAAACCATTGCAGTCTCCTTCTCGCTAACTCTCTCACCCCGAACTCGCATCACTTAATTTCTAATCCTTTCCTGTCCGTAAACTAATGTATTCCCGGAAAAAAGGTGTTCTATTGTACTTTTGGAACATGCGAATACTATTGAATATTGTAGACCTGTTTGTGTTTTGGTTCTCTTTATCTGGTATATTTCCTATTCCCAGTCTTACCTGCAGGGGCTTTTTGGATAATAATATTCACAAATTATTATTTTTGTTGCACAGGTGCTAGCAGGAGACCCACATCAGTTGGGTCCCATTTGCATGTCAGTGCCAGCCCATGATTTAGGTCTCCGCACCTCATTTCTTGAAAGACTGACTACCACTGTGCCTTTGTACCAAAAGTTAAATGGTAAATTTATGTTTTTAATTATTAGAAATTAGTTTATACTCAACATTACCAAAATAGTTAGCAAATGCCGTAGTGTTGGAGATGAATTGGTTCAAAATCGTCTAGGGTAGGATCAATTTCTTTCAATATTTATACCAAACAATTGAGGTCTCCTTGAAATTTAAAACAAACTGGAAAATTTGTGTAGGCTACTGTTTTGTGTTCTTATTTAGTACCTTCAATGGGTGCGCCGAATTATTTATATTATGACAGTTTCCTCTATGACTATATCAGCATTTATGTATGTCATAACTTCGGAGGCTATTGAAGACTTAGCAAGTGTGCCCCCAGCAGGATTATTGGTACGTGCTATCAGAATCAGGATTCGCTAAGTCTCCGATTCTATATCCTGATTTCACATTACCTGTGAAATGTCTTTTCAATTGTGGCTATGTTCGGCATTAGACCTGCAATAGGCTACTGACGTGTTCCAACTACCTAATATGCCAATAACAACTAACCTTCGTCACATGTCATACTCCCTGCAATCAGTAATTTTGTTTTGTTTTTTAATTGTTTTAATAGGTACGACGTACGACAGCAAATATGTTACAATGTTGAAAGACTGCTACAGATGCCACCCGCGCATCATTGAACTATCAAACAGATTGTTTTACAACTCGGAGCTTCGGTGCAAAGTAAGTCTAATGAAAATTTCAAAGGCATAAAATTTCTACTAAGTACTCTACCCATTTTAATTTTTGTCTTGTTGATTCCACTATAGGCATGTTTAATTCCCATAACTATCGTTACATTTATTGGGTTTTATTTATTATCTTATTTCCGGATAATATGTTCTTGAGACGCCATGGTATGGCTGCAGTACACCTAGGGTTAACATAATCCGCCTTAGGTTGTGAAGAATGCCCTTTTTCGACGATTCAGCACATAAGTGTTACGACCGACTTTTAATGCATCCTTCAATTACTCATAAAGATATCATAAGATAAAGATATAAAGATTTCAAATATATTCTGCACTTTCTCGTAGGCGGGTATTCCACCGGCGATTTTACTTCAAACTTGATTTTGTCATTGACGTTTCTTTTGTTTTAAGGAGACTATTATGTAGATACTTAACTTATCTATTATAAATTAAGTTATAATATGGTAGCAGACATCATTAATAATAAGTCTCTACCATATAATAACTTAATTTATAACATAAGTTAAGGATCTACATAATAGTCTCCTTAAAACAAAACAACGTCAATAACAAAATCAAATTTGAAGTAAAATTGCCCAGTGGAATATCCGCCTTTGTACTATTTCGTCATAGTAAATTAAAACAAAAATAATACACACAACTTTGTCAAATGTTACTAAATGTTATTCAATAAGCCACAAGGCCATCTTCAGGCTACTGAAGAGTGTTGTTTGTGTTTCTGTAAAAAATGTTACGGTAGTAATACATGACATTTTAGTAACTAGATGAAATTTTGTGTTTTATTTAGGATATTATGGATAGGGTACGGAAGAAACTATTCAGTATAAACTTATTTTCAAGCTATAATTTCATATTATGGTCATTCAGAAAGCATTAAAAATAATATACTGTATGCAATGCCACTATATTATCCGTATTGTACAAATTCACCACACGATAATTTGATTAAGATTTCGTATGTTATTTTCATTTACTTTCCAGAACCTTTCAGACCCGCTAAGCGATTATTGCTTCAATTCTGGCAGCCTCGTCGGAGGCAGTTCTCTAATAGTTCAAAAAGTTGTCGGGAAGGAGCTAACTCACGGAATGAGTCCTAGCTTCTACAATGAAGTGGAAGTGAAGGAGGTAAGCATAGCTTAGTGTAGGTATTTTATTAGCCAAAAATAGTTAATCGCGGATGTTACTATAACACACACCTGTCGACCTTTTACCTCTTCTGCTGTTTCTTGCCCACTTTTTCGGGCGCAGCAGTGAATAGAACAGGTAGTGCGAGGCTTTAGTCGGAGTCCGGAGTTAGACCATGGGATTGGAGAACCCAGGCCGTGGTCCATCAGATAGCTTACTTCCAAGCGTCAACAGCGCCAACAGCTGAGGTCGGCCATCTTTTTTAATAGATCTACATTAACTAGGAAGATAGACCACCGCGTACCTACTGGTTAAGTCCAACTAACGCTTGTTTCAATGCCAAAGGTAAGCATGTCAGAGCTTGCCCATTGTTACTTGTAGTCGGTGTGGCATGATAGTTTACCAACAGCTAGAAATTGATTCAGAACAAACAGCAAGAATGTCCAAAATGAGATTGGGTCATTGGTAGGACAAGGCTTTATTGGCCCCTAAAGTAGGCCTACGTCAATTAAAAATTCCATAAAAAATAACGATTTCAACAGGTGATGGCATACTTGTCGAAAATGCTGGACCCTGCATTCCCGATCGCTGTTAAGCCCAATGAGATTGGTATCATATCGCCGTACGCCCGTCAGGTGGCCGTCATTCGCTCACAATTGAAGAAGCGAGGCTGGGAGGAAATTGCGGTTGGCACGGTCGAGCTCTTCCAGGGGCAGGAGCGCCGTGTCACCATCGTCTCCACTGTCCGCTCGCAGGTTAGTATTTTGCAATGACCAACTGTTTTAGAGTTGAGTTCTAAATAGGAGAGAATGGATATTCCCGCCAAAAATACATTTTTTTAATTTTTGGGGCCACTCGCCACGTCTCCTATGACAAATCGTTAAAAAAACGTAGCAGGTGGTTCCTGGAGTCCGTCTATATTTTTGGCACTCGAATCTCCTATGTAGAACTCCAGTCCTTGGGTAACGATGTTTCCCAAAGTGATCCTACTAGCATTGTTATTATTATTATTATTATTTCATTTCATTTTTTTTATAAAAGATAATTCGCATACAAACAATTCAATGAATGAATGCATCCGAATAACCTCTTCAGCCGCCTCTGTGGGTTACACCTGTGTTGAGTTAAGACAGGTTTCCGATCGCATGGTGTGTAGAGACTCGCACAAGTACGAACAAGCTACCGCTGTGCCATTGAAGGCCATTAACATCGTATGTTATCATGTATCAATTTGGGGTAGGGATTAAATTAAACTTTGAAGAAGGTCTCTCCAGGCAGGAAATTATGGAAAGGAGGATTTGGAAAAATGGACGGAAGGGAGATTCGATATGGATAACAAGAGCTTGATTTTTTCTATTTTTCTTACGTTAATTATTGTGCATATAGCCTATTGCCCCCCCCCCCCCCCTCCCCCCAGAGTATTACTATTACATCTGTCTTTTTTCGGATTGGAACAGCTTGGATCTTGTGGGAATTCGACCCTTTTTAGGTTAACTTTTCCTTACCCTAGATAGCTGAGCTAGGTCCGTTCTTATCTTGCTGTCACAACGATCCTCTATGCAACGCAATGGCAATGCTCTTGTTAATACCTGGCTAGCAAGATGGAAGATTGCTATTCACAGCTCGAGCCAATCAACGATTCCGCAGTTATGACGTAACTGAAGCGCGTGGTTCACGCTATACATATACTCGTAATGTGAAAATCATGCCTATTTAATTTCTTAAATTGTACAAAATTCAGTATAACAGCCTTCTGTTGAATTGTTCTTTTGTGTTTGTTTTCCGATATTTTCATTTTTTTTTTCGTCACATTTTCCTTGATATTTTCTTATGATGGCTCTTAGCGCCGTTGGTGCGTTGGTAAATTCACTAAAAGTGAAATCCGTGGTTTTTCCTATTTGAATGCATGGCGGCTTCCAGCCGGGTTCCACTTTTCCCTGCATTACAACGGTGGGAGCCACACTAAGACTCCTCTAATATTTAAAAATGATAATTCATAATAGTCTCAGTATTTTTTTTTTGTAATTTGCAGGTTGACACGCTCCTGAAGGATATAAAGCTTGGTTTTGTCAAGTACAAGGGTCGTTTCAATGTAATGATGACGAGAGCTTCTGCCAAGGTTTGTTTAATACATTTTTGTCATAGTCTAGCTCGTTAATAATAGTCTGAGAAAATCGGAGGGGGAAAGCCTTATCAGTATACAAATCAAGCATCTCAGGCAAACTCAATCGTTGTGTTGTCAGAGATATCAGTAGAAAAGAAATTTTCCTGAGCATTTTAGTGTAGAGTTGGGAGGGGGCGGGTAAATACGCCCCACTTTTCAGGCAAAACCACCTGAAACAAATTCGTTTAATCTCTTAGCCACTAATCTTACTCTACAACCAGTTAGAACCTTTGCACCCTGGAACAACCAAAAAGAAAGACAAAAATATCATCTGGGCTGATGATAAGACCTTCTCCCAAACGTCTGCAAAGAGCATAGAGGAATATTTTTATATTCTCATTTATGGCTCTACGATTAATTATTCATGACAAACTTGACTATTTGGGGGGAAAAAATTGAGTGGCGGGGGGGGGGGAGTATTTATGATGTATGAATAAGTAGCAGTGGGAGGTTAGGCACAGTCTAGTTTGTTTTCACTGCTGTATGTGTATCTGAAGTGATTCTTAAAGATATTTCATTGGTTTGTTTCAGAACATTATTGTTGGCAATACTGACGTCCTTGAGACTGAAGCAATATGGAAGGAGCTGATAATGGATGCGAAAAATAACGGCTATTATACAGAGGAACCATTATTGGAGATGGCCAATGGCACTGCATCACCTAAAACTGATTAGTTTTAGAATGGACCAAGCCCATTCACACTTCGTTATCGTTTGTGCTTTAGAGCTATTTCCGCTTATCTTGTTCTGACTATAAAATTAGGGAGATAATTTGTTTATTCTGCTACTTTGAATGAAAAGTATTCCTGCAGATATTCGTTGGAATTATTTGACTTTGAAATAACCTGCAGTGGATTCTCATGACACAGGAAAATTGTGAGGTCTTTGCTTAATAGTAGCTCCTGTGAATCATTAATTTATTTTTGATGACTGAGTAGTCTATACAGGTTGCATTTGCGCACATTGTCATAATAATTTAATATTTCTTATGCGAAATTGATGTTTACTATAGACCTATCTGAATAGGTCTTTTTCTATTTCTTCAGTTGGCATTCATCTAATGTTCTAATTTTCCTTCACTTCAATTCATGTGAATATTTTAGAAATTAAACATCAATTGAATTTGGAATTACCTACATAGGGGAATTGTCAGGTTGTAGAAGCCGATAAGATTGCAGCCTTCAACGATGCCACTTCCTTACCGAATTGAAACATTACTGATTAATGAATCCACTTAATTGGCTGCGGGACTCCTCACGAGAGAAAATATTTGGCTGTAGATTTAAATTAAATTGTTGTTAGCAATGCTGTCACTTAATAATAACTTATTCTGGTGTTAAAAATGTTGAGATATTTTTTTACATGCTATTCTAAAATGGTTTTGTTAACATTTTTATTCTAGAATAAGTTACTATTCAACGGCATGGTAGGCCTGCTGGCTTATACTTCAGAAAAAAAATTATAATCATAATAGACCAAATTCACGCCCATACCGCAACTGAATAGCATTGTCAGCCAAAGGTGCTAGAGTCACTGACTTACGCTGTTAATGCGCATATTCCACCAACCTGCTAGTGCTAATTACAAATACGGTAACGTGGTAGCAGACATTCAAGACTTTGGCGGGGTTTCCACCGACCTCTCATTGCAGAATGCAAATGACCTTGACGGAAATTAGAATTTTTCTTTATAGAAATCTATTAAAATGTTTGTACTTAACATATCCCATGACGCCATTTTTTAATTTTAGTTTGTGATTTTATGTATGATCATTGATCAATTTTAACTATGGCATAGAGGAAAACAAACATTTCCGTCGATGTCATTCTGCAATGCGAGGTCGGTGGAAACCCCGCCTAAGTCTTGAATGTCTGCTACCACGTCACCGTATTTGTATTTAGCACTAGCAGGTCGGTGGAATATTCTGGTAAAGGCAGCATTCCTTATTCTTGTGGTGAAGTGTACATTATTGGTATTATGTTCGACAAAACGTAGCTCTGTCTCCTTGTACAATCAGAAAAGTCTACGGTGGTTGACCACGCTCTAACACAAACAGGCGTTTGGGTACATACAGTAGCATACTCTCAAAAACTACTCCGAACTTCCTGCGGCTACACAGAGATGTAGAAGCATTAAGAATTTCAACAGAAAGGGACTAGAAGCTAACAGACTATGGTGTCCAGCTCTGGACAAAGCAACAGCAAAGAGAATGACTCCATCTATTGGAAATCAGCTGGAGTCAGTCAAGAGGGACGAGGGTACCTTCCCCCTTCTCTTAGTATAAATACTAGTGAACACCTACTAACCCAATAATTGCTACTGAGCCTCCGAGATACAATCTCTGAAGTTTACTTAGTACCACTGAAGATTTCGACAAAACGTTTGGCAGTCCGCTTTCAAATCGGCCACAGAAACGTTTGGAAGTACGCTCTCAGATCCATTCAACTTTTTCATCTGAGCATAAAAGATTTCTTTCGATTGACCTGAAGAGGTTGATTTACCACCAGTTTAAAAAATAAAATACAAAGAAGGCAAATCATACGATTTAATACAAAAACTCAGTCTCACTCAAAATTGTTAATATAGATTAATATTAATATTTATTAGATAGAGGTACCTGCTGACTGAGACGAAACAGCCACAAATCTTGACAAGGTGTAATACATTAGATACGTAAAATAAGCCGACCAGCTGGTGTGATAAAAAACCTAATTAATTTTTTTTTTTGTAATACAAGACGCCTATTGACACGTTCGAAAATCTCAATTTCTGTCACCTTCACCAATAAAAGAATACCCAGTTGATAAACTGTTACAATATTGAATACGGTCCGTGCAGAAAGGGAAGGACGCTTGAGCTATTGTTAGTGTCTTATAGTAAAAATTAATCAGCATTGTCATAAAATGAGTGAAAACCAGGGCAACTCAATTACATACAGTATTGTGGCTGAATTTTGAAAATATTAAATAAACAATGTAAACATTTCCATTGTCCTACTTTAGGTTTCAACCCCCCCCCCCCCCCCCCCCCCACAAAATGCAGATCCAATAGGATGTTATATACATTCTTTAAAATTTAATGATGCTGTAAAATAAATAAATTTGGTGGATTAATAGATGTAAAGTTAATTTTAAAATACTCTTGTAAAAAAAAAATAAACATTGCATTCCTTGCTGAGCTGATTGCGCTCGCTTTTGTAATTGTTCAGAATAAGACAAATTTATTAAGAGTGTACAGTCCGTAGGAAATTGGCAACCCGAAATGTATTCCTTTTTATTTACTTAACTAAGCATGTTATTAAAGATTTGGCTCATCAAAGTTGTAGAAGACTACTTCATGCATCATATTATAAGATATTTTTAATTTTCTAAATTATAGTTTTTTCATAAACATGCAGATATTTTATAAACAATAACTTTTCACGTAAAAGCGATTTTTTAAAAAAACTGAAATTTCGAAAACCAAAAATATCTTATTATATGATGCATGAAGTAGTCTTCTACAACTTTGATGAGCTAAATCTTTACTAACATGCTTAGTTAATTAAATAAAAAATAAAACATTTCGGGTTGCCAATTTCCTACGGGCTGTACACTTTTAAGGGTGATTATACGAAATAATAAGCCGATAATCTTATTATCTTCTCATGAAATTTTACAGCTGTTAGGCTTAAAGGCCCAAGTAAAAAAACTACCCCTGCTATTGCATGATATAAACAATTTTTTAACCTCACACATAAGGAATATATCATAATAATAAAATTGCTTCATCATTGGTCACAAATTAATCCATTTAAACAACTCAGCTATTGTTTATTTATACAGTTCAGCATTCTCCACATTAGTTCGTTGTAAGAATGTAAATCTTTACGGTTTCCGTACATTAAATATTTGCGCCCGGTCCCACCATAGTTAGAAAATTATTTCTTATTAAGACTTTTCACGCAATGGTAGGCATTTATAATCATTATGAACTTTTACAATTTTTTAGGCATAGTTTATTAAGCACGTCCGAAGGCTAGTTTATGAACTTCCGTAACCGAGATTTAAATGGTTGGCCGGATACCATAACAATAATGAGTGAATAAGCAAATATTACGTCGTCGACTGGCAACTGTGTCCATGGCTTCGCTAATGGAAATTAGGAACAAATTATGTTATGGTAAGCTTATGGAAATTTACTAACCAGCCTTCGCACTTCGATCTGCTAATTGTATTGTGATGGGTAATTAAATTTTGTCAGTCTGCAGATCGAATAGGCTACTTGACAGTTGTTACAATAAAATGTAAATTTGCTAGATATTGGTTACCAATAATACAATACGTTTTTTGCATGAAAAAAATAAATAATTAAATTTAGTGTAGAATTCGTGGACCAAAACCGTGGCGATGATATGACGGCACATTCGCACCAGGCCTTCCCGCGTTTTGGTCCACGAATTCCACAATTTAAACCTCACATTTATTTATTTATTTTTAATTTTACAATTGTTTTCATGTGAAAATGTATTGTATTAGTATTGGTCACTAACCTATAAGCTAATTATGGTACCATATCTAGCATATTTTACATTTTTAACTCAAAACAGCTGACTTTCGTCTTTCCACTGACGTCACAGCCGGCGTGAGGTGTTTTTCACTGTTTTTTAAATTAAAATTCAAATAAACGCAACAAAATTGCTAAATAACATATTTTTAAGAAAACAATCATTTTAAGAGATATATAATAAACCTATTTATGTATTAGAATAAAAACAATTGTCAAATAGCCTATTATAATGAGCATTAGTTTCAGGGTGGGTCCCACCATATTTTGTAAAGTCTTGGTTACTGATAATGCGGGGTACAATGTTTAAAAAATAATAAAAAATAATTCCAATGTAAAGCGGCGGCATTGTGCTCCGCCTGTACCAAGAATTTCCAAATAATGGTGGGCCCCGCCCTTACAGTGAAAAATCGAAAAAAGGAGCCTATCAATCAACTATTAATGCGCCAGTAAAAAATTTACGTTCGTATTTACAACATGGGCCAATAGCCCACGATTACACTAAGCAGGCAAGCATTATATAAAGAGAGCATATATATATATATATACATATACAATCACTTTTGACTATTAAAACTATTTAGTCAGTCAACTTTCTTAGTATAAAATTTGCTATTAATGTATATATTAACAACCTAGCTAAGAATTGCTGTACGTCTGCTCAATTTGAAATAATAAAAATCATTATTATTATTATTCAAGGAGCGTAAGCAGAAGCAGCATACAACGTTAAGAACTTATTATTTATAGTCTAATATTAGAAGAGACTGCTATCATCCTAGTGTAATAACCATTTTTACATAAAATCCGCAAGCCTAGGCTACAATACAATTAAATGTATAATAGGAGTAGTCGAGCAGGCTTCCTCTTTCCATATAACAAAGGCCCTCATTTATGGCCAATCCAGTCTATTATAATAAGGAACATTGAAAAATAATGAAGCTCGGTTCAGAAATAAGGGATTTCAAATTGGCTAAAACCCACGGCATGGCTTGCCTCGCTGGATTGACATGTCCATGAAGGGGAGCCAAACGTAGTTGGATTATACCTCGCCATTAAAGCTATAATCGAGTAAAGTTGTGTACAAAATAAGAATTTAAAAATAGTTAGATTTTTTTAGAGATGCAAATCAAAAGTGGCTCCGGCCATCCCTTAAACAAATAAAATCCTTCTTTTGGGGTAATTTAACTATAACCAATAATAATTCTTGAATAATTTCCACAGACTTTTCTAGCATATTCAGCTAAAAAAATAATGCAAATCCACAACTTCACCCTGAAACTTACTCAAATCAAAAGGTGTTTTTCTATAAGGGATGTGGGTAAACATCTCATTTGATATTACCAGTTTTCGAGGCTTAGCTGATGGAAAATACGAAAAGGCTGCACTGTAGATGTGGAAGTTTTACATGATAAATAAAGAAAAGCAGACGCACTAAGCCACAAGAAGTGAGTCACACTTAAAGCCGCTTATTTATTGCATTAATTAGTTATTATTAGTGATAATAGTACCCATTGAACATGGCACCAGTAACGAGGCCTCTTTAAAGAGGAAGCAGACCGCCAACATTGGTCACCCCTGGATCCCTCCCAAATCTGCTAGTTTACATTTTTATTACTTTAGTAAAGGTGTTTTTCCTTTTTGTTTTAATTTTTCCATGAATTAAATTTCCGTCGCCTTATCAGTTTTATAGAAAAACATCTGCATTAAAACTTGTTCTTGTAGTACAATGTATAAAATAGTCCATGGAATAGACCAAATCTTTACAATATTTGTTTTAAATTAAGTAAAAAATATAAACCAACCTATTTTGGGGTAATCCAAGGGGGGTCAATGTAAGCAGTCAGCTTCTGATCAGTTTGGTAACCAAGCAAACCCAGGAAGGTTTCAATTAATAGCAAACACCAGAGTTCATAGCACAAGTATGAATCAACAATCTCATAATCACTCAACATCGAAAGCTAAGATATGGCAATTATGCATACAGCGATTTTAGAACGACAAAAACATAAGATGCCTTTAATTACAAAGGCTTTCACGGCTAGAATCAGATGTTGAAGGAATTGAATCCGGACTGGGTCTGAAAGCGTACTTTCACCATCGCGGGGCTGTAGACCGCTACAATATATCGTAAGTACGCAATTTCGCTGGGTGACGGGCCTGCACAAGGTAAGTACGGAGTTTGGACCGGGTCCAGATATCCGTTCTGCTATGCTGCAATGTTTAGGACTTCGATATTTTTTACATTAGTACTTAACTCTGTTATCGCTTATGGTTAACGGGAGCTCCGTAAGGGATATTATAGCTCCTGCCATTCCAGTTAATATATTTCTATGACTTCCACTAGTTTCGTGAATAGTGGTACTATTTAGACTTTTAAGATTTTATCTCGGAGGCTCAGCAGCAACTGCTAGCAACTAGTTATTAATACTAAGCCTCCGGGATACAATCGTAGTACTACTGAAAATGCTGACAAAACTTTTGAAGTACGCTTGGAGATAGACCATCAGCCCGGATTCGACTACTTTTTCATAAGATAAGGTTGCTGCTTCAATATTTACATGGGGCAAAGTGCCATTATAAGAAAAGATTTACAGCCTCTTAAACACAACGTAAACACGGGCGAAACAAGGTTTTTTTCGATCTTAATATCGCTGAGTATAAATGGGCTCAAATGAACCCCGAGAGCTGACATCACAGCAAAAGGTCCTGTTTATAAGTCTTGTGAAACTTATCTAAAAAAAAAACTACGCTCTATGTAAATAAACAAACTTGTACAAGCTTTTCTTATTTTCATTTTACCGCTCCCGGACGCGCCTGAAATAAAAGGGCCATTATAGCATGCGGGTGCGGAACATAAATTTAATTAGAATTTCAAAGAAAACAAGTGCCTCATTATAAATAATGTGGAGTCAGATTTCAGGGTACTTAGCTATTTGAAATTTGAGCGGGAAGTTGTGTCGCAAATGCCATTCCTTCACATCGTACTACTACTATTGGTAAACTACACCAAGTAGCACCATTGCTGGAATTCGGAAAAACCGTATCAAAATGCTCTTGAAGTAAACTTCTAAAAAAGCCCCTAGCATTACGAAAGCTCTATCGCATATATATATGGGTTAACTGTAAGAGTGAGCCGAAAGGCCCAAAATTCGCCCACATGGAAAATAAAGACAATATTCTTTCTTTCTTTCTATATATATTTCTTTTTACAAGACGACTGTTGTTCACGTAACACTTGCTCCTGCACTTCCTCAGTCAACTTAACGTCATACGCTGGGAGAGCAAGTTTAAGTTTACTATTTTAAGCATTCAATCAATATTCAATTTTATGTAAAAACTTTTCTGCTGTGACATATGGTACAACTCAGTCCAGTTTACCAATATAAATAAAATACACTAACGCAAACACCTCTTTAAAAATTTCAACTCTTAAAATCGTACAGAAAAATTCCATTTATGTCCTAAACCAATGAGTGTAATAAGACGTGCGCAACGTGCACTTCTCGTTAAAAGCTAACTTGCTGTGCAGGGCACCGCAGCCACCAGTAAATGACGTCAAACAAGCGAGTAAATTCGAAAGTCCTGGTGAGAATCGGGCGACCTCCTGCGGCACACGACCAACCTGAGCGCGGACTCTTCGGGGGACAGCGAGGAGTCGTCTGAGAGATCAGCAGGCTGCGGTGTGGGCACGCGGCGATGGTGCGCAATGTTTATGTCGCTGTAGGCACGACGCAGACTCTTGGGATGGTCCAAGGAACACGATTCGGCGAGTCGGGAGACCCATTCTGTGGTGTCGGTAGCGCAGGGCGGCACTGAGGGAGGCTCTACCGGGGTGGACGGTGTTCTCCGACGCCGCGCGCGGAACGAGGCGGATCTCTTGCGCATCTGCAAAGTTAAGGAAATGGTTGATGAAAAGCGGTTTCCTTTCACAGCAGCCACACGCGAAGCCAGGCATGGGTAGTACAGGGCTGAGGCAAAAAATTTTTTGTGCAAAATTTCAAAAAAAGTAAATGTTAAGGCGCCCATTCCACCGACCGGCTAGGGCTATTTACAAAAGCGGTGACGTGGTAGCAGACATCCAAGAATTAGGCGGGGTTTCCACCGACCTCGCATTGCAGAATTGACGGAAATGTTTATTTTCCTCTATGCCATAGTTAAAATTGATCAATGATCATACAGTAAAATCACAAACAAACCAACTAAAATTAAAAAATGGCGTCATGGGATATGTTAAGTACAAACATTTTAATAGATTTCTATAAAAAGAAAAATTCTAATTTCCGTGAATGTCATTTGCATTCTGCAATGCGAGGTCGGTGGAAACGCCACCTAAGTCTTGAATGTCTGCTACCACGTCACCGTTTTTGTAAATAGCCCTAGCCGGTCGGTGGAATGGGCGCCTAAGCCTTTGCGTTGGAAGTATTTTGATGTGCGTTCAGAAATACACTGCATTTTGTACGTACCAATCACCAACCCATTTGTCCCCACGGCAAATTTCTCAGTGCGCCTGCCGCGTCGCAATCGTCCGTGTGTACCGAGCCTAAGGAGGACCCTATTTTACACTACAATGTAACCAATCTTACCCGACTGCGAGGCAGTTTGGGGAGGGACATAGCAATAGGTTCGGAGTAAGTCTTCTTGTGCCCACGAGGGTGGTGGTGATGGTGCCTGGCAGGTCTGCTGTGGTGGTGCGGCGACCGCGAAAGAATCGGGGTGGATGACCCGTTCGGTAGGAACTCAGCACTCTCGTCGTCTACTTTGAGGCTCGTCAATGGCTTCACACGGCTTCCGTGGTTTTGCCTGCAATACAAAACGGGAAATGTTTGAAGAATAATAATAATAAATAACCGTGTATTTTTATTATTATTTATTATTATTATTATTATGAAGAATGCAACCCAACAGCTGAATTTAATTTGCTAAAATCTAGGGGATGTAGGCCGCCTTACCAAGTTGAATCCAGCGGACCAGAGCAGGTTCAAAGATGCAGATAACTTGGTAGTGTGCACAGTGCCGGTAGGGAAACATTGTAGAACTTTTCCTAGTCACCTCCGAACTAATCGTGTGACTTCACTGTGTTTCCCAAGTGGTTCGGAATCCACTATAATCAGGAGGTCCCCTGTCCTATGGGCCCACACCGTGTCCAACCATACTACTACTACTAGGGGCTGTCGAGCTGTAGTGCCACCAAGATCAAGATGAAGTCTTCTTTACAAACGTACGATTCTAGCAGGAATTTTTTATATTTTTTTTCCTCAGCCTGTGCCCCGTAGCACTGGGAGCATTTAATAGAAATAATACAATACAATATTAAAAAATAATAGTTTTTACCGGAATACTGCATGTAAGCCCCATAAGGGAGGCTTGTGGCAGGATTCGCCAAAAGACTACAAACAGTTATAGTTATAGGGAGTACGAACTACATTATTACAAGTGTAAATAATAATAATACAGTTATATAGTTAGTTAAAGTTAAATAAGTTAAAGTTACCTTACATTATCCAGTATAAAATAAAATTAAAATAAATAAAAAGAATAATAATAATAATAATTGTGTATTCACCAGAAATTTGACAACTATATTTAAGATTAAATAAATTTCCGACAATACATCATTGACGGCGATGAGCGTAAGCCCATATAAAAAAAGGAAAAGCTAATTGAATAATTAAAAAGGAATGGCAATGAAAAAAGAATAAGTACGAGGGAACCCGTACATACTTTCTTATTTATAAATAAGTGTAGTAACCGTAAGAGTACATACGTAAGAGTACGTACGGTACTCAAATACTACAAATAATTGACCCAGGTATAAATTTTGGCTGACTCAATTTTCCCATTCATAAAGCAATGAATGACGAGACAATTATAAAATCTGTAGTGGACAGGCGAATATAATACTATGTATAGTAGTAACAATGTCATGTCATGGTATGGAATGTATTAGGGCACGGATATTACATAGTTCCCGTAATTAAAATAATATTTTTTCGTCAAAAACATAACCTCGCTGGGAAAAGCATCCTGGTCGGGTTTGTTACTCAATTTGACACCCAAAATATACCTGAAAGCATCGATAGAAAGGTACATCAGAAAAGGAGTCATTTTTTCATGAAAATTGAACCTTTTATTTTATTTTTTTCGCCCTGAGCCAAATTATCAAGGGGGAAGCGTTAGCCCAAAATTGAAAAATACTCCCGAAATATGATTTTTTTTTAACCTAATGCCGAATTTCATCAAAATCTATGCCGTAGTTTGCCCAATAATCGATGAACAGACAGACCGACGAAGCTTTCCTTATACTACAAGGCCGTAGCCAGGATTTTTTTCGGGGAGAGGGGTTAGAAATTTCATTGGATATTACATAGTGGTTTTTATTTTTCCTCTCAAAATCCAATTCTATCTAGTATCAAGCCTTTTCATGTCGGGGGGTTTGAACTCCCATGAACCCCCCCTTGGCTACGGCCTTGTTATACTATGAATGCATAGGAAAGCAAAAAATTGGTATCGCATCACAGCACTGCTACAGTCTGAAAATAAAATTGTGGCTCAGTTCCATCATGACAACCGGCAAGGTTTTTTGATAACAGAGCTATGCTTATATCTGTTATTGCCATGGTTGGGTTCCTAGCTCTTGAAATTCCAATGGGGTTATCACTTGACATTGATAAAATTTAGCACATTTCTCAAGATTAGGTAACTCAAAGTATTCTGAACATAAATCCTCGTAACAACATAATTTTACATTTTAGTTATTAATTTCTAATTTTAATAGTTGGCGCCTATAACGGTGAAACGTAGGGGTAATGTTAAAGGAAATGGCAAGGGCGCAAGGCAGTACGTTCAGCGCACTTGACCTTGGGTCCCTGGCAAACTTTAAAGCTTTATTTTGGCTGTATTTAGCTTATAACGTTAACCTGAAAGCTTAATCTCAGCCACGATGTTATGCTGTTTTATTGCATGCGCTTACGTCTTACACGCCTGCTCCAGACTTAAAGCTAGGACTATACGGATGCAGAAAAAACGTCGCGATTAACGCCAACGTCGGACGAAAAATATTGCTGACTATATGGACATTAAAACCGCCGCGTTTTTAAACACAAATTATAAGCTTTTCGACGTCAAACATCGTCAAAAAAGCAAAAAAATCAGACAAAAATACACAGCACCACGAATACTTGTTTACTCGAATGGCCCGACGCGACGTTGAAATCGCCCGTATAGTCCTGTTCGGTCCTAGTTACGTCGCGTACCTAACGTCGGTTTACGCGTCCTCACGCGACGTTTTCAGCGCTCGTGTAGTCTGCCGTCTGGAAGTTCCATAGCCGCGGTCAACGAGCGTTGACGCGACGTTAGAATCGCGACGTTTTCAGCGCCCGTATAGTTCTAGCTTTACTCAAGCCTACCTTCCTTTGGCTGCGGCAGATTATTGCGATAATTAACTTGGCTGGATGTACAGTGCAACGCCCACACCTCCCACGCTGTTGCAGTACAATTATCATTACCTTGAAAACAGCTAAACACACCGGCCAGCATTTTGTTAGTAACCAGATCTCGGGAATTTCACGAGAATGCGCTAACTTCAGGTGATAGGAGCGTTTATTGTTCATGGGTAAGGCAGAAAACCGACGCCATGAGTTTTCTGGCTGACGAAAAATTATATTAGCGTCGTCGGTTCAAAAGTGGTTAAACTCAAGGCCATGTCCAGCCCCAAGGGGGGGGGGGCGCTTTTTACCCCCCCCCCCCCACCTCTTGTAACCACCCCATGCTTGTGACCACACGATAGAAGTATAACTTCACCTATCACTTGAATTAACCAAAATATCATGGGAAAAGCAACCTAGTGGGTATTAATCACACTAATAACCACTACGATGTAACTTACTTAAAAATATACTGTCTGAGAAAAAAGTTTTTAAATGCCGTTATGGGAATTTTAAAAATTGAAAAGCCCAAAGCAGAAAAGGTATCGAATCTCGAGGAATAAATTTTATGAACCACAGGCCGAATTTCATTAAAATCGAGTAGTATGCCGCACATAACAGGTGTTTTTCCCTGAGCTTGAGAGTGTTTGAGCCACTAAAAAAGGATAGCAATTCTGATTCTAAGACCTTCCCATAAGAAGTTACACTTCAAAAATAATAATTTGTTGAACAAATAACACAGAATGATAGTAAATAAGGACTTTTTTGTTATATTACTAAGCCAACCTAGCGGAATTAGGGCTATAAAGCCCTCTCTTCCACTCAACTAGATAGACCCTGGAACCACCTTCCACTAAATCTTTGTCATTAGAAGTAATTTTTTTACTATGATTTGGTTTAAGAGACCAATACTTGATTTTCAGTCATCTAATGCTTCAGAATTCTTTAATAATCTCCGAAGCATGGCCAGAAAATATAGCCAGTGTGGGACTCGAACCAACAACCTTTCGGGTGAAAGTCAGAGTCCGTACCACTACTCTGTCGTGACAAGATAAATATTTTGGCCAGCTCACCTGTAGTCTTGGTCAATAAGCCTTTGAAATACCCATGCCGCCTCGAGAGCGTACATCAAAATTGCAGATGCAACATTCCCCATGGCGTCATCGATGCTGTTCACTTTCGCAAGTAAAATGATCAGATCTGAAAATAAACGGAAATAAAGTTAATAGCATTCACCATATTTCAGATTAAAAGATATTAGGGGCAATCAGGATGTGTGGAAAACCGCAATCAGCAAATCAAATATGGGATGCATTTTCAAATTAATTTCACTTCGCAATAACGTTTCCACTACTATTCCTATAGTGTCATAGAAACTGCTGAAAATGGTTGTAATATTGGTTTTTTTTCCAACGCCTACTTTCAGCATTTCTGCTTTAAGCACCCCTGACAGGGTGGACCTCCTGATAATAGTGGATTCCGAACCACCTGGGGAACTTGGTAAAGTCTCACGATTAAATCGGAGGTGACCCGGACTCGACACTCAGGTAGACGGACTGGTATAGTCTCAGCGCGTTATCATGTCCCAACATGTTCTCCTGCCAACGCTGTGCACACTACCAAGTTTGCCGCAGTTTGAAACATGCTCTGCTCTCATGGATTCAACATGGTAAGGCCGTTAGTATTGCAAAAAAGGAAAAGATTTATAAATAAAAATAGATAAATATCGTAGTTAATTGGTTTCAAGACATTTGCTAAAATTTTGATTTGAGTGACTTCTTTAGTGTTAAGTTTCCTTGAATTTTTTTCGTGGAACAGTAGACTTACAGGTATAGGACCAATCTTACTGAAAATGTTTAATACAAGAAAAATTAAAAAAAAGAACCGGTCCGAATTTACTCGAACATGCTATCCAATTTATATATTAGTAGATAGACATGGTATATAATTTCCCTACGGTTAAATATCGGATCCCCAGGGGGGGGGGGGGGAGTCCACCTCGATACATTAAAAACAGCTTAAACCCCAATTGCATATTCTGGAACGAACCTACCAATGCATTGTAACAGTAGTAACAATGACACGCAATATATTGGAGCGTGAATTTTCCAAAATTTCTTCAATAAATAATTTTTTGCACAGAACCAAATATTTTTTTGGGAACGCAACCTTTTTGGGTTTGTTACTGTATTGAACACCTAAAACATACCTGAAGGTAGAAATCATCGATAGAAAGGTTCCGCTGAAAAATTATCTTTTAGTCATTTTTCATGAAAATTGAGTTATTTTTATTTTTTACCCCCAGAAGCAATTTATTAAGGGGCAAGCCACCCACCGCATTTTGTTAACATTAATGATGACTACAATATATGTGAATTTAAAAGAAATCGTTGTAGCCGTTTTTGATAAATAATCTTTTTATGCGTTTTTTTTTTAGTTTTTTGAGAATAAAACCCCCCAAAATTGAGTTAGCCGAAAATAAAAAAAAATGGTCTGGAGATATGATTTTTGTGAACCTACAAGCTAAACTTCATTAAAATCGACTGAATAGTTTGCCCGGAAATGGATGAACAGACAGACAGACAGACAGAGCGAAAGAGCGACAGACAGACATTTCGTAAAAACAACATTTTTGGGTTCCTGGGACCTCAAAACGTGTAAATCCGTTGAAATCTCGGAATCGAAAATTTCGACCATCACAAAGCTTTCCTTATACTACGTATAAATTGGAAAACAAAAACTAATCCGAACCGGATTTACCCAATAAGTCCAGAAAACCCTGGCTTAGGGCCCACGCGGCCTAGATCCTTATGCACCACCAATAGCAAACATGAATAAAAACACTATAATGACAAAAATAAAGTCCAGAAAAACCATTTACGGTGCGTCTACATTTTCGCCAAATGTTCCCACGAGGGAGACCCCCGGATCCCCGTAATATATCTATAAAATCCAAACGTTTTATTTTTGAAGTTAAAAGTGCCAAAAAAACGTTCAAAATATTCAGGCTTAGGCCCAATACTTACCATTTACGTGACGCTTGCGATTATTTTTGTTGTTATTATTGAATCGGCAGACGTATTTAGCCTATGTGAGCCGATTCAGTAATAATAATAAATTAATAATAACAATATCGATCAGCGTCAAATGATAGGTATCAGTTGTCAGGTCCGGCCTAAATGGGTATCTTTTTTCATTATTTTTTTTTTAAATAAATACATGTTTAACAAAGTGTTAGTTGGACTTACATTGCCAGCTGAGTAAATAGTCATCGAACAACTAGGGCTGAGCTCATTGTCAGGGGAAGGGGGCGACGTTTCGGGAGTGGGTGCTACTCCCATCATCAGGCTAAGTCCGGAGAAGCCGACAGCACGAAAGTGCACTATTGTCCCCTAGACACGCCAGATCATAGAAATCTTCTGAATTAGACTGCGATTTTGCACCGAATATTCACCAAACCCTTCGCCTACAAAGGAAATGGCCAATACCGACTGCAAGAATCGGCCATGTGTACCGGTTCTAGGCACTTAGCCACTCTAGGTCTTCAAAAATATAGAGTGACATGAGACACGACCTCAACGACACTAACTCTTCTTCTTCAAGTCACAGCCGGATGGCTGGTTAGCAGCAACATGTGCCTTCGATGCCTCGAATTATACATGGTTGCTGGTTCTTGGGATGCCACTTGAGCCTATAAAGCGGTGGTTTCCCCTTGCCTTCCGCATCCTATGCCGTTGACCGTCACCTGTTGCCAGGATCCAGTTCGTCCGCCTTTAGGGAGCTTTTCGTATCCCATGGACAAGAGGGTGCCCATGCCCTAACTCCACGGAGTTAGGCGGGGGGTCTTCGACCGAACCCCACTCGGTACCTGCCTGTGTTAGCCGTCATTGAATGTTGACGTTGCCCGCCCCTCACCGCGAGGAGGTACAGGTCAGGAGTTTGCTGACTAAAGTAAAAGTAAATTCGTGTCGGGGTGGTACTACCCGTGGTACAGGAGTTTTCAGGTTGCATCAACAGCCTCCTGTTTAACCTATCGACAGTCAGGGAAGACTGCCGGGACCGCCGGCTTTACATGCCCTCCGAAGCATGGTAGTCAGTAGTCAGTAGTCAGTAGATAAATAATTGTACCACTAGAAAATTTTGGCATTCGGCTGGGACTCGAACCAGTCACCTTCTGGATGATAGTCCGAGTCGTTACCTCTACGCCATTCTGACTACTACTGTTTGCTGACTAACTGGACTACTATCGTTGAATAAACATAATAATATGATGCATCCCAAAGCTACAATATTGCATCCCAAAGCTACAATATTGCATCCCAAAGCTACAATATTGCATCCCAAAGCTACAATATTGCATCCCAAAGCGACAATACTACATCCCAAAGCGACAAAACTACATCCCCCAAAATTTGGGCAATCCCCGTCAAGAAGTCGTGAACGTGTCACTCTGGTAGAATTTACTGATTCGTAACTCCTACTCAGATCCTACTACTCTCTTCATACTTCTTTAAGCTACTTCAAAACTATAATGCATCATCAACATAGGCTAATGTTTGGAATGCATTGGAATGGAATCCGGACTGCGAGAATAACCTCTTCCAAGGGCGGATTTTGCTTCCAATTAAGGGATCAGCGGGCAGGTTCAGTGGGTTATAAATAAATAAATAAGGACTTTTTTTGTTCCATTACTAAGCCAACCTAGCGGAGTTAGGGCTATAAAGCTCTCTCTTACACTCAACTAAGAAAGCCCGGGACCGCCTGCTTTACATGCCCTCCGAAGCATGGCCAGAAAATATAGGAAGTGTAGGACTCGAACCAACAACCTTTCAGGTGAAAGTCATTCTCACTGTAAACCCATTGTTATCCAGTTTCTAGTGTAAGTACATTTTTTTTGGGGGGGGGGGGGTCAGAGGGTTCGGACCCCCCCCCCCTCTTAAAATCTGCCCTTGCTCTCTTCATACTACTTTAAGTTACATTTAAACTATTATGCATCATCAACATGGGCTAATGTTAGGAATGAGTCAGATCTTACCAACTATAGAAAAACTACCACGCTCTTAGTCATACCACAATATTTTTTTTATCGTCGCAACAACAGGCCTTATCACATAGCTTTCACAACGTATTTATGTGTTGCTGAGACTCCTCTCTGTTGTCAGTCACAGTTGGTAGCACAGAATGTGCACTCTTGACATTGCTGGGCAATGGTTCAAAAACGTTGGGTAGAACGTAGAACGATTGACTCACAGCGCACCAACACAGTACAAACAGTTACAACCCATTACAAAGAGCCTAGAAACGGGCATCATTTGGTGGCCTTTTTCCCGCCTTTGAAAATTGAAAAGAAATACTAAATAATATTCTGAGGGTAGGTTGTGCAGGGGATAAATAATAAATAATAAATGTTGTTCTATTACTAAGCCAACCTAGCGGAGTTAGGGCTATAAAGCCCTCCCTTAGGCCCATATTACACTGTAAAAAATTTTATAAAACATATTTTATAACATATTTTATAAAATATTTGAAGAATGGGTCTTTTATAAAAGAAAGTTTCAACAGTCCAACTGAACTTCGCCATTGTGGAATCTTCTTCAAATTCTTTTATAAAATGTAATGCCAACCTATTACATTTTATAAAAGAAATTTTAAAAAAGAAATGTTTTATAAAATATGGCCTATTACACTATCAAAGATCTTTGTCAAATAACTTTTATAAAATATCTTTTATAAAATGTTTTACAGTGTAATACGGGCTTTTCACAAAACTAGGATGACCCGGGACCGCCTGATTTACATGCCCTCCGAAACAGAATTGACAGAATTGCTTTTAAAGTTGGTGACCTTTATGGAATTTTGATCAATATTTCCCGTGAAAGACTGATAGAGCTGCGACTTCAAAACGTGTAAATCCGTTGGAATCTCGAAATCGATAATTTCGACCATCACAGAGCTTTCCTTATACTAATGTATGAATAGGAAATTAAAACGAACAACAATCTAACTTAAGGAGGAGGTGAATTATAACAAGACCACGTCTCGAATAACGAATATATAAAGTAACCACAACTTTCGGTCCGTAAATTAAATTGGTTGCGGTTTATGATGAGTGGTTGCCACGAAACGGTCTTCTTATAAATTTACCTTCGATCTAAAGTAAAATTGCCACCGAGATTACATTATTTTCCCACTTGACAGACGACAGTAGACGCAGGTAAGAGCTGTTTGTCTCACTGTAATCAAAGTAGATAAGTGGGGCCCCTGAAAGTCGCCCTCACGCAGAGTTTTTACGGATGCCTGCGCCGAATTTCATGCACTCAATACACAATACACGCCTTTTGTCCAGATCGTGTCACAATATCTTGCAATACAATTGCTACCTCGTACGTGAACCGATCGCGTGTTCGTCTATTAAGAGACAGCCTGAGGGGAAAACACTTACATGCTATGCATCAAAATGTACTCGATACGATGCAATACAGTTTATTTCTTAAAGAAAAAGAAAAATTAAAGTACTGCTAATAGTGAGCATATAGCATTATAACTACAATATAACAATAGTGTTATAATATATTCAATGCTGCTACAATAGAAAAATATGCTGCAGGGTGCATGCCCGGGCGCAGCTTATTATTGGAAAAATATTATGTAACCTAACAATTAGACAAATATGCTGCAGGGTGCATGCCCGGACGCAGCTTACAATTGGAAAAATATTATGTAACCTAACAATTAGACAAATATGCTGCAGGGTGCATACCCGGACGCAGCTTACAATTGGAAAAATATTATGTAACCTAACAATTAGACAAATATGCTGCAGGGTGCATCCCCGGACGCAGCTTATAATTGGAAAAATATTATGTAACCTAACAATTAGACAAATATGCTGCAGGGTGCATACCCGGACGCAGCTTACAATTGGAAAAATATTATGTAACCTAACAATTAGACAAATATGCTGCAGGGTGCATACCCGGACGCAGCTTACAATTGGAAAAATATTATGTAACCTAACAATTAGACAAATATGCTGCAGGGTGCATGCCCGGACGCAGCTTACAATTGGAAAAATATTATGTAACCTAACAATTAGACAAATATGCTGCAGGGTGCATACCCGGACGCAGCTTACAATTGGAAAAATATTATGTAACCTAACAATTAGACAAATATGCTGCAGGGTGCATGCCCGGACGCAGCTGACAATTGGAAAAATATTATGTAACCTAACAATTAGACAAATATGCTGTAGGGTGCATGCCCGGGCGCAGCTTATTATTGGAAAAATATTATGTAACCTAACAATTAGACAAATATGCTGCAGGGTGCATGCCCGGACGCAGCTTACAATTGGAAAAATATTATGTAACCTAACAATTAGACAAATATGCTGCAGGGTGCATGCCCGGACGCAGCTTATAATTGGAAAAATATTATGTAACCTAACAATTAGACAAATATGCTGCAGGGTGCATGCCCGGACGCAGCTTATAATTGGAAAAATATTATGTAACCTAACAATAAAGTAAGTAATGCGTGTAAGTCCAGTAAGAGAAATTACTTACCAAAATCTTTACTTCATTTTACGAAGGTGCGTTTTTAAGTCCAAGTAATGGAGTACTTATAAACAAGGGAAACATTTCCCGTTAAGAGTGTACGTCATGTAGGAAATAGTTATCCCAAAATCCGTTGGTTTTAATGACTTCTTATCTTCTTTATCTGATTAACAAAGCAAGATATTAAAGATTTGGCTGATTTAAGTTGTAGAAGACTACTTTATGCATCATATAATAGGGTATTTTTAATTTTTGGTACTGTAGCTTTTTCATAAAAATGATTGAGGGCTATAATTTCATGTAAAATAGGTACCATGAGAAAACTAAAAAACAAAAATTAATAATACGCTATTATGTGATGCATAAAGTAGTCTTATAAAATTTAAATGAACCAATATTTTAATAACTTGCTTAGTTAATTGAATAAAAAATAAGAAGTATTAAATTTCGGGCTGCCGATTTTCTATGGGACGTACATTGTTAACTCTATTTTTTTGCCAACTCATTGCAAGCATAAATACAAATTCTCGTCAGTTTAGTTTAATAACTTTTGGTTATATTGCTGAAAAAGTGAGTGATAGTTCAAAATATCTCGCGAAATGGAAAATATCGAGCACCGCGCCGCCATTACATTTCTTACTAAGCAAGGAAAGAAACCGGAAATAATTTTAGAAGAGATGTGTTTAGTATAGTTGAAAAAAAATCTTCCCCATGGACAAATGCCACAATTTTTTTAAAACAATGCCGAGGATGCCCAAGGCCTAGGCGACCTGTTGAAGTCGTCACTCCAGATGTGGTTGAAAAAGTCGAAAATTTAGTAGTTGAAAATGCTCGTTTAAAGAAACAGCTTGCAGAAATGGTTGGAACCCTGCAACCCTTTTCAGAATTCTCCGTGACCATCTGGGCATGACAAAGGCTAGTGCAAGATGGGTGCCAAGAATGCTCGCAGTATTGCTAGAGCGACATCGCATTGCGTGCTCGCTTGAGTTTTAGACCCTCTGCAGAAGTGATACTGATGACATTTTCGGCCGAATAGATACAGGTGATGAACTATCTACCAGAGTCGAAGCAGAAACCCATTCAGTGACACAAAAAAGGTGCGCCACCCTCAAAGAAGTTCAAGGTGGTTAAAATGATGGCAACAAGTTTTTGTGATTCAGAGGGAATTTTACTGATTGTTTACAAAGATAAGGGCGTTTATACTATAACAGTGGAGAATATTATGTTTCAATTACAGAACGGCCGCGACAAGTCATCAAGGAGAAGAAAAGAGGCAAATTGAATAATCCCAGTGACATCATTCATCATGCATCATGATTTTATGAGAATAACAATGGTGCTTATGTTTTCAAAAACAAATATGACTAGTCATTGATGAACAATAGCTTATGACAGACATAACTCGCGTGAGTTTTAGACCCTCTGCAGAAGTGACACTGAAGACATTTTCAGCCGAATAGCTATGGTGATGAACTAACTACCTGTACCCGCCAATGTCGAAGCAGAAACCCATTCAGCGACATGAAAAAGGTGCACCACCCTAAAACAAGTTCAAGATGACTTAGCCGATTGGTTAAAATCAACCATTTTTTTGGGATTCAGAAGGAATTTTGAATTTTACTGATTGTTTACAAAGATAAGGGCGTTTATATAACTGGAGAATATTATGTTTCAATTACAGAACAGTTGCGACAAGCCATCAAGGAAAAGAGAAGAGGCAAATTGAAAAGTCTCAGTGACATCATTCATCATGATGTTATGAGAGTATGAGACTAACAATGGTGCTTATGTTTTCAAAAACAAATATGACGATAGATGATTAGTCAATGATGAACAAACAATAGCTGATGACAATGACGTCAGTTATATTTAAGATAACGCAAGTTTGGATTATGGCTTTATTTGCAAAATAACAACGTTTTAGAATATATTTGACACTCACTCATCTATGGGGTATACACCCTCCAAGTGTATGTTTCCACTTCTCCCAAGGTACATGAAATCTGGACTCCATTACTCCAATAGAAACAATATAATTAAGGTTTATATTTCTTTTTCAATGCATGGACTGGAATATCCGATGTATTAGATTAGACTGTGCCTTGAAGAAAACCTGAAGTTGGTGAAAGGTGCCATTGTACGATAATTATCATTATAGCAGCGGTCCCCAAGCTTTTTTCCTCGAGTGCCACTCCGAGGACCAGGTATGCATGCAGGTGTAAAAAATGAATAAGCATGAAAATTGACAAGGTATATTTTAATTTAATGAGAGCCATGAAACTTCATTCAACAATTACCCCACTATTTGACTTCTCCTCGCAGCAGTCTACTCGCAGAATTTTTAATGATTTGTCAGGGCCCGACCCGGTCCAGAGCATAAAGAGTTCGGTATTTCAGCCCGCAGCGCTGTCTGCAGGATCAGTCGGCAAGTTTAATCTGACTACGAAAGCCAAGAGCACAGTTTTTAATAATTAATTGTAGCAAAATTATTTATCTACGCAAATTTAATTTTGCATAGATTTAAAAATATTTATTATAAACGGTGACCAGTTTGTTTTTCAGGTTTAAGTTTACATGACATCTCTGAGGACAATCAATGCCTACAACCGCCATCTCCTTCCTTGTCAAAGCACTGTTTTTAATAATTAATTACAATTAAATTGCCTCAGGATTTTCAACGAGGATGTTTTACATCTGCCAGGAGCCCTCTGTCCTTCTTTCTTCCCTTCTATTACATTCAGAAGGCTATACTTTGGGTTTCTCATCACATGGCCGAAGTATGTTAGTTTCCCTTTCTTAACCGTCAGCATCAACTCGGCTTCTGTATCCATTCACCTCAGGACCTCAGCATAAGACACACAATGTCTCCACATTCTGTAGTATAGCCACTTTTCAAATGCACTGATTCTGTTCTCCATAGCATGTGTCAAAGTTAAAATTAAAAAAAAATTAACATCAGCACCCCAAATTTTGTTGTTTTTACCGACTTTTTATTTTTTATTTAATTGACAAAACAAGTTATTAAAGATTTGGCTCATGTAAATTGTAGAAGACTACTTCATGCATATTATAATAGGAAATATTAAATTTCTGGTACCTTAGTTATTTCATAAAAACCATTGGGGACTGAAACTTCGTGTAAAGTAGAATTTTTGAAGAAAAAAAATACAAAACCGAAAAGTAAAAATACCCGATTACATGACGCACGAAGTAGTCTTCTACAACTTAAGTGAGCCAAATTATTAATAACTTGCTGAGTTATTGAAAAAAAAGTATTTAATTTTAGGGTGCCAATTTTCTACGTAGCATATCCTCTTAAGCCGCACATATTGCAAAAAAAAAAAAGCCCGGGTATGATTGAATTGTATTGTTGGAGCCAATGCCAACGTGCTAGGCTTATTATTGGAGAGGCAAGTGTCAATTGTACATGTCGCCCAAGCGTGCCAAATCTATAAATAAATGGCAACTCTACGGGGGTGTCACAGAAAGGACCACCGTCAAGCTAAATCTCTAAAGCCCATCACTATTGGCGCCGAAATCCCTAGGGTCCCAGATGTCAGCCATGACCGTCATGCCCTTTGCACGGCACTTACCAGTGATAGTACAATAATTTTCGAAGCAACTAGCCAAAAACACTAAAAAAAAGTTATTTTACCTTTAACATAAAAGCTATAGTGCTGGTTCATAATTTTTAATTTCCTTTGATCAATACTGTATCTGTAAGCTAAGCAACAACGGGAAATAATAACTCGGCAGGGGAATTTTCTTAAACTCTAAGCAATTGAAATACGGCATTTATTAGCTATTATTTTTTAAGGACTTTAACAGAGTTTTTATGGACCTAGGCCAATAGGTCCCTTGTCCAATATATATATATATATATAATCAACCTTCACCGGCTACAAGCGATAGTGGACAAACTGAGACAAGCTTACCATTGACACAATGAACCAGGCGAAACCATGACTTAACCAAGTACAGATAAGAGTCCCTTTAATATGGTATTAAAACTACCCACTCCAAAGCGGACGACATTCAACTGTTTTGTCATGTTGGGCCCAAAAGAGGAAAAAAGATGTTCCACTAATGTCTAGCATATGAAACAATGAACAGCAATCATATTAATCTATATTGACATCGAGAACCGCTGGGCATATGACGTGCAAGCTACAAATCAGAATAACCCATCCAATTGGCCTCACGTCTATTACAAGCACATTAAAGTAGTAAGGACAATTTAAGCGATCATAGTATTGTAAGGCTGCAGTAATTGATGGGAAGTACTGGAGGGACGTAAGGCAAGCATAGGCGATATCACTTCCTGGATAAGCAAAGACTCTCCTTTCACACGGTGTCCAGCCTACAACGATCTATGGAGCAAATTCAATGAACCTCTTTCGTATAAGAAAATACTCAATAAGACTCAAGGCCGTAGCCAGTTTTTTGCTTTCCAATTTATAGGTAGTATAAGGAAAGCTTTGTGATGGTCCAAATTTTCGATTCCGAGATTTCAACGGATTTACACGTTTTGAGGTCCCAGGAACCCAAAAAAGTGGTTTTTACGAAATGTCTGTCTGTCTGTCGCTCTGTCTGTCTGTCTGTTCATCGATTTCCGGAAAAACTACTCGGTCGATTACGATGAAATTAGGTATGTAGGTTCACAAAAATCATACCTCGAGCCTACTTTTTTATTTAGGGCTAACTCAATTTGGGGGGGTTTTATTCTCAAAAAATTCCAAAAAAAGTCTAAAAAAATTATTTCTCAGAAACGGCTCCAACGATTTCTTTTAAATTCCCATATATTGTAGTCATTCGTTATTAATGTTAATAAAATGCGGGGGGTCGCTTGCCCCTTGATAGCTTGCTTCTGGGGTAAAAAAAATAAACATAACTAAATTTTAATGAAAAATGACTAAAAATAATTTTTCTGCGAAACCTTACTATCGATGATTTCTACCTTCAGGTATGTGTTAGGTGTTAAATTGAGTAACGAAACCAGACAGGTTGCTTTCCAAAAAAACTATTTGCTTCTATGCAAAAAAAAAGTTTTTGAAAAAATGATAGAAAATTCACGCTCAAATGCATTGCGTGCCCTGCCATTATTGCTGTGTGGAAATTTGTTAATCTGACCTATCTAGAAATTACCTCAATTCTATCTACTAATTGATAAATTGGAAAGCATGTTCGAGTAAACACGGACCGGTTTTTTTTTGGGGGGGGGGTTCAGAAATTTCATTGGATATTAAATAATGGTTTTTATTTTTCCTCTCAACATTCGATTCTATTTAGTATCAAGCCACTTCATTCCCCCCCCCCCCTTGGCTACGGCCTTGATTAGTCTTACTTACTTATTAGATCATGGGCGCAATAGTGCCTAACCAAACCAATAAAAAACATTTGGTCGATGTCGCAGTAAATGAGGCTGCACGAATCATCTCAGGCTGTCTCAAACCCACCCCCGTTCAAAAGCTCTACCCCAGCATCATCGGCATTGCTCCTCCAGCTATGCGACGCTCCGTTCTGGAATTCGATGAAAGAACAAAAGTAGAGGACGACCCCCGGCCCTCAACCACCTGAAGTCCAGAAAGAGTTTCCTCTGTCAAACCACACGGGTGGAGGGAACAGCCAGCTCAAACCGCATCGACAGATGGAAGAACCTAACTCCAATCATATACAGGAAGAAATAGCACCGGAGCTCAACTAACGTACCCTATCTGACGGAGCCTCAATATGATAAGAACGGGGGTTACAAGATTCCGCGCGAACCTGTGTAGGTGGGGACTGGCGGAAGACCTGGCTTGCGAATGCGGACAGAAGCAAGACGACGGCCACCTTCATGGTGTGCCCGAGACTCGGAGAAGCTGTGTTCCAGACAGATCTTTCAGACGCCAGTGACAAGGTCATCCAGGCCGCAATGTTTTGGATCAGCGTGTCCTAAGCCCGGACACGTTAAGTAAGTAAGTATTGGAATTAGCCGTCCTTTCTTTATGGATTTTTTATGGAAGAGATCCAATTACACCCCAATTCAACACAGAAAACGTTTTTTATCACAACGATGCTCCTAATGGGTGTTTTATATGGGTGTTTGAGAGACAACAGGACATCCTCACTATCCGTTTTTGGCACAAAGTCAAATTTCACAAGAATCGTAGAGATACACATTTATTTTATACGAAAGATTCGTATTGTTATCGTAGAGGACAATCAGAAATGTTTCTCTACAGTCTACATAAACAATATTATATGACACGGATTGGGCACAGTTGTGGAAATTCTCCCCCTCCCCCCGGGAGCCTACTCAATTCCTTTTTTTAATACAAATCAAGTACCTTATAACTACAGCCAATCGGTGTTAATAACGGCAAAAAAAATATTTATAATTCGAAACCAGTCGGGATTGGTAGCCCTATGGTGTTCAAAGTAGCTGAGCTTCTGAGTAATGCCCTATGGTACCTCAGGCGAAATCTGTGCCTCCTCGTGGTGAAGATGGAATCGCGTAATTGCGACTGAACAAATATAGAACCGAGTTTGAGCCGGGATAAGCGAAAAACGCAGTCATTCCTGTACAGGATACTTTTTTGTCCCAGGGTTGGGAAACTGGCCCCGAAGGCGGAAGAACTCAATGAAGAGGTCAACGGCAAAGGATGCAGAAGACAACGGGGCACCACTGCATTACAACTTGCTAGTATGATCTGGTACACACCATCATCATTGAGGGCACAGTGGAAGGAACCAATAGAAGAGAACGAATCCATGGATTAACTGAAGGAGGACACAGGAGCTCGAACGTATTAGGAGCTGAAGAAGAAGGACCGTGAGATGATATGCAGGGAGTTGCTGCCGACAAATCGTTGAGATTCGGGCCTCAGAAGTATGATCATAATGACTACAATTACTATGATGATCACCAATCTTAGGTATTCGAGAAGAAGATGGCTCCAACTGTAGCTGCAGCAAGCAACAGGTTTCACTTTTTGTCCACAATTACAATGATGATCACCAATCTTAGGTATTCGAGAAGAAGATGGCTCCAACCGTAGCTGCAGCAAGCAACAGGTTTCACTTTTTGTCCCTCTGGTAACAGCTTTCCTTAGCTCAGGTAACTGTCAAAGGCCACAGCCCCTGGACTAGGTAGGTCTTATTTTTTCTTCGCTCTAGTTCAGGTCCATGTCATCCCCATAGAATTCCTTCACTCAACAACTGTCTCACTACTCCTATCTGGCCTACAAGTGCTATGCATTATCTGACAGTTTTTTTTTTATGCGGTTATTGAGAAAATCACGACCGCAACAAAAGTTAAGGAGTAATTTGTTCACAAAGTGAATAGATTTTCCAATAACTATTTTAAAGCAGGATCGGCAAAAACATTAAAAACTCAGGTGTGTGTACATATGTGAGTGAAATTTCATAATGTAGTTTTCGGCATTTCGCATGGGCTAAACCAGGGGTTCCCAACCTTTTCTGTCCGTGGGCCATTAGATTATTTTTTTTATGATTTTCCGTGGACCACCATAGCTGGGACAGGAAAATCATCAAATTCTAGGAGCGAGATCAAGTATAGTTTGTGCCAACAATTATTAGCCCACGAGCTAGTATTTGATTAAATGTTTGGGACTGATATCGGTTAGATTTTATACTTCAGTGCCAAGAATTACTGTATTTTAAATCTAATTTCCAATAACTCAGCTGTTTTATTTTCTTATTTCTTACATTGCTCCGTGGACCACCTGATATATATGACTGTGGACCACAGTTTGGGAACCCCTGAGCTAAACCATTAGTATGACGTAAATTGATTGAAACAAAACAGTGAACGAATTTTCATATTTCCACCTAATGCCCATTGATAATGAAATAATTATATTTTTCACTAATCCCCAAGATTAATTTAAACACTGATTACTAAATTAGTGCAACAGCACGACACATTGTACTTTAATAGTTTAATCAGTACATCAGTACCATTATCTCAACAGTAGGCCGGCCTTATGCCTAAAAGATTTCTTAATAGTGCATTGCTATATACTACTTTTTTTATTGTTATCACAGCATAAGCTAGGACTTTACTACTCACTTTAAAATTTAAAAAAAAAAACTGTAAAAAGAGGAATACACATTATTTTTACATAGCTTATCAGGCGATAAGAATAGTGATAAGATTGCAGTAAGTCAATTAAGAGTACGCGTGAACTTTAGTATAGGCCGGGTGTATTGACTTTTACTTAAGCCAGCTAAAATTGGGATAATCCGAATGCAAATGATATGTATTAATTCATGGCACACTAGCAGTGAATGATAACTTATGGGTAAGGAGCACGAAGTTGCTTTTTAGGTAAAATACTTACTTAAGCCGGGTAAAAATGGGATAATCAAAATGCAAATGATAATTTATAGCACACTTACATTGCATGATAACTTGTAAAATACTTACTTAAGCCGGATAAAAATGGGATAATCAGAATGCAAATGATATATTCATTAATTCATAGCACACTTACAGTGAATGATAACAAATGGGTAGGGAGCACGAAGTTGTTTGTTTAGTTAAAATACTAAAAATAGTGCGTTCCATATATAGATTCCATATAGGGTTTAGCGCTTCTTAACTTAAAAGATCCAAACAATTTTGTAAACAAGGAATGGTCATGTATTACTGACGAAATTAATTGATTTTTCATTCTACAGCCGCAAATATATGGAAATGGGCAGATGACAAATTCATAAAATTAATCAATTAAAAAATTATTAATAAAAGATTTCCAAAAAAATCTGGCTAATTACGATATTGATTTGCTACTATTATACTATATAAAATCCGAATAATGCAGTAGTCTTTTGTTTTTAAAAGTTACAATATTTCAGCTGAGAAAGGGTTAGTTGGAGTTACATTGCCTCTACGGAGCCCCCTTACCATGACAACTAATTGTTCGATGACTATGAGGCTCCTGCCTCTAATTACTACTAACACAACATGCAGTGTGGGTCCAACTACCCCTATCCTAAATAATATTACACCATTTCTACTAACCTTTAGCAATAAATTAATGGGAAACTGTAAATTTTCACTTTTTTTTCTCACAAAATCTTATTTTTTCCCTGTTTTTCCCTATTTTCTTATCTTTATGGCTGCAGAAGGAGGCATTCCTTAATATCGCCAAACTGGCACAGTCATTCTTTGTTCACAAAATATTTTGAAATCTCTGCATTGAAGAGTTGCGGCCTTACCAACGCTGATATGAGCGTAGAAATGTTAGTTAACCAAGTATTGAAGTATATATAGGTATTGGTCGAATAGTGGGAGGGCAGGGGGGGGGGTGTTGGAGAACGTGTTGACACATACCAAGGGAGTAGTTACTCATACCTGTAAACCTTACAATACAAGCACATAAGGCGCCCATTCCACATACGTACATCGTCAATGAAAATTATGAAATTGAAGGACATTTCAATTTTACTCTATGCCATTGTTAAAATTGACCAATTATCAATTGATCATAGAGTAAAATATTAGAATATTAGAAGTTCTTTGGTAAAATCACAAACAAACTAAAATTAAAAAATGGCGTCATGGGATATGACAAGTACAACTATTTTAATTGATTTCTTTAAAAAGAACGCATTTCTGTATAAAAATTATAATAAGGATTAAATAATAAGGCGACGAAGAAAACAAATGCAAACAAATTTCAAAAATTTGGCGCATAAAATTGTCAATTTTTGAAAAAAATGGCCGCCATCAATGAAAAATTGAAATGTCCTTCAATTTCATAATTTTCATTGACGATGTACGTATGTGGAATACCCGCCTAAGCGCCTTAAGACACTAGTGGCAATGACTTCCATGAAGATGGTCTTTCTTTTATAACGGTAGGCCGTTCCCACATAAGAAAAATGTATAGCAACTAAGTAGAGAAACTTTTTTAGAGGGGATTTTATATATTTGGTGTACAATAGTGTAATTTTATTGCCAACAAAAAAAGCGTTACTTTACTTTGTTCATGTCAAACACTGTATGATATAGATGTAATTCGAAGAAATACGTTTTTTCTTTCTTTCTTTTCAGTACGGAAATAAATTATTGTACAAAAGAAACCATTAAAAACAGGTGGCAGCGGTTAAGGAAGCTGTGAAATCACTCACGGGTTGTGGCTCTCAAAAAATAGCCATTATAAAAATCTAAATTGTGAGCTTACGGAAATCTACATTGATTGTTTAACAAACTACATACATTTTATCATATCTAAAAAAAATATAGGTAAACTAAAATAAGATTATTTCAACCACTCCTAGATTTTAAAAACATAAAATTAATGAGATTAAAATTAGTTTTCCACATTCTTACCTAAAAAAAACAATACTGCAAACGTATTGAAATAAAACACCAGATGCACAAAATAGCTTGCGGAATCATACACTTCAGCCAACACCGCGCCAACTAACCAACAGCGGTTCGAACGGCTGTATAGTGAAATCGACCAATGCGCTCGACCGAATACTGTCTACTGGCGAACGTTCGCTTATCAGTGACCGGCGGCAACTTATTAAATACTGCGCCAAGGTGCCACAACACAATTCCAACGCTCACAACTTCGAGAGGTAGAACAAGAATACTTAGCTAATGCGTTTGGCAGCCAGCTGTAGTTTCATCCTTTAGCATTGAAACGTACCGAAAATGTTGTTGTTTCTAACGCCTGCTTTCAGTATTTCTGCTTTAAGCAACCCTGTCAGCCTGGCTGGGGGATTGAGTCTGTTTGTTAACTTGAGGCACCCTAAGGGCTGACTCATTCACATCGGGGAAAGGAGAGTTGCTTGACAGGGTGGACCTCCTGATAATAGTGGATTCCGAACCACTGGGGGAACATGGTAAAGTCACACGATTAAATCAGTGGTGACCAGGACTCGACACGCACGTAGACTGACTGGACTGGTCTCAGCGCGTTATCATGTCCCACCATGTTCCCCTGCCAACGCTGTGTTAGAAACATGTTCTGCTCTAATGGATTCAACATGGTAAGACCGTTGGCAATTATTATAATACCGGGTTTAATTTTTAATACCGCAGTAGTAAGAAGTCACTTGACGGTGTTAAAATATCTTCTGACTCTACAGCCCTTGAGCTTTGGCCTGCTCGACAACACTTCTCCAGTCATCTCGGTTTAATACAACGCTCCACCATCTACGGACTCCCAACTCGCGAAGGTCAGTTCCCAATTCATCTTTACAGGGTTTTCGAGGACGTCCGGCCAGTGTCTTCCTGTCATACTTCCTTAGTACATCTTTTTCGGCCGTGCCCCAGCCATACATACACACAACTCCGGCCATGAAAGTCTTTATAATTAAAATTTTGTGTCACCATATTCAGGATAACACACCAGGTTACCGCTATGCAAAGGAAATATGATACAGCCGTTGCGTCACGGCGTTCAGGCAGGCTGAGCGTATTGACATTGATCTTGTGCTTTTAGAGGTCGTCTGGCTATATAACTAAACTGGGGGCAATAGGGATTCATTATAGGGTTCACGCCATGCTTCACTCCATTAGATGGACCAGTCAACGGCTTTAGACAAATGCCCATGGAGAGGTCAAATTGATACAAATTCTATTCACAAATCAGGACCATTTAAGGTCAAGCGCAATGGTTCTTGGCTACTATAATTTGTTAAATTCACGATTGAATAATCAATTTGATTTAGGTAAGCTCTAACCCGAACTTGGGTGAAGTCAGGCTTACGCCTGTTTGTGGATACGATACCTGACTGCGCACGCATTGGAACAGGGTAAAACGTGGCAACAAAAAAATCTTCCGTCGGATTTAACTCCATGTCATGTCAGGCAGTTGATCCAACAAGTGTAAGGCCCGATTCCGCACGCGCGATTTACCGACGTCTTTTAGGGCGTCAGAGGTTGGGCAATGGTCAGTGCAAAACCACCGAGTCTACTTCAGATTATATCTATGACCTGGCGGCTTCACGCCAGCTTCATAGACCGACAACAATTCTTTTGCTAGCCCTACGGTTACAATAGAAAAAGACGTCGGCAACTCGCGCGTGCGCGAAATCGTCCGTCAGTACTGGGCATAAACCACATCAGTGAGTGTTTTTTTTTTTCTTCCAAATTTAACGAATGCATTGAAATTCTACACTTCTATTAAAACCAGTGAATTACAAATTTGGAAAGCATGGTTACTCTTGATGGCATTGGCAATCTATGTATAAAACCGTTATGTGTACATTTTTCAGAGTTGCAACATCTGGTACCATCCACCGCAACCGGTTTTATTTCTATTTAAAAGCTCGGAGGCCACAATGTAATGAACCCAGTCACTAATCACCTCACGCACGTGCTGATACCTGAGCACACTGTCTATACACAACTTCTCCATGTGCCGGTTATTGTTTGCAATGCAACAGATAAAAATATAGTGCTACAAAATACAAATAGAGATAATAATAATATCGTCCTGCAGCCTGATCGAGGCGATTATAATACCGATATTTATTTAATCCCCTGGTATTAAAAATGTAAACAAGATAATTTTATAATGGAAAGTGCTATTCAAAATTTGTTTGTTTACAGTTATAATCCTAGGGTATTTATTTAATCCCCTGGTATTAAAAATGTAAACAAGATAATTTTATAATGGAAAGTGTTATTCAAAATTTGTTTGTTTACAGTTATAATCCTAGGGTATTTATTTAACCCCGGTATTATAATCGCCTCGATCAGGCTGCTGAAGGACGTTTTTCTGAACCCAGGCCTAGTTATAGCAGGGACGGTTTCAGAAAAAGTTTTCGGGGGGGGGGGGCGGTGGCCTGAAAAACATCGCGATTTTTTTACTTGAGTAATAATTTTTCTAATTTCCTCAAAAGTCCATTCCATCTAGTATAAAGCTTTCTCTCGGGGGGTGGGGGGGGGGGATCCGTCTCTGAGTTATAGTGGCCCATTGGCCCCTTATCCAATTCCAACGACCCCATGGATTGCCGTCAAGATAATCAATTATTTTGACCTGTTGGACCGTGTCTAGCATAAGCAACAATGAACAGCAACTAATCTCTGCTGGCAAACACAGTTAGTGTCAAAAAAAGTAACTATTTATTAGCAGAACATTATTAATGTTTTTATTAAATATTTTTATATTGCCTCTATTATTTTTAAATAATATATATTTAATTTAAACTAGAAACTAAAATAGTGAAGAAAAATATTTCGTTTCTTCATATTTTCATCTGTGGTCTGTCCGAAATTTTTCCTACGTATTAATTGAATTCTTATTCCACTTTACTGGTCGCAGGACACTGGCTTGGTTAAGTCATTCTTCCACCTGTTACATTGTCTCAATGGTAAGCTTGTCTCAGGTTGTCCATTATCGCTAGTAGCCAGTGATGATTGACATCGAGGACGTATACCAGTTTGCCAATGGCCCAAAATTCTAACGGAAATAATAATAATCATGTCCGAATTGTCTCAATGGTAAGCTTGCCTCAGTTTGTCCATTATCGCTTGTAGCCAGTGATGGTTGACATCGAGGACGTATACCAGTTTGCCAATGGCCCAAAATTCTAACGGAAATAATAATAATCATGTCCGAATTGTCTCAATGGTAAGCTTGTCTCAGTTTGTCCATTATCGCTTGTAGCCAGTGATGGTTGACATTGAGGACGTATACCAGTTTGTCAATGGCCCAAAATTCAAACGGAAATAATAATAATATAATGTCCGAAATTCATGGGGTCGTTGGCATTGGACAAGGGACCAATAAGTTCAATAGGTTCATAAAACGTCCTTCAGTACATTAATTATTTAGGATAATTTCCACTTATTTCCAGCAGCCAGGACTTAAACTGGAACAAACACGTGGCTGAGCTATTAAAAAAACTAAATAGTGGCCTCTTTGTAGTCAGGCGCCTTATTAGCTCTGTGTGTCCTCCAGAGGTAACTCTCCAGGCCTACCACTCACTTGTAAGGAGCCATATAAACTACGCCATATTGGCCTGGGGAGGGACCTCAGTAGGGAACATGGATGCTGTGGTCAGGCTTCAAAAGAGGGGAGTGCGCTACATGCTAAAACTGGGACCTCGTGACAGCTGTCGCTCTCACTTCAAATCATTAAAAATCATGACAGCCCCAAGTTGAACTACCACGTTCGGGCGTTGGATAAAGTAAAGTATAAGTAAGTACATATTTAGATGCATTTTACATATCTTAAAGTCTGAGGTGTGGGGGGGGGGGGACATTTAAACAAAACGGGGACACTCACACCTACAACACGAGGCAACGGGGAGACCTTGTAAGGCCAGCGCCACGCACAGCCAAGTGTGAGCGACTGGATCCTATGCTACAAGGTTTCGCCTACCTTAGAAAAGTCCCGATTGAACTGAGGGCGGCCAAAAATGCTTCTAACTTCCGTAAATTGCTTAGAAACCATCTCTTAGAGAAAGCTTTCTACTCTGTCACTGAGGCACTAGCACAATGAAAATGACAGAACTACCTGATTTTGACGATATTCTGACGATTTTATTTTATACTTTACTTGTATTGTATGATTTAACGGAAACATATATTGTATTGTATTGTGTTGATCATGGCGATTATAATACCGGTATTTATTTAATCCCTTGGTATTAAATAAATACCGGTATTATAATCGCCATGATCAGGCTGCTGGTAATTTAATTTTCGTTGCTACTACAGCTGCATGCGTTGTATTGATCTTTTGCCTGATTGCTCCCCCCCTCCCCCCGACCTGTTCATGAAACCTTGAATCCGCCCTGTCTCATGATACGATAACTTGATGCTCAACGACAAGCACGTGCATGTTAAGAATTACAGGTCGCTCACCATAATACGCCCCTCAAGAGACCATATAAAACAAAACCCCAAGACAAAATTCAGTGAAATTCACCCAAGCCATCAGCGTAATTGAAAAAAAGAAACGAGAATTGATCACGAGCCCATAACTCAGGAGAAGACGACAAATGCTTTTGTGTAACGATGACCTTGCCGTCTCTGCACACCCACAATGCAAACATTCTCACACGAGAGCCAAAACACTTCACAAACAATTAAATAGCCGGCCGTAACATTACCGAAGTCTTAAGAGTGTACAGCCCATAGGAAAGTGGCAGCCCAAAATTTAATACTTTTTATTTGTTATTTAATTAACTAAGCATGTTATTAAAGATTTGGCTCATCAATGTTGTAGAAGACTGACTACATCATGCATCATATTATAATAAGGTATTTTTAGTTTTCGAAATTGAATTTTTTTTATATAAAATTGATAATACGTGAAAGTTATTGTTTATAAAATATTTGTATGTTTATGAGAAAACTACAATTTTGAAAACTAAAAATATCTTATAAAATGATGCATGAAGTAGTCTTCTACAACTTTGACGAGCCAAATCTTCAATAACATGCTTAGTTAATTAAATAAAAAATAAAAAGTATTAAATTTCGGGCTGCCAAATTCCTAAGGGCTGTACACTCTTAAGGAGCCCCTACACCAGAGGTTCTCAAACTGTGCACCACGGCGCCATGGGACAAATTTAATTCAATTTTAGAATTTAGACTAGGTAAACCATAAACGATAATTTAAAAATATAAAAGTATTTTTTTCTCTCTTAATCATTGCCTCTAAAATCAAAGTGTTACTGCACTCAAAATTCGTAAAACCCCAATATTTCAGCCCTATTTTTGAAACATTTTCACCCGAGGGAGACCCCGGGCCCCCCTCGTTCGCAATTACAGGGTCTGTCTGGAAAGTAATGTCAGTGAATTTTTTTTACGGAGACTGTACACAAAAAGCTCGCTTTACTGGCTCAGATTTTGGTGGAGGGATCTGGCAACAAGTTCCAACAAGCGTCAGCTGGCTACCGATCGTTGTAGTGGTCACATCAGTTGTTCCATGTGAGTCGGTACAGTAACCCGGTGCAAGAAGAAAAACAGCGCTCGCTTGAGCAACGGATGGCGATCATGATGGTGTAAAACTGGAGAAGAGTGCTGCGGAAACCATTAAAATGTTAAAGAAGGCTTTCGACGACGATTGCCTTTTGGTTAGGCAAATTTTCCGGTGGCACAAGGCCTTCGCAGAAGGTCGAGAAAACGCCAACGACGAGCGCCACGCTGGACGGCCATCAAACTCCACTACCAACGACAATGTGCAACATGTGCGTGACTTTTTGAACACTGATCGACGTGCAAGTAAGTGTCCCTTTGATTTCCGATAAATTAAACCTTACTAAAACCTTCAACAGACAACAGTAATGGAGGTTGATGGCCGTCCAGCGCGGGGCTCGTCGTTGGCGTCTTCCCGACCTTCTGCGAAGGCCTTGTGCCACCGGACAATTTGCCCGAAAGGTAATCGTCGTCGAAAGCCTTCTTCAACATTAAATAATGGTTTCCGCAGCACTCTTCTCCAGTTTTACACAAAACTTGATCGCCATCCGTTGCTCAAGCGAACGCTTTTTTTCGTCTTGCACCGTGTTACTGTACCGACTCACATGGAACAACTGCTGATGCGACCACTACAACGATCGGTAGCCAGCTGGCAATTGTTGGAACTTGTTGCCAGATCCCTCCACCAAAATCTGAGCCAGTAAAGCACGCGCTTGCGCGTACAGTCTCCGAAAAAAAAATCACTGACATTACTTTCCGGGTAGACCCTGTATATTATTTGCCTGTAAAATGATGTTATTGCTGCTATCAAAATGCATAAAATCAAACTATTTCAGGTCTGTTTTCTCTAACGCCATTTAAGCCCAAGTTCATGATCGAGGTGTTACAAGTATTTAGGACAGGTCCAAAAAGGTAGAGTCGGTAGTATTTGTTCGTATGTAGACCTCCATGTACAATACTGAATATGCATTCGGGCCATGCTGGGCACCGTTTACTAAAACCCTGTAAAAAAAAGGGCACCGCCTCCAAAAAAGTGTGAGAACGACTGCCCTACACTATCAAGCGGCATCATCAAAATGCTTGAACCTCCGATTGATGGAAGCTTCAAACGTACCTACTTCATTCAAACCTTCAATCTTTTGGTCAAAACTTGTGGTGGAGCAGTGCGGTTCACTGATTTTTGTTTCGGTGCTGAAATGCATGCTTCAAGCGTCAATCAGGTCTCTACGCTACCAATCACGCTTGATGCAATCGATTTACTCAAGCATTTGAACAAGCCGCTACCAGTGACATTGTGATGCTCATTTAGTCATTTTTTAAACTGTCTTCCTGTTTGCTCCACATATGAACAATCGCAGTCGTCACAACATATTTGGTATACCCTGACTCTTTCAATTTTTGCCTTACAATTAATGAATTTTCTCCCTACCGACCCTAGTGAGTAGTAAGCCAAGGATATCTCCACCCTTTCCCTTATAAACGATCCTAAGAAGCTTCTAATTCTACCTCCGAAACATGACCAAAGAATACAGCAAGTATGGAACTAGAATTAATGTTCGGGCGAAAGTAGCAAGTATTTATTTATTTCGCTGGATCATCCCAACATTATAGTTCATCTTTTGACACAGGAACTATGCAAAGAATTCGGCATTGAGTAGCAGTTGTATGGCTTCTCACATTGACTATCCCATCAACTATTACGTCATGTAACGTTCGTTGTAAATTCATGAAAACAGAATGACAAGCTATGGTATATGTCACAGAGTCAGTTATGGCTCTAATCTTCATAAAAAATTATGCGATTCTATAATTTTCATTTCACCACAGCAACAGGTTACTTAGCGAAGTTTTTGTGTTTGTGTATTTTTCATCTGTGGGTGGCAGTAACACGCATAACAAGAAATAAAAGTTAACACGAAAGGCAATCGAACCTAATTCACCCGGGCCTTTCTTTTTAAGGGTTGGGCGGCTAAATAGGTTTCTCCACAATGCCTAAATATATATATTTCGACTGTCCGTGTGTATGTTCCGGGCCTCCTCTCAAACGACTGGACCTATTACGATGAATATTGTTGTGTGTGTTCAAGGAGATTCGAGGATGGTTTACATTAACACTTTCGTCCACTGGAGAATGTTTTTATAATTTGATTTTGGAATATTTTACATTGGTGCGTGTACATGGCTGCTGGTACTGCCGACATCAACCGACATCTAGCGGCAGACTGCGCTACATTTAATTTTCGTTTATCCCGACGGTTGGTGCTGCGTGTGTGTTGTGTGTGACCACAATTAATTTACATGAGCAGTGACCGCGAGGCCGAAGGCCGAGCTGCCGCCCGCGCCAGGCGCAAGTGGTGGAGGCAGCAGCTGAAGGCTGCGCCGGGAACTAGTTGTAGTCCAGTAAAACAAGAATTAATACCAACAGGCGGTTGTTTTGCACAGAAATGTTCCTCGTGGCAATCTCTAACTAGAAGACTAGATGTCTAAGCAATTCAGGCCGTAAGGTTTTTCGGTAGTTATTTACAGTCAAAAGCCATATCGGTCTCTTTTTTTAACTACGGCCTTCCGTTCCCTCCAACGATTTTTCTGCCTTTAACCTTCACCAATAGATATTTTAGGTACATACTGCATAATATACAAGTTAAAGAACATAAAATTACCTATCCAACTATTTACTCCAGCAATATTGCCATGCTACGGGTACATCATTCGAACTGGAATGATGTCACGCTGAAATGATAAAGGACTGTAACTTTGGTGCTATTGGTCCGATTTTGGTCACGCTGGACAGTAGAGGTGGGTCGTTCTTACTGGAGCCGTTCCTAAGAACGGTTCTTGAGCTAGGAACTAGTTGCAACGGCTCCCGGATACAAAAACATTAGGTTCTTGAGGAACGTAATGCAAAATGGGGATATCTGGATTGCTGCCTTTGCCGGTCAGTTACTTACTGGTTCCTACAGAGTACAGAGTATGAACAGGACACGATTACTATTTACTAGTCACCTGTATTGGGATTGAGCCTACGCCAGGAACTGGTTCCTAAAAGAACACGTATTAGGAACAGTTATTCTTGAATCACTGGAACTGGTAACGCAAGCTCCTGAAAAAAAACAGGAACGGCACACCTCTACAGTGGACAGGACACTAAACCTACAGAACCCATTGTCAGAAAACACAATGAAAGTCAAGGCACGAAACAACCTTCTCAGGAAGAGGCAACAAGTGGGGGGGGGGGGGGGGCAAACTGCAAAGCCATGCGTTTTGATTACAACCGCCAAAGCCTTATGCTACTCAACTTCCAAATACGCTTGTCCTGCCTGGAGCAGATCAGCGCACGCGAAGAAGATACAGCGCCGAACGAGACCTGCAGCATTATCACAGGATGTATGAAACCCACATCATTCGATACACTGCAGCGCGCCACCGCTATAGAAGCACCCCACATACGCCGATCATCAGTTGAATAATTATTTCACGTGAAAGGTTGTTGGTTCGAGTCCCACACTAGCTACATTTTCTGGCCATGCTTCGGAGGGTATGTAAATCAAGCGGTCCCGGGCTTTCCTAGTTGAGTGTAAGAGAGGGCTATAACTCCGCTAGGTTGGCTTTGTATTAGAAAAAAAAGTTAATATTTATTTATAGACAACCTGTACATTGTAGTATTATATGGTATATATAACACTGGCATCAAAGTAACGTTGGCTGAAGAGGTAACCTCCTCGTTATAAACGAAATTAGAGGACATGGAAAAAACTGGGCTTGGCGGGATTCGAACCCTCGATCTACGCCTAACCGGGGCGATTACTGGGCTTGTCGGGGCTTGTGGTCCAGCGGTTAAGACGACGCCCCGGTTAGGCGTTGATCATGGGTTCGAATCCCGCCAAGCCCAGTTGTTTTCATATCCTCTAATTTCGTTTATAGACAACCTGTACGGCTGTACAGTAGCAAGAGTAAAAACCATAAGTATAATGAAAATTTCTATGTATTCCAGCTATGAGAATGGCTAGAGTAATAAAGAAAGGTTAGTGGGAGCCAAATAGACCCAAGGCTACTTTCGTTTTTATTAAAGCCATAAAAGCTGACACAACAATTCAATCTCTCTCCTCTTCTTTTCATCTCTGTTTACACGTTAGTCGGGAGACTTACGCTTATAAAAAAATGGGATGGAGCAAGAGGGAAAACAATGGCCGAGCGTCAAGGCGTTGGCGTCCGACCGGGGTGAGTTCGAGAAATGGGTACGGGGCGACTCCCCACACTGCGCACGTGGGGGAAGAGGAAGAAGAATGAATGGATATAAGGGAAAAAATGTGTTTGAGAAAAATCAGCCAAATAATTTGAATCGGTAGATTTCATCAGATTCCAAAAATCCTAATTCCTGGCGCCTGCAGGTCCAAAAAACAAAACAAAATGAGGGTTTTAAGAAATGTCGGCCTGTCGGCTCGTGGATTTGTGGACAAACCACTCCGTGGATTTTGATGAAATTTGGCAAACAGGTTCACAAAAGTCATATCTCGGGACCTTTATTTTGGGCTAACTGAATTTTGGACGGTTTTATGCCCCAAAAACTGTTTTCTCAAAAACGGCTCCGACAATTTATTTTACAATAAATTCACATATATTGTATTACTTATTAATGTAACCAAAGCCCAGTAGTCGCATCCCCCTTGAATCTTGATAGGTTTGTTCATCGAGTAAAAAATAAATATGGCTCAATTTTCATGAAAGAACCGGTCCGAGTTTACTCGAACATGCTTTCCAATTTATCAAGTAGTAGCTAGAGAAAATGAGTAATTTCATGGTAAATAATTTTCCTATAGTTAAATTTCGGGCATCTCGGGGGGGGGGGGGGGGGGGTGGTTGTCCATCTGACGTCACTGGAGGTGAGGTAAATTCTAGATAGGTCAGACCAACAAATTACCACACAGCAATAATGGCAGGGCTCGGAATGCATATTTGACCATGAATTTTCTATCGTTTTTTCAGAAACTTTTTTTTTGCACAAAACCAAATAGTTTTTTGGGAAATTTTGGGAAAGCAACCTATCCAGTTTCGTTACTGAATTTAACACCTAAAACATGCCTGAAGGTAGAAATCATCGATGGAAGGGTTTTACAGAAAAATTATTTTTTAGTCATTTTTTCATTAAAATTTAGTTATTTTTATTTTTTTACCCCCAGAAGAAAACTATCAAGTGGCAAGCGACCCCCCGCATTTTGTCAACATTAATAACGACTACATCATATGTCAATTTAAAAGAAATCGTTGAAGCCGTTTTCGAGAAATAATTTTTTTAGGCGTTTTTTATGAGTTTTTTGAGAATAAAACCCCCCCAAATTGAGTTAGCCCAAAATAAAAAAATTGGTACCGAGGTATGATTTTTTTTAAACCTACATGCCAATTTCATCACAATCGACCAAGTAGTTTGCCCGGAAACCGACGCACAGACAGACAGAGCGACAGACAGACATTTCGTAAAAACCACTTTTTTGGTTCCTGGGACCTCAAAACGTGTAAATCTGTTGAAATCTCGGAATCGAAAATTTCGACCATCACAAAGCTTTCCTTATACTACGTATAAATTGGAAAGCAAAAATTATTATTCTAGTATAGTAAGCATAGCAAGCATAAGGTTTCACCATTCTCGTGCTCGGGCTGCTGAAGCGTGGACCGGAGCGATCGCGTGTGTGGACATTGTCCGTGGTAACATCAGCAACATGCTAGATTAAATTTTAAACTAACTTAACGATACGAGTTAGTTGCTTGTTAGGTTTGTAAACAAAAGATAAGCTGTCATTTTTTTTTTTTTTAATATTTAAGTTGGAGACCCTGAAAATTGTCTACTGTTATTACTGGAACATTATTGTTGTGTATAATATTCAATGGCTGACCGAACAGTAGTGGGTAACAAAGAACAGCAATCAGTTGCTTTGACAATTTTACCTTAACCCGGTTTTAAAATTTATCTTAATTAGTGGTAGGTACTGCATTAGAGAGTTATTAAGCTCTAACCTCAGGGATAACATAGCATTTTGTGGGCTGCGGATATGTTCCAGTTGTCAAAAAGGAATCCTTCGAAGTAGGACACCTTGCCGGACCACGCACTGTCTGCTTTGCATTTATCTCTCCACTACGCTATAATAATCTAAGACGTATAAGTGCAGCTCGAGATTAACTCTACATCACTATCAGTCACACTACTACCTGGATCGCTCGATTTCTCCAGCAATCACCGGAGAAATTCATGTCATCCCATCCCGACTCCGTTCAACCGGTAAATATAATTCATGTTTTAAGTATGTCTGATGTTCGTAATATAGAATAAATAAATAAATAATTACTTTTGGTATTTTACTAAGCCAACCTAGCGGAGTTATGGCTATAAAGCCATACACTCAACATTTAACTAGGAAAGCCCGAGACCGCCTGCTTTAAATGCTCTCCAAAGCATGGCCAGACAATGTAGCATGTGTGGGACTGTACCACTACTTTACATGTCCTGACAAATGATAATGAAGGTAATAATGCGGCAAGGCAGGGTCCGGAACAATTACGTTGGTCGGACGAGGACAAAGGACTGGGATGTCCGGAATTACTCCGGATAGAGCCAAAGATCGCCCGGAGCTTTAGGCACATTTCTGCACATATTGAGCCCAGCACCCGCGGAGCAGACGCCCAACCCACGCGTGACAGCCTGTCTTTTCCTGCTGTAACCATACCATGGGTCATGGCTTCATGTACACGGCAAAATCAAACCACATGAGAATTTTTCTCTGAATAATCCAAATTATGGCTACATTCAGAAGCCCGTATTCTATAACATGATGCTTTACAGGGGCTATGAAATCCTGTCCCACTGCAGCAATGGAGATAGTATTGGACTTCCCACCCCTCCATGTTGCAGTGGAAACTTCAGACGAAATGGCATTATTAGGAGTGGAAGGGCAATTAAGAGAGACTCAGCCTCTCTGACTACGTCTGACCACTGCCTGGATATGCCAAGCGATGGAATCCATATATATATAGTCTTGCAGATTCTGTAATGAAGGTGCGGAGGACATGCGATGCGATGCAATTGCACGAAGAAGAGCAGCATGCTCGGGAAGCTTGTAAAAGACCTACCACTTCTGAATCCCCTCAAGATCCTGGCTCTCCTGAGGGAGATAGGCCTCGAGAAAGTGATGTAGATACTTTGTTGTAGGGGGCACAATAGGCCAATAGGCTTAAGTGCACACAGGTAACTAACACCTGTACCCAATTTAAAAAAAGGAAAAATAAAACACGCGTGGCAGGTTCTGTAAAGCACACTATCGAATGAGTTGCCGCACATTGTACCCAGCACACGGCTAACCCAGTCAATTGTGATCCACGCGTGGAACTGTTTAAGTTTCTCGCACAGTTTCGTGGCCGTGGGTGCCATTCCTATAGGAATGCCTCTGCGGACATCACGAAATCTGGAAACCTCCCATGGGTAGTGCATGAGTTGCGGCGGGTGCTGGGCTCAGTAATCAGTATGCGCCGGGTCTTAAGCACGCACGGATGATCCCGCACGCGCGATTTACCGACGCATTTTTCCATTGGAGCTATAGGACTTGGTGAATGGTTGGTGGCGATAAATGCAAAACCACAGACTACGTCAGAAGATTTCTTAATGGATTTAAGACCCAGTACACTCGGATGATTCCGCACGCGCGATTTACCGACGTTTTTCCCCATTAGGACTTGGTGAATAGTTGGTGCTGATTAATGCAAAACCACAGACTACGTCAGAAGATTTCTGCTGGCGCGTCTAGGGGAAACACATGCTACGTGCGGTTGACTTCGCGTCGGCTTCATAAATCGGCAAGAAATCAACCACTATCCCTATAGCTACAATAGAAAAATACGTCGGCAACACGCGCGTACGGAATCGTCCGTGTATACCGGGCCTACATGTGATTGGTATTGTCTCTAGTCATCGTTTGCCAGCGCTTTTTCATTAAGGTTTAAAAAAGTCATCGAAATGCGATCAGATTATGCATATTGTCTTTACGACTTTTGGAAGTCTGTTATAGTGTGTTAGTCCTATAAGTACTCGGCCTGCCTTTGTATCTAAGTCAGACTTGCGAGGGACACTTGTAGCGGCATAATAATGCCGAAGTTGTGGTATAGAGTAAATAGACAAGACTAAATAGCAGTTCACCGCAATGTTGCTTAAATATTGTTTGATTTTTTAATTATCAAATGGATTACTGCGTTTTTTAAATTGACTGTACTCATCATAGCAGTCATAGACACCGTAATTTCTATTGTAAGCGCTGCCGTTCTGGACATATCTGTTGATGGCACTATTGCAGTGGCGCATATAAAAAACATTTTCGGGGGGGGGGGCGAGAAAAGCCAGATAGACAGGTCAGTCTCTCGCTATAGCAATCAAGGTCTTGCCGCGTGCAGAGGCTCGAGACTGCGTTGAATTCTTCCAACCGAACCGCTTACCGCTCAATGTTGACCCGAATCTCCATGAGCCCGAAGTTCATGTATATTATTATTTATTTACATATATATATATATATATATATTTCATTATATTATATAATTATAAAAGCCAAACTTTGCACAATCAAGCCTTAGCCTTCATGGCAGTATCATGGTCAATGCCCCTGGGCTCAAAGAAGTCATTAAGGATGCCCACAAAAAAAATTCCCAAGGTCAAAATATCGGATAAGAAATTTGTACGGTGTAAATCTTTAAAGTAAATAATAAATATATATCAAAGACACCTAGTAATATAAATAATTAATTAAGACGGCTGGGCAAATATTGGTTATTCAAGTAGTCAGTCAATAGCCATCTCAGTCACTCATTTGTGCTGTCAGTTGGACCAAGTTCTGTTAGTATGTACCGAGTACACAGGTACTGCACCTTAGTCTGGCATTTCCGGCAATAAAAAGTAATTAACCTTCACACTCTGTCTACATTATAATTATATTAACATGCTGTAAGAGTGTTATCGCACGTACGAAATATTCGAGTTTATTTAGTAACTCGCGCAAGTGCATTTCCATGCTCAACTTGAAAGCATATTATCGCAGCCAAATTACTATTTGTTTTTCTCCTTTGTGCTATCATTAAAAGGGCAATAATTGGTACCGTACCGTATCCAAATTTGGAAAATTAATAGCATTCAACAGCAACCAACGTAAAAGATTAACTTATCCGGGAATAAATTATCCTAAATAAACTATAATGATAGTAAATTACCTTACGGGACTTTCAGTGGAGTAAGAATTAAATTAGAAATGGTGTGCCAATAGAGATTAATTGCGAATTATTATTGAATGTGTTCGACGTAGACTGAATATTTTTTTCTAGACTACATAAGCGAAAAACACAGTCTTTCTCGTGCAGGGCACTCTTATGTCGTGGGGTTGGGCCCCGAAGGCGGAGGAACTCAATGAAGAGTCAACGGCAGAAGGATACAGAAGGCAACGGGAAATTACTGCATTACAATGGGTTAATTGTAAGAGTGGACCGAAAGGCCCAAAATTCGCCCATATACAATTTTCTTTCTTCCTTCTTTCTTACAATTCCGAGTATGCCCATCATGACTACAACTGCCAGGATAATTGCCAAGAGGCATTAGAAGAAGAAGAAGGTTCTATTGGCCCCAAACAGTTGAATATACTGTATGTCGTCTGCTTTGAAGCGGGCTTTTTATTAATTTATTTAATAATTAATTTAAGCCAGGACGAAACCGGTCGGGTTCGGTAGCCCTTATACTGCAGCCGTTGACTTGGTTCGCCTCCACTACCAAAGGTCTCTGGCCTCTTCGGTCTTGTTATACGAGACCCTAGTTCAGGCCAGTTTAGTCTCCTGCAGTGCTAAAGTAGTCCCTGCAGCCTGATCGAGGCGATTTTAACACCGGGGTTAAATAAATACCCTAGGATTATAACTGTAAACAAACAAATTTTGAATAGCACTTTCCATTACAAAATTATCTTGTACTTTGAATCTTGAAAATATAGATAAGTTCAAAATAGTGGGGTTTTACGATTTTTACAACAGTAAAATTTATAATTTAAACATAGAAGGCTTTTGTTTTGAATATCCTATTTTATATAGTCTACGCTGATTTTTCTCGGGGCCCCCATGGCCCCTTCCTGGACCGCCACTGCTAAATGTACGTTCTTTCAAAAAAAAAAACATTTTTGCTTCTTACATGTTTCAGAAAAAGAGTATTTTTGCGTACTCTGAATGACTTTCAGTTTATAGAGTACACATACATGAAAAAAAGTACAATACTCTGAAATAGAGTACGGTTGGCAACCCTGTGGGTGGGTGGGTGGCTCCTCATATATTAAGCCTCGTGCCCCCGCAACTGCTGTCAGTACGTAAGATTATTTCCGAATTCTTCGCACGGGGACTATTATAATATAGATATTGTTAACGACGGTTCCACAGCTAGAGGCAGGTTATGTGTAATCTCGCCTAAATAGCAAGCTATCAATCAAAACACGTGGATTAGAGTGACGTCTCCAGAGAGATAACACTTGTCCGACCAATGCATCGTCTACATAACTCGCAGATTGGGACCAACTGATTATTAAGGACATAGAGCACAGATTAATAAGGTCAACTCTACGTCAAGTACACAAATAGTGCATAAGCACTAAGTATCACGTACAGGAGCACCCAGAACTCAAGAATCTTATCAGCAGAGATGAATCATACATGCGGTGTTCCAGAAATGATAGTAGCAGTGGCGGAGCGTGATGTAAGGCGTGTAATGCCGCATTATATTAAAAAAATGGAATGAAGAGAAAATGTCTTTGAATAAAAAAGTAAAACTATACAATTATTAAAATTTAAAAAGTATGCACAAAAAACAAAAGTTTGGAATGGGACAGATATGATTCATCACCTAACATTATATAGTGATAAAGACAGTGTAATTATTCCTGTGAGGCTGTGAGGTGATTACAATTTGTGTGGTAGAGGCCTTTTCCAGTTTTCAAAAAAATAAAAAACTGTTAAGACGTGACTGGCCTGGAAATGACTTTGCAGGGGGTTCCTAATACACGTTTTAAACCGCAGGGGTATAGTAATAATCGATAGAAGGGACAAGTATACGCGTAGACATGCTTAAGCCATGCAATTGTACAAAAATTACTATTACTACAGGTCTCAAATTCGTGCATGAAGCATTTAAAAACATACCTCTTAGAACATTTTTACGTGCCCCACAGGGAAGAGAACCTCCAACTTTTGTCATTACATGCTTACAATTGACAATATGAACACTTAATTTGACAGTAAAGCGCCAGCAATATGTAAAACTGCAATTATTTGAAATAGTAAAACGTGAAATACAGAACAGGTACGCGACGCGGGGCTTTGTTTATAAAATAGATATTTAACCATCCCGTGGCTACAGACCGTTATCAATATGGCTGCTACGTGTAGCCTGCATAAGATAAGTACGCAATTCGGCGGGGAAATAGCCTGCACAAGCTAACAACTAAACTACAGAGTTTTTGACCGGGTCCAGGTATCAGCTTTGCTATGCTGCAGTGTGTAAGACTTCGATAATTTTTTCGTTGGTACTAATCTCTGATGCTCAATGTTCAAGGTCAAAAGTCTCCGGTTGGACCTTAAACACTACGAAAATATCGAAAAATATTGTTTTAAATAGTAATATAGACTTTATGCTCTTATTGTTCACCTTTTGTTCGCAATAAAGTCGTTTTTTCATTTCATTTTTCATTTCATTTCATTGGGTACTCTTTTTTACCTTCCCAAAATCCAGACATACTTTATTTCCTCGAAAAAAAATTGGCAACCCTAGTGGGAACCCCCAGGAGCCAGTTATATTCAATTTACATATACACTTGTAAAATAGTTTTTTCCTATCCTAGTTTACTTACTTACTCCTTGGCACTACGGCCCGTGAAGGGCCTTGACCTGCTCTGCCACATCGCACCAGCCCTATCCTAGCAACAGGGCACAAATTTACAGTACACAGCATATGTAGACTCGCAATGATACAATTACGAATGAATAGTCATGAAAAAATTAGTGGCAAAAGAGTCACGCAGCTGTTTGGACACGCTAATGGAATGTCTGATAAAAGTGTTGGACATTATGCATAAGGGCTGATCACTGAAACGGAAGTCTTCGACCGTCCTGGCTTCCTGCTGACGTCCTGACCTACCATGCTACATAAGACTGCTGCTTCATAAAAGTTTAATGATACGACCAAACATGGTTGGATACATTCTACCCAGTCACCAATCAGGATGGTGATATATAGGCGCGGTTTCCACCGACCTGCAAGTGCAAAATACAAATACGGTGACGCATTGACGGAAATTTGAATTTTTCTTTTTATAGAAATCTATTAAAATGTTTGTACTTAACATATCCCATGAAGCCATTTTTTAATTTTAGTTTGTTTGTTTGTGATTTTACTCTATGATCATTGATCAATTTTACCTATGGCATAGAGTATAACAAAAATTTCCATCAATGTCATTTGCATTCTGCAATGAGAGGTCGTCGGAAACCCCGCCTAAGTCGTTAATGTCTGCTACCACGTCACCGTATTTGTATTTTGCACTTGGAGGTCGGTGGAAACCGCGCCTTAGGAAATGGTCGATCAATATCTATCAATAAAAACATTCCGAGAGTGAATCGTAGCTAAGGCGCCGATTCCACCGACCGGCTAGGGCTAAATACAAAAACGGTGACGTGGTAGCAGACGTTCAAGACTTAGGCGGGGTTTCCACCGACCTCACATTGCAGAATGCAAATGACATTGACGGAAATTAGAATTTTTCTTTTTATAGAATTCTATTAAAATGTTTGTAATTAACATATCCCATGACGCCATTTTTTAATTTTAGTTTGTTTGTGATTTCACAGTATGATCATTGATCAATTTTAACTATGGCATAGAGGAAAACAAAAATTTCCATCAATGTCATTTGCATTCTGCAATGCGAGGTCGGTGGAAACCCCGCCTAAGTCTTGAATGTCTGCTACCCAGTGGCGGCGCTAGAAATTTTAAGGCGGGGGGCCATGGAGGGGCATGACTTCTATCTGGGGGGGGGCAATGAAAAAACAAAACATATTTCATTGGGAGTATGTATACCGTTCACTAATTCTGCAATTTAACAACATGTAAAATATCTCAGCAGGGGGGGGGGGCCCGGAGGGGCCGGAAAAACTGTTGGGGGGCCAGGCCCCCTCGGGCACCCCTGTAGCGCCGCCACTGCTGCTACCACGTCACCGTTTTTGTATTTAGCCCTAGCCGGTCGGTGGAATATGCGTCTAAGTTGTAGAAGCAACAATGAATACTGAATAGCAAGATAAAAGGGTTGTTTACATCCAAATAGGGCTCTATATTAGACATGTATTGTCATCCGCCATATTGTATCCATTGTAAGTCTGGTGTAGCCTATAAGCCAAGCATTGGGAGTTTACCTATTTATTTTTTGAAATTTATCGTTGTTTATTTATTATTATTTAAAAAGAACGTGCTACCAATTAGGGAAGTATTTAATAAAAAAATTATTAAAACGTGTATTCATTTTTTCAATATTTTTCAATCTTTTACTTTTCTTTCAATACTTACCATATAGGAAGTATGGGATACAACATGGCGGATGACAATACCCGGGTATTTAGTGCCTTACATCCAAACATGTGGGTCTAGAGGCCTAACTGCGCACATTTCTGTTCCTGGACAAGAAATACGCCTACAGGTGATCGGATACTTGCCAACTTTGGTCGGAACACACAATAACAACTCATAATTATTATTAAATTACAGCGCAGTTCCTTATGATTAGGCATTCTTCCTTATTCTTAACCTCCTACAACTTAAATGAGCCAAGCCTTTAATATCGTGCTATGTTAATTAAATAAATAAAAAGAAGTCAGAAAAACAACGGATTAAGGGGTAACTGTTTCCTCCGGGACGTACACTCTTAATGCAGCACTTTCAATTTTATTGTATTAATCATTCTTGATTTTTTACTCTTTCAAAACATTTTTTAATGAATGTAAAGCAGACTGTGAGATGTGAGGAACCCATTTCATTAAGCGACTTCGGTGGCAAGGTTGTAGCGTGCTAGTACTTGTGCGAGTATCTATACACCTTGCCGTCGGAGACGTGTCGCAACTCAACACTAATACCTATTAGGTGACTTAGTGAGGCGATTGAAGAGGTTAATCGGATACATTCATTGAATTGTTTGTATGCGATTTAACCTTTTTTTTAAATAAATAAAAATAAAAATTTCTTCAACAACTCTTACCGTGAATGGTAGTGAATCGGGTTAAAACTTACATTTTAGATTTGTTTGGTTCTAAGCCCCAAGGCCGTGCCCAGGGATTCGGAGGGGGGGGGGTTCAGTCGAAATTACTTTTAGTTAGTTTTAGTTGTTGAGTGCTACTCTTGCACGCCGCACACCGCTATGACCCTATTCCCCGCCATTCATACTCATTATAATAGAATTAAATCAAAGTATTATGTCAAAGTATCAAAGGCGGCTATTCCACTTGTCAATTTTTCTTCAATTTTGATAATGTCACTGACGGAAATACCATTTATATTTTTACACCTCTTTCCACTTGTCTTCAATACTTTACCATTTTTGTTTTCAATTTTTTCTAATTTTGTAAGCTTGCCCACCTTATTTCTTTTAATTTTATAATCTACAAGAAAAGCTATGAAATAGTTCGTTCGTTCTCAAGAAATTAATTACAATTATTTATCATCTCCAGACGACGCCATAATTTAATTTTAGCTTGTTATTATTTGCAAAGCGTGATTTTACTCTATGATCATTGATCAATTTTAACATGCGAAAGTTAAAATGGACAATGACGGAGAGTAAAATAAATATAGCATCAATTATTGATGCACAAATGACGAAATATTGACAAGTGGAATAGCCGGTAAATCAAGTGCCATATTTTTTTACTCCCACCACGCATTCCTAGTACCACACTGTCCACGGAACCAAGCACGAGGGTATGACATCATCTATTTAAATGAGTAGCGATAGAGTACAAGCTTATAAGGTCATACGGAGGTTGGTCTTCCTGATTATCAATACGAATATAACTTTAGAATTATGCTTAACTTCTTTTGGACTACCACAGTCCAGTTGGTAGAAAACGGGGTTTTGAAATGGAAGAGGTGATGTGTTCGAAACATTTTCCGTCGGGTCCAAAGATATAAAATAAATTAGATGGTGCCTAACCACAAGCTAAGTAATGCTGATAGCGGTAAGGGCAACTGCGGGGGAAAGGAAAGGTGACTGATTTCGTCGGGTTCCAACATAAAAAAAAGAAAGAAAATTGCAAAGAAAAAGCAAATGTAGAACAAATGTACAATCCAGCAGATAGGGTTGACAACAGAATCTGCGTATTTGACGCGGCGATCTCAATAGCTTTCATTATAATTAGCTAATGACGAGAACCACCAAACTTAATCTCAGTCACAACTTTTTTCCGCTTCATAGCCTACACTATGGACGCTCACCTTTATACTCGTTTGGTCGGGCCTGGGTCCTTTGTCTTAAGGCGCCCATTCCACCGACCGGCTAGGGCTACTTACAAAAACGGTGACGTGGTAGCAGACATTCAAGACTTAGGCGGGGTTTCCACCGACCTCGCATTGCAGAATTGACGGAAATGTTTATTTTCCTCTATGCCATAGTTAAAATTGATCAATGATCATACAGTAAAATCACAAACAAACAAACTAAAATTATAAAATGGCGTCATGGGATATGTTAAGTACAAACATTTTAATAGATTTCTATGAAAAGAAAAAGTCTAATTTCCGTCAATGTCATTTGCATTCTGCAATGCGAGGTCGGTGGAAACGCCACCTAAGTCTTGAATGTCTGCTATCACGTCACCGCTTTTGTAAATAGCCCTAGCCGGTCGGTGGAATGGGCGCCTTCTCAGCGTGGTTAGTACCCCCTCCAAGGTGTCAAAGGACTCTCAATCCATTCATGACACAATCTCTGTCGTTCGCACGACTTTTTTGCTTGGCCTTCAACTATGGAACTTATATAGCGCCAAGTCTTAGAGTTTGAACTTGCTATGATATAAATGAGGGGACATCTTGAATATGGCGGATTCCGAATCAATTCACCTCAGCCTCTAACATAAATAATTGTTTCTAATTAGACAGAGGTGAGTAGGTGGCGGAATGGACCCACGACTTTCTCTACTAAAGTCCAGATCGTTATCCACTACACTATGGCTTTCACCAGCAACTCGATAGCCGGCTCACACAATTGCCATATCCCATCAGACCAGCAAGTGTGGCCAGTCTGATAAGTAAGACGGGGATTCCACCGACCTCATTTGTGTTTGTCAGCGTGATATTGACGTGGTAGCAGACATTAAAGATTGTCTTTAATGTCTGCTACGTTAACCCGCCCATGCAATTCAAATGGGATTGTTGGAAATGTGTCTCAGTTTACTAATTTTGTGTTCCACTCGTGTTTAAGGGGCATACCTGCTCGAAAGGCGGCCCTTCCAATTCAATAGTACCACGGGGGGTCCCCTCCTTCAGTATGCCCAATAGTTCAGACTACAACCCTACATATTTTTCCTGCGTTTCGCGCCACAGGGGGCCTGCCCAACTCATTGTCCTGCTAAAATCTGTATGTGGTGCGCCCAAAGAAGTTTCACTTCAAAAAAAAAAATATATATATAACCTATTGAAGACGGTAGCCCGCACGCCAGAGGCACGACACCCCATTGAGGGTATTTGCCTAGTGTAAGGGCTGGTAAAGGATACTTTTTCTATTCGGATGAAGTGGACAGCAAAACGCCTGATAGCTGCGTATATGTCGTGTCTCGAACTTCGAGCTTCCGTTTAAAAGCCCAGTTCTCTATCAACTGAACCATAGGCGGTGTCGTTGAAGGCAGTCAGATATCCACCTACAATGGGTCCCTGGCCACTGTGACATCCGTGGGAACGAGGAGGCTGACAAACTAGCAATGACGGGGTGCCTACTAACACAACCTCTACATACCCTCACCTTCACTTGCAGACTAATACACGCAAATGCCAAGAACGCGACCAGAGATGCCTGGAAAGTAAGAGCAGCTGGAAAACGATGGGAACCGCTCCTAGCAAAAACCATCCCCAGCAACTTGCGCCGGGACATCGCTGTGCTAGGAATGGCCACAGGACATGACTACCTCCAGAGCCACCTCCACAGAATAGGTATCGCTGAGTCATCCGAATGCCCCCTCTGCTTCCAAGGGGAGGGAAATGCCGATCACCTATTCAGCTGCACTGGCATTGAGGTAGAAAACGAACTGAGACACAGGAGGGATTGGCCCAGCTCTACTATGCGGCACGGCGTCAAATGGCCTACCAGCCAAGGACGGGCGTTGGCTGAAGAAGAGGAAGAAGAAGTGTCTCGAGTCGAACTTCGACCTTCCGTTTCAAAGCCCAGTTCTCTATCAACTGAACCACAGCCGGTGTCGTTGAAGACAATTGAATTTTCCCACCAATAATTTAGGAGGGGCGACCGAAGTCTCGCAGGTACTCATTGTGCATGCAATGCTCAAGGACACAAGTTTATGAATTACTCAACAATTACTAAGGTGATAGCATTAACAAAAACGCTCACGATTCCTTATTTCGATTATCACGATCTGTGAGAGTCACATATTTTAAAATCCAATCAAATCTTTATTTACTATTTTCCTTGTACAATTTGTTAAATGTTTCGACCGAGCCACGGAAACTTATCTATTTTAACAAGCGCCGTCTGCTGGTTAGTAACCACCCACTTGAGATTAAAACAGCTAAAAATTTATCAATATTTAAAAGAAATTTAGACAAATGGCTGCGAACAGAATTTACTAACAACCTATTATAGCAAACTGATACAACTTACCTGATTTGATTAACTACAACTAACCAATAATTATTTAACTACTGTATTTGTATTGCGATTGAATTACATGTACTGTGTATCCAAAAGCGAAATATAAGCGGTATATAATTTTATTGTAGTGTACACTCTGTATCGAAATTGGATCAATAATAAATATATAATAATAATATGAGAAGCAATGTGTTTCCACAAATTATGGGTAATGGCAGGGCCTGGGTCAACAAATCCTTAATCTGTACTTTGTCTTCAGGCGCCCATTCCACCGACCGGCTAGGGCTATTTACAAATACGGTGACGTGGTAGCAGACATTCAAGACTTAGGCGGGGTTTCCACCGACCTCGCATTGCAGAATGCAAATGACATTGACGGAAATTTGAATTTTTCTTTTTATAGAAATCTATTAAAATGTTTGTACTTAACATATCCCATGACGCAATTTTTTAATTTTAGTTTGTTTGATTTTATTCTACGATCATTGGTCAATTTTAACTATGGCCTAGAGTAAAACAAAAATTTCCGTCAATGTCATTTGCATTCTGCAATGAGAGGTCGGTGGAATACTCGCCAAGTCTTGAATGTCTGCTACCACGCCAATGTCTTTGCTTTCTGCAATGAGAGGTCGGTGGAAACCCCGCCTAATTGATTTTGAAAGTGAAAGAGGTGCACTTTCTAGCTGCTACCTTTGAGCATTGATAATTTGCCCCGAAGGTCACGCAGTCGCCTTCCTTCCGGTAACAACAAAGGGCGGAGCTAAGTTTAATACTTTTTTGTATAGCGTCGAATTACAGAGGCAATGAACACTGTAGAGCTACGGAAGGTGTTCCATCTCACAGAAGAAATGCTCCTCTGCATTTTGTGTTATGATATGTAACCGTCACTAACACAGATTGGCCATAATTATTGCAATTAGTTTGCCAAAAAAGCAGTCAAGATGGAGTTTAAAAATGATGGTCATGTATCAAAATGAAGAGTATTTCTAGAAAGGGATGCGTAATTTTTGATAGTTCTACAATGAATATTTCCTGTGAAATTCGATTTGGTACAAAAAATCACGTAGTGGGCTGTCTCGAATAAACCATTAAGAGCAATCTCACAAGAAATATCGATAAAAGAGCCATTTACAGATGTTCTTGATACATAGTATTAAGCTGGCACGAACAAATTTTGGCCAGTTTTTGAAGGCGCAAAAATATGCAAGGCTATGTTTGGTCCATGCCTTCAAAAGCTATGACCAAACGGTGTGACATACTATGTATCAAAATGTGGAGGGGCATTTATTTTATTCTCGTTGAACAGAAGTAAATAAATTAATGCAATACAATACAAAGACGAATGGACAACCGCTCTATCCTCAAATCCTCTGCAGAGAAGGGGTACTGTCAAAATCAATAGCTGAGTTTGGAAAGAGAACACTCTTTACAGTTTCATGGACCAGAGTAGGTAATACAGAGCTTTACGGCTCATAAATAGAATCCTGTCTACATTAGAAACATGCACGATTGCGCGAATCTCAGGCCGTGGGGTAGTGAAATTTGACAAGCTTGAAAAAAATGCATATCGGTACCATCAAAAGAGAATTTAAAAATTACGTATAAGCCCCAGTATTGCATTATTTCCAATGTTAGTCACAACAATTGTTTCTCTAAACTAATGAAAAGCCTATAATGAGAAACTTATGCCAAGATTATTTGAAAACTTGTCACTTATAACACAGGTAATAACTCACCTCTTAAAATTGTAGTGCATGGAATTATCCAGCATTTGTGAAGAGGCTCTGCGCTCGTCAGCTATTTTGGCGTTTTCACAACAATGTTTGTTAATAAATCCAGATATAGTTGTTAACACTACAATTAAAACTTCACATTTCCCTTCTAAACAGAATGTAAACAAATCCTGATTTCCTAGGTGCGTCATAGAAATCTCCGACTTTTTCCGAAAGTAGCCGAAGTATTTTTGCTATTGTTAAAAATTCCGCCAAAATTTGAAATCAAATAGATTTAATTATTTCGTTTATGACAGGATGCAAATTCTTCAATAAATTATTTTATTTTATTCATTATTTCAAAACCTTTAACCAATTTAAAAAAGTGCTATTAAATTAATTAGTTTATTTATGTTTTGAATCTGCTACTGTCAACATAAATAATATTACTTTAATGGCCATAGCAAAAACAATGGCGTCGTTCATTTGTATACAAACAAACAAAAGTTAAAAAGAAAATCGTTTCTTTCTAGGGAAATCGTAAATCACTTTAAATTTTGAAGAAATGTTACGTTCAGCAGGAGGACTTACAATGAATGTCGCGTCAAAAATACTCCATTGCAAGTGGTTATTTCAATATGCCACTTCACACCATCTGTCGCCTCCAATTTGCTTAAAAATGCTCAAAAGAGTGTATGTGTATAGTGTATTAAAACGATGGCCCACCACAGACATATCATTAAATTGCAGGTTGATAAGTCATAACAATAGTAACATCCAGCCTGTTTCCAACTATCAGAGTCAGTATACAATAGAAAAATTTGGCCCCATAGAGTCAGAAAATTTATTGAACGAATTAGCTCACAATCCAAAGTTTTCGCCTTCCAGACGATTGGAACTTATGAATCGCATTTGGACACATTTAATAAACAACGGGGTTGTGTTAGATGAAAATCACTTTATTTTGAAGTTAAAATGTTACCTCACTATGAAGCACAAAATTGCACCAAAATCCTTTAAACAAGAAACAGCAGAAGCGGGTGTAGAGCTTTCAGAAAAACTGCTAAAGTTGTTATTGGATGTAGTTGCGGAAAACGGCGATCCTGGTTATGTTTCTACTGTTGTAACTAGCATGAAATCACGAAATTTAACAGCTGATGATGCCGTGTTTGCGTCGCTCATTATTGCACACGCTGTTCGAGGGTAAGATTTTTGCCCATTTTCTGGATCCTTCCTGCCTAGTGCCTAGCCTATATAATGTTCTGTGCTTCTTGCTAATATTAGAGAATAGTTGTATGTGAGTTAAATGCCCATGATTCTGTTGCCTCAGTTCTTAACCATTGAAATACTAAATATCTAAAAGAAATAATACTCTCAAAAGTAACAGAGCTGTATCATTATTATTTGTTCTTTACCAACAATCCCATTCACTTTTTTTAATGATTATTTAACTTAACCCACTGAACAAAAATCATTTTTTGTAGAGATATGGCAAGTGCTAGACATGTGATTGAAACGATGAACGAATGCCGGGTGGAGCCTGGTGAGCATACATACCGAGCTCTAATGCGCGCTGCGGTTATGGCTGGTGATTACTCTGCACTGCACACTGCCAAAATTGCCGCCGAGAAAAAAGGCCTGTTGTCCACCAGATCGGTTCTTACGGTCCTTGAAACTCTAGTTCTCTCAGGCAAGCTGCATCTCTTACCTTCGGTAATTTTGATTCTTCATGTATTTTTAATTAATTTCAAGACTGCTACGTAACTTACATAGGACATGCACCAAGGTTGAATTAATTTACCCAATCATAGAGCCTTCTTCTTGCTTAATTCAAGCGCTTGGGTATTTTTAAGTCTCTAAGTCTTTGACAATACTAGGCTGCATCCGCTGCATTGACAGGCTGACGGGTAAAGTTGGTACTGACGGTATATCACGAAGAATTAAGTTAGAGTAGAGTAGCCCTTCGGGACTAAAGCTCGCCTAATATAAAGCCGTTTTTCATTTCATTTCAAGAAGATGTCGCATATAACGTAGTTGCGATTTCTTTTGTCTCAAGGGTAGGTAGAGCAGTAGATGACCTGCAGTAGCAAGGTTGAACGGGATGCAAAATGGGGATGGTTCTTTAGTCATTAGGTTGCTTTGAGTGAGATGGGTATGCCCCAATAGGTCTCAAGTTCGTGACTTAATTTCAGTGAATTTCTTCGTTTCAGATGGAAGCGAGTGTGAAACAATGCTCAGCAAGTGAAATATTGGCACTAGCCGAATCTTTAATCTTTCGTGGATTTGCATCTGGAGGATATTTAGTATTCAAACAGATTTCCAACTTGTCTGCCGAACAGTATTCTACATTCATTATGACTATGTTCCACGCTTCAATTGTGAGTAAACTATAAATATCTTGGAGACTGCTGCTCTGAATAGGTGAGGTGTGCTCTTGACAAACTACTGCTTCAGGTTTTTCAACCAGGATGTTCTTCTATTCTGCTGGACCCTTCAGTTCTTCAATCTTCCCTTGGATTATTACATGCAGAGCTTTTCGTTCCTCATCAACTCGGCTTCTGTTTCCATGCGCCCCAGGGCTGCTGCAAAACGGACGACACGGTCTCTCCAGGATATCGTCTGTATACCCACATTTCAAATGCACATCTGTTCTCCATTAAATGTGCCATCAGCCATTTCTCCCTCCCTCATGCTTAGATTTTATTATCTACATAATTTTGAAATTTTCTAGTCGGTCAGCAAGATTTTGAGTGTATGCGGAGATATGGTGTCGGACGGTGCCCACGGCAAGGCCTTATACGATGTTCTGGAATGTGTTCTAAAGGAAGAAAACATACCAGATAGCTTTAAAGTTCTACATACCTGCAAGGAGCGAGGTTTATGTATACGGCCACATTATTTCTGGCCTCTTATAGCGTCTGCGGCACGACAACATGGAGAACAAGGCACGTGTTACCCTAATATCTAGCTACTAGCTAGCGTCTATTCAGGGCGGTTCCTATCATTGCTTGAAAAATCTTGGTAAGGAATACTGCAGGGCATACCCCCATGCATTGGCAGAACGCGTTACCGCCCAGTATTCCTTACTTTTCATGTGATGGTGGGACCAGCTTTATTTTAGCGAACCTTTGAGGGTAGAACCAATCAATCAATTAAAACATAATGCATAAAGATGTCAGTGGAGCGTTGTTACTAAGGGTGGCTCCCACCATCATCTTAGGTAAAGTTATACAGAGTGGAAACCGCCATGTTTACTGCTACGTAATTCCAAACGGTGGCGTCTTTCAGATCCACATTATGCAGCTTCACCTACCACGGCGGATGTCACCTTAATCTGACTGCGTTCATCAGATAAGACTTGCGTTTATTTTCGGACGATTTCAATCTATTGACGCTATACCTGGTTAATACTTTGGCAAATAGCAGCATTGCATTCTTATTCTTCAAAATGTCTCTTCTATCAAAGATTGGCGATCATCATGGCAATTGTAGTCATGATGACTGTAATAGGGAATTGTAATGCATACATCCTTATGCCGATGACTCTTCGTTGAGTTCCCCCGCCTTCGGGGTCAGTTTCCCAACCCCAGGATAAAAGAATGCCCTACGCAGAAAAGGCTAGTTGTTTGTCGCTTATCCCCGCTCAAACTCGGTCCCCTATCTGTTCTGTCGCCATTACGCGCTTCCATCTTCTCCACGAAGGGGTACAGATTAGGGATTTTCTAATCTTCAAATTTGCGACCATAAGGCATTACTCAGAACTTTGAAGACATTGATGACAGTGACACGTTAAATAAATAAATAAGGACTTTTTTGTTCTATTACTAAGCCAACCTAGCGGAGTTAGGGCTATAAAGCCCTCTCTTACACTCAACTAGGAAGACCCGGGACCGCCTTCTTTAAATGCCCTGCGAAGCATGGCCAGAAAATGTAGCCAGTGTGGGACTCGAACCAACAACCTTCCAGGTGAAAGTCAGAGTCCGAACCACTACTCTACATGTCTTGACGTTACTGAGTATTAGGGAGTTTACCGTACAAGAATGATTGTTAATATTGTCACTGATATTTTTCCATTGGCATCTCGTGACATTTGTCGCAGAAGAGCAACATAGGCTAAATTTTCTAATCTAATTTAGTATTCGTTGTCAACAGGGGTGTACAATATTTTGGAGAAAATGACGTCTTTCGCATGCCCTGCTGATGCCGATACACTAACAGAAATGGTTCTGTCAAGAATATCTTTGGATGACCCAGATTCAGTCATGCAGCGCTTACGGGATACCACTGGGATTCCGTTATCTCAAATACTGCCTCCATTTCTAACTCATATAGTTAAATGTGGATTGGCAGCTCAAGCTGTGAACATATGTACGTAGTCGTGTCTTGTATAGATTTTATTGTTGATCAAAAATATGTTGCAATAATTTTGCGGTGTAAAACCTGCGATGTTCCTGGAAATAATATAAATACCGTTAAGGGCTGCTGTGCCACATGACACCTAGAACCCGCCAAATGTTAATATAATTGATAAACAGAGTCGACTTCTCCTTCCTTCGTCTTAGTGCCGCGTGCTCAGCGTGAGGAGGTCGCCCCGGACCCATATCTTGTACTCGACCCGTTCGGACGCAAACACCTTGAGTTCGGCCACTGTTTTCCCTCTTGCTTCGGCGAGTTGTTCAATTCTTTTACAATACATAAACACTGTAGATTAAAACTAATCACTTTGAATCAATTTTTTTTTTAAATAAAGGTAAGCACCATCATGAAACAGCGCTAACTTCAAGAAGCCCTACACTATTGAAGGCTTTAGCGACTGGATACACGTCTAGTTGTGACGAAACGTCAACAGTTGGTTTGTTGAAACTTCTTGAAATATCCGACGTATCTGATTGGTTAGCCACAGTGCTTAGGGGGCGAAGGGGTTTGTCTTCTGCCAGCCTTCTAAGTCTGTTAAAGGTAAGACCGTAGGATTTTTTTCTGGAGCTCTGCTATTGGAAATTATTTCATGTTAATGTTGTAGGCTATATTCAGTGCCAATGTAAATGCTGGTTAAATTCAGATGCCAATTATAAGCTGGCGAACTCCTATTTTGACTAACAAATTAAGCATTTACCTATAGAGCCTACATGTCAACTAACAAATTCAGAAGTTTATGCAACTCATGATAGTCATGCGTATTAGCAACGTTTTCTTCTTTTTAAGGCGCTCAAAAAAGAGAAATGTTTTATAACTCCGATTGGTTATCGCTGGATATATCGCTCGCTTTCACAACATAATGTTCTGACAGATGATATAAACATAGCACTGAGCAATTTAACGAGTAATGATAAGGAAATTCGTGCAGGATGTCCTCAAAGTATTATTCCACATCCGGTAAGTAATTTCATAAATAAATAACGACTTTATTTTTATCTGGGCGAACTATAAGACTAGAAAGTCTTCTATGGGCTAACCCAGGTAAGGCAAGGAATGGTTAGTATTACAATAATCAAGATTCTTAAGGCTAGTGTTGTTAGTATTGTCCTAAAGTTTCTCTAATCCAATAAAAACACAAACAAAAACAAAACAGAAAGAAGTGGTTCATGTCTAATCAGGTGCGCCGTGCCTCATCCAATTGGATCTTATCATGGCTATGTTGGTAACTAGAGACCTCTCTTCGTTTGCCTCTTGCCCTCTTCGTGGGTCCGTTGCCAAGCGACATGTGAATATTGCATCAAGTAGTGTGGTTAAGCCAACATGACTGAGAGTCGGACGGAGCACAATTTGATTAGGCGCCCATTCCACCGACCGGCTAGGCCGCTAGGGCTATTTACAAAAACGGTGACGTGGTAGCAGACATTCAAGACTTAGGCGGGGTTTCCACCAACCTCGCATTGCAGAATGCGAATGACATTGGCGGAAATTAGAATTTTTCTTTTTATAGAAATCTATTAAAATGTTTGTACTTAATGACGCCATTTTTTAATTTGAGTTTGTTTGTTTGTGATTTTACTGTACAATCATTGATCAATTTTAACTATGCCATAGAGGAAAATAAACATTTCCGTCAATTCTGCAATGCGAGGTCGGTGGAAACCCCGCCTAAGTCTTGAATGTCTGCTACCACGTCACCGTTTTTGTAAATAGCCCTAGCCGGTCGCTGGAATGGGCGCCATAGGTTCAGTTAGATCAGGTATGACAACAAAAACGACAGAACAGGACTATGCGGTCGTGAACTGCGGTGTTTGTGAACTGTAAGCTGGTGTTGGACAAATTGTGTCTGAGAAGACATGGTGGCAAAATCTTGGAAACATGCTACTTACCGCTTAGTATCATATATGGCTTGCGGCTCAGGTGATGCCGACTGTGTAACTTGCAAGCAAAAGTTATCATTTTAATGTCAGTACAACAATAACATACTTACTTACTTACTAGCCAACGCCCACCCTTGGCATCTGAGCCATTTGGTGACGCGCTGACCAGTATAGACGAGCTATCCCCGCGAAGTCGTCCTCATCATCCTCTATTGCGTCGTCAGTTAGGGCTGGGCAGTTAGGAAGGTGCGCAGCAGTCATTGGGGCGTAGTCGCACATAGGGCACGCATCGGACTCTAGGACCCCAATGCGGTGCAGGTGAGATGCCAGGTAGTCATGTCCGGTGGTTGTACAATAACAACAATACAACAATAACATCGGTGTATGTATTTATTTCAGGAAGAAATGAATGCCGAGGAATTAGAATGTCACGTCATCGAACTAGAAGCTAAAGGAATGAACACTAGAGGAGCGCTGAGACGGTTACTTCAAGTGAGCTGCAGATCGGGAGACGCTAAAAAGGCACAACAGGTGTACCAAAAGTTACGAGAAGGAGGAATGGCATTGTCACCCGGCATATTGGCATCCCTTTTGGAGGCCTATGTAAAGTCAGCAATGCCTGATGATGCTGTTATTGTACTCAAAACCATGGATAAAGATTTTCCGAAGTTTGCCTTGGATTGCTATAAGATTATGGATCTTGCGACACTTCTGATTAAAAAAGGCCGATTAGAGGGTAATCTTATTATTATTGCTATTAATGGAATTTTGTGTTAAAATATACAAAGCAGGCATGATGACGGGAAGAAGACTGCAAGGCGTCCAACAAACCCACCTCCATGAGTTGGGAGTCCGTATATGGTGGAACGTCGTACAAAACCGAGTTGACTGGAGGAGAGTTGTCAAGCAGGCCAAAGCTCATCAAGGGCTGAAGAGCCAGCAAAACAGAATTTTGATGTTAATTAAACGCAAATGAGAGAATTTATGGCTCAATTCCTACGTCTAATTTAACGATAGTTCTTGGCGTCACGAACACAGTTTCGCTCATAATCACATCTTCACGGAACAAAACGCAGAACATGAACTTTGAATATTTAGAAAACGTCTAGAACCAATGTGGTCTGATGAAATTTTCAAAATCCGGACTTTATTTTATGTCGTCATCATAGGATCGCGATGTTGTCAGAGGGGAATTAAACTACAGAACGATAGAAGAATCGTCTTAATAAAATGTTCTTTTAATCTTTTAAATTTTAGAAGCCACGAATCTGCTGCAAGATCGTCCACAAGGGCATTCTTCTATGAAAACGAAGGCGTCTTGGACAAGAAACGCATGGGAACTTCTTGTTGCCGCCGAAATCGAGGGAGGGGTCGACCAGGTTGAAAAATTCTTCGATATTCTTATTACCAATAACTACACTGCACCCACCAATGTTGTTTGCGGACCTCTAGTCAAAGCTTACTTAAAGAGGTAACTGATTTAAATTTTGTACTGGTGTAATTGATTGTGGGAACCACTAATAATTATGTCCTGTAGGACTTGTTTTATTGACCTTGGCTTACTTGGCAATGTCAATGACCCCATGAATTTGTTGGACATTACTGATGTTGTTGCTTCATGAATTGCTGGCTATATGCAAACTGATGCACGTCCTCGATGTCATCCTACACCGGCTACAAGCGATTATGGCCAAGCTGAGACAACCTTACCATTGACACAATAGGAATTACTATAGGGCTACTCACTACCGTGACTACTCACTGGGGTCATTGGCTTCTCGTCGCCGCTGTCGGGATGAGTTCACCGTGGTACACTGAAGACACAGGATATCACACCAGCAACTTACAAAACAATATGGATAAAAATTAAAACTAACAGCAATGACCCGGTCACTGCAACCCTATAGTTTGTCTAAAACAGGAGGCTGCCTCTTCAATCTACATAAGTTAGTTTAATGTCAGTATTATTATGTACTATGTAATGCTACAATATATGAAATATCTCATATCCAATTAATCGATAAAAGGGACTTGTTCAGACAAAAATTAAGGCTCGGTACACACGGACGATTTGACATGGGAACACATGGGCTGCTGCTGCAAAAAAAAAAAGACATTTCTGAACGTTCTTTCGAAGATTTTTGGTGGCTTGGGCTTGTCAAAGGAAAAACCTTGCACCGGTGTGCGGTCGGCTTCACGCCTCAGACTTAGAAATCATCTGAAGTTGACTTAGTGGTTTTCCAACTACCCATTTGCTACAATGACTAATTTTTCAGTGAGTCACCGGCGTGTGACTCGTCCGTGTGTACCAGGTCTAAATGAGGGCTTGAGTCACTCGAATGCAGCATTTCCCTTTAATTTAAAATGTGTGCACTTTTGTGCATGGTATCGTGATATTTGTTTTTTTAAGAAAGAGCTAATAAACCCTATGAAGTCATATTCCAGTATTGTGTTGTAGTTTATTACAGGTCCATACATCACAATTTTTTTAAATATAAAATTTCATACTTCCATATTATTATTATTTTTTAGCGCTAATGCACATTGAAATATTGTATTTTTTATTTCCAGCAATAACATCGAAGGGGCAGTTGAAAAATTTAATCAGTTTGCAGAACAGAATAGAGTAACACCGCTACAGCAAGAACTTATGCAGGCCGTGATATCTAGCGACAAAGTTCACTTGCTGAACCGTTTAGTACAAGCAGCTGCAAATGTACATGGCATGCCTAGTACACAAGCTACACTTATCCTTGCACTAGCCCATCATGGAGATCCTTCAATATTAAGACAATATCTCACGGTAAGAATCAATAAGGTAGAAAAGTGTACTTAAGAGAAAGATGCATGAATCATGGAAAATAGTGCAGACTGCAGGAGGGACTGCTGGCTTGCAGTTATATCCTCCGTCTGCAAAATCAAAACGTTACTGTTTTCAAAATCGAATGCCCCCTCCATTAGACCTATCGTTACGCCACTGATCCGCCCTGAACACAACGTGCTCACGCGTACCTGTCTGCTTGAAACAGTTCCTATAACTCCGCTAGTCAAAATATCATCGCAAAAAATTGCACACTATACAATTGTTTGTTTTTAGAGCGGAAATATGAGCTTGGAAACCGAGCAACTAAAGAACCAAGCTCAAAGAGCAATGGAACTTGGCCATTTGAAAGCTCTTAAGACGTTACTTCAAGCCAGCTTGGATGTTCCAAGAATGGACCCAGATTTTCTTATATCACTGATCCTACAACATTTTAGTAAGTTATTATTATGATTTTTTTTTTTTAAATAAATGCGTTGTAGTGCAGATTAAGCCTCTGGAGAGCTCACAAGGCTAGCTTTACAAAGTAGCGCACTGCCGTAGGATAAAAAGGCTCATCTGTGTAGCGCGTGAACATTGGTTTACAAATTTGTCTATTAGATATATTTAAAATATGGACTTGATATTTGAGCGTCCGGAACCAAAGGACCCCCTCTGGCAATCGCCTAGGATATCACCAATCCCAAAGCACTGAATTAATCGATGGCATTGCATATTCTAGACCGATCAGACCAACACATTACAACACAGTAATAATGGCAGGGCACGCAATGCATTTGAGCGTGAATTTTCTATCATTTTTTCAAAAAACATTTTTTTGTCCAAAACCAAATACTTTTTTGGGAAAGCAACCTGTCCGGTTTCGTTACTCTTTTTAACGCCTAAGACATGCCGGAAGGTAGAAATCAGCGATAGAAAGGTTTCGCAGAAAAATTATTTTTTAGTCATTTTTCATTAAAAAATTTTATTTTTTGATTTTTTTACCCCTCGAAGCAAACTATCAAGGGGCAAGCGACCCCCCGCATTTTATTAACATTAATAAGAGCTACAATATATATGACTTTAAAAGAAATCGTTGGAGCCGTTTTTGAGAAATAATTTTTTTAGACGTTTTTTTTTGGAGTTTTTTGAGTATATAAAATCGTCTCCTTTGTAACTTTGTAATATTTTGAACACATTGTCATAAGAGTTAACTTAGTAAAATATCACATAAAAATATCGTCACGACCGGTTTCGACAGATTGTCATTCTAAAGTGAGCAGATAAAACTTAAAATAAAAACAAGTAATTGCAAGTTATAAACATTAAGTCACGTTATAAATATAAATTCATGCAATGATTCACAGGCTTTTAAATATCCCTATGGATAATATGGCATTTAAAACGGAATATCATACAATCCTTCAAATATTTACAATATACAATACAATATTTATTTATTTCCTTCAATACAATACATTTTTACAATTATTACATTTTTTCATGGTAAGGGCTCTAAGGGATAAACCCGCTACTAATAATGGGTACCCAGCGGATATTGTGAACATTATTTTAAACAAACATAAAATAAAAATAGCTCTATCTCTGGTGTACACACCTGACCCCATACAGGATAAAAAATTTGTAAAAATTCCCTACATAGGAAAAATTAGTAACTATTTGGGAGTCTTCGTAAAGGAGAAGGTGAAGAAATCTGTAGCTTACTATACTTTAGGGTCAATGGGGAGAAAATTGATCAATTGCAAGTCAAAAATGGAGAGAGATAGGAAATCAGGAGTGTACCAACTATTATGTGACGATTGTGATTGTTGGGCAAACAGTAAGACAATTTAAGAAGAGACTGTATAAGCATTTTAAAGGAATAGGTAAAACAGATACGCAATCAAAGCTAGCCCAACATGTAAACAACACAGGACATTCGTGTACCTTTAAGAGTTTTAAAATATTACACATAGCCAACAAAGGAAAATTGCTGGATAATCTGGAAACCATTGAAATAAAAGAAGCTGTCAATAGGAATAAACCCCTATTAAATGATATAACGTTTATCAGCAATTCTCCTTTGTTGGACTTGGCAGCAGGATCGTATATGTAATGTATTTTTATTTATATTTATAACGTGACTTAATGTTTATAACTTGCAATTACTTGTTTTTATTTTAAGTTTTATCTGCTCACTTGAGAATGACGATCTGTCGAAACCGGTCGTGACGATATTTTTATGTGATATTTTACTAAGTTAACTCTTATGACAATGAGTTTCTGAGAATAAAACCCCCCCAAATTGAGTTAGCCCAAAATAAAAAAAATAGTCTCGAGGTATGATTTTTATGAACCAACATGCCGAATTCCATAACAATCCACTGTCTAGTTTGCCCACAAACCACTTTTTTAGGTTCCTGGGACCTCAAAACGTGTAAATCCGGAATCGAAAATGTTGACCATCACAAAGCTTTCCTTATACTACGTATAAATTGGAAAGCAATAAAACGCAGGCTTTATACATTCATAAGGTATTTTGTATTCAGAGCAATTAACGAGTGCTTCTGTCATATTTAGCTAGTAAGTGCAAATGATGTGCAAGAGAGAAGTTCACCGACTCCAAAAGCATTAATCCAGCTAAAAGTCAATTCTTGTTTTCATTGCAGATCGAAAGGGCGACACGGAGGGCGCATTAACGTTTTGGAAAGAGCTAGAAGAACTGAAGATAGCCATGTCTGATAAACATAAATCAAGTCTAGCTGCGCTAGTGGCAGCAACGGCGAAAACATGAATTTATTTGCCATGATTGAAGTTATTCAATCAGCAAATGTTATCTTTTAGCTGTCTTAGCAGTTGGCTGCTATCTTTTAGCTTTATTTTTAGCATCATATGATCAATTTTCAGCTCCAGTTTCCCCGGTGTGCCTCCTCCACTCTTCTTGAGACCGTTCTCAATCTGGTGTCTGAATCTCTTTTTCTTGGCCTCCCTCTTCCTCCCTCTATTTCTTCCTCCAGTCATTTCCTAGCGTATCCATTAGCATTATTAGCCCGAACTATCTCCTCCTCGCTATCTTCTCTAGCAGTGGTCCTTCCACCCCGAGCTCTCTTCTCATCACTTCATTACTAATCCTAGCACTTCTTGTCCGCTGAGGGGCTGTTCTTATGACATTCATCTCAGCCGTTTGTATTTTACTGTCTTGTCTATAAAGAGCCTAAATAATAATCTACAATGTAACTTTTACACCCAAAGTTAAGTGCGATTTGTGTCATTCTATGCTCAGAGTCTGCGTTTATAGGCCGATATTTAATGTTCATAATGGCAATTTTGTTATTGCTAATTTAATAAATTTGGAAAATAATGACAATTTTATTACTTTTTTTCTTAGTAATACCAATTCTATCGGAGGTAGTACCCTCGCCTTGAGTTTTTTCCCTGTTCTATCAACACAGCAGGGGTATTCACTGCGTTTGATTTTCTCCTAAGGGAAATTAGAAAACTGAAGGAAAATCGAAAAATAGACCTCCAGTTTTTCTACATAGAGAAATAATGCCATGTATCTCTACGTTTCCCACTTTACCCGACCGGTAGGTTGGGGAACTGTACTTGGGAAATCGAAAACGACCATATCTGTTGTTTTGAATTTGAATCTTGCTTTTTATTTTTAATTAATTAAAAAAATTACCTCTGCGACAGAAATTAATAAAAAAAACAACAAAAGGAAACATGTGGCAAAAGGTGGACTACAGCAGATGTTCATATGTTAACAGCCAAAGGCAAAGAAACTTTGGAGGTGAGTTAGGTTAGGTTTTTCTATTTCTAAGATTGACGGAGGTACCCTCAACCTGAGTGTTTTCCTTTTTCTATCAACACAGTAGTGAATACCGCTATGGAAATAATATCGTGATCCCACAAGCTATGGCGAATGGCTGCATTAAATATCGAACACTTGCAATGTAGTAGGGGTTTATTCTCATCCCTCCTTCCCCATCCCAGACGGCAAAACCATACCTTTGCAGAGGGGACTCATGTGAAAGAATATTACAAAATGTAAAATCAAACAGAAATTTTTATTCGAAAAACATCTACCCTGGAATTTTTTAATGTTTTGTCTCTATGACCACACCTCCTAAATTCTAGGTTGAAGTACGGATGGCCTTACAGCATTACACATCACACTTCAGATAGATCAATAGACTGCTGACTTTGTAGCACACCCCGTCAAGCCCTATCTCCAACACTCAGCTTTAAATTGTTTAATGTCTTCATTGGTACTAAATTCAACTTTTTGTCTCGATAACCACACATTCTTCTTAAGCGGTCTCTGGTTCTAAATACTAGGTTAAAGTACGGATTGCCTCGTAGCATTGCACGTCAAATAGATCAACAGACCTTATTGTCAAGCCACACCTCCGAGACTCAGCTTTAGATTGTTTGATGGCTTCAGTGGCACTTTGAAGTTAACAGATTCAGGGAATCTCTCATAGTATCGTTCCAGACGTAGGTACCTCGCTGTCACCAACGCTCCTGAAAAAGTAAATATATGGAAATTAAAATTTTTTACAACCTACCATTGGAGGTTAGGGCAGCTAGTTCACTTAGTAGCTTTAAGAGTGTACAGGCCGTAGGAAAGTGGCCGCCCGAAATTTAATTATTTTTATTTTTTATTTTATTAATTAAGCATGTTATTAAAGATTTGGCTAATCAAAGTTGTAGAAGACTACTTCATGCATCATATAATAAGGTATTTTTAGTTATAAATAGTTATAAAATCGATTATGCGTGTAAAGTTATTGTTTATTAAATCTTTGCATGTTTCTGAAAAACTACAATTTCGAAAATTAAAAATATCTTATAATATGATGCATGAAGTAGTCTTCTACAACTTTGATGAGCCAAATCTTTAATAACATGCTCAGTTAATTAAATAAAAAATAAAAAGTATTAAAATTCGAGCTGCCAATTTCCTACGGGCTGTACACTCTTAAGAAAATAATTAAACAATATATCTTAGATAACGCTTGAAACTCTCCGGTCTCATAATGGTGACGACAATGGATCTTCCCCCCCCCCCCCCTTATCCTTCTTTTTTCCTCTCTTCCTCTCTTGTTTCTTCACTAATTAATTTTTATCAATAATTAATACAATATTTTTGTTTTTTAAGGTTAGCATGAAAAGAAGACTTTATAGTCTCATTGTTCGCCTTTATTATTATTTTTTTTTTTGCAATAAAGTCGTTTTCAATTCAACGAAAAAGCAGTTCAAGTAGTCTAGGTACATCAGTTTTTTATATGGTACATTTACTTACCGTTTCGAAAATAAAAAAGCTTGCTAAGAAAATTTCCTTTATTGTCCATTTGGGCGAATTTAGGTCCTTGTAGCCCACTCTTACAATTAACCCATAATAAATAATACAATACAATGAAATGGTTGTCCAATAGGTTATTACAAAAAAAAATGAAAAAACATACAAATAATATAAAGAAAGTATAACTAAAATCCTAAAAGGCCATTTACACACCATTTACTCATAATTCATACGCATAAAATAGTCGTGGCAAGCACCCTTACATTTCTTCTTTCTGACGGCTACTTATTTACTTGTAAATACTTCATGCGACGCTCATAACTTTGACCTTAACCAAAACCCTACCATTGCCAATGTGAAATAACAACCCCCTGTAATCCGAGCATCAGAAGCATCCAAGTACCCATCATTTTTTTTTTTTCCTTAAGGGTATACAGCCATTACCAAATCCATCTGGCAAGAGACTGCTATCGGGGGCTCACTGGACAACGAGGTTGCCCAGGGACCGTCTAAAACAGCTTGCCCAACGTCCTACCACTTTTGCCCGATAATCTCCAGGAAGCGGACCACCTCCGTCAGCACCTCTCTAAGTCCTGGAGCACATCCATATACGTGAATGGCGGCAACTTCCCCTGGTCCTGCAACCTGCTAATAAGCTAATAAGCTGTGTCCTCGCCCGCCTGTAGAGGGGGCACTCAAAAGTGATGTGGTCCGGAGTACCCTCTTGATCCCCACACTCACAGAGAGGAGTCTCTCGGACACCGATCCGTGCTAGATGACATGGGAAGGAAGCGTGACCCAACCGCAGTCTTATGGCCGTGGTTTGGACCTTTTTTGGGAGAGGGTTTTTCCAGAACCAAGGTCGTTTTGGGATGTTTGGTTGTATGGCCTTTAGGGTCGTGGTTCGGTATGCGTCCCACCTTCTCTGCCAGTTTATTCTTGTGCTATTTAGGTGTTTTGCTGTGATGCCATTCCAGGTTGGTGGTAATAAAAATTAAAAAAAAAAAAAAAAAACGTGTCATCATTTAGTGACTTCGGTGGCAAGCTGGTAGCGTGCTTGTACTTATGTGAGTATCTACACACCTTGTAGTCGGAGACGTGTCGGTCGTAACTCAACACAAGTACCTATTAGGTGGCTTAGTGAGGCGATTGAATAGGTTAATCGGATGCATTCATTAAATTGTTTGTATGCGATTAAGCTTTTATTTAAAAAAAAATCATTGTTATAAAAACAATCATTCTTAAGCAGAAGCAAATAAAAGATAAACCGAGGGTACCAAAAAATACTCACCATCAAACCAGCAGCCATGCAACCGACGGAAGGCCAGCCCGGCATCAGCCAGTGACATACACTTGACGAAAACACAACCTTCTTTGGACTGAGTGTCTACTGCAATGTGAACAATCTCCACTCCTTCGCACTTCTCAATAATGGCGTCCCGCACAGCTACTTCCCAATTAGCGCCATAGTCTCTGAAAAAAAAAAATCAATATTTAGCGTACTGTACAACATACGCCAGTTTGATGAAGCCGCGCACTTACAAACGTTGCTGCGAGGCCTCCGATATACAAGTTGCAGTGCCACTGAAGATGTCGACCGTAGAGGTTGACAAAACGTTTGGAAGTACGCTTTCAGATCGAACACTGCCTATCATCCCAGATTCTACTGCTTCATCAAGTAACTCCGGTCATGAAAGACTTTGTACTTGTACTCCAGTTTCCACACAAACCCAACGCCTCACCGTCACGCTTTCTAGCTGAGAGGTCATAATTAATTGACAATGTTTTGTAACGGCGTCTTAAATCAGCAAATGAACGGTTAGCAATAGGTTAAGGCTTGGCGGGATCTCCTACAGTATGTCGACCTATCTGCTCAGAGCAGTGTATGTCTCCAACTGAGCTCTGTGGAACCAACATGACAAAAACAAAATGAATGTCGTCTGCTCGGTTATTTCAATTAATGGATTTAAATGGTATAAATAATTCCCTGGATTACCCAAGCTATGGGATGTGGTAAAAGTGGTAGAAGGCAAATTTTAACAGAGTAGCACTGTTCTCGTTCATAAGTGAACTGAGCTGTTGAATCCGTTTATAACGATGATCTAAACAGCGGTTCAGGTGACTTAACAGTTCAATCAGTTGTTCAGTCGGTTCGGTTATTCTTAATCCTAACCTGGGATTAAAAATGTAAACAAGATTATTTTACAATGGAATGTGCTATTCAAAATTGTTTTGTTAACATTTTTAACCCCATGAATCGGTTAGTACTAATCGCCATAGTAAGCCCGCTGATGGGCTAGCGCAAATGTTTCCTCTTCATAAAAAAAATGTTAATTCGCATACATAGGAACAATTCACTAAGTGTACCTGATTTACCTCTCCAGTCGCTTTCGTAGGTTAGTACCCGTGTTGAGTGACAGCCCGTCTCCGATCACATGGTGTGAAGAGACTCGCACAAGTGCAAGCACGCTACCACCTTGCCACCGAAGCCGTTGAGCAATCGAATCAACAGTTCCATCTTGTCGGTTCGCCATCAACAGAACGTCAGGTCACCCGTTGAAAAAAAAAACTGTTGCAAGGTTGTCGGTTGTATTCATTTGTGAGTTGTAATTCCTTTAACAGGTTATCTGTTCAAAGGAAACGGTGAACTGAATCGGTGAACGGATTCATTAACATTCGGTCAAGTGCGCAGCACTAGGTCGGAATCATCCTTGAACGCAATCAAAGACTTTCTTACTTTTGTAAGAACTACGCTAAAGGATTTCCATCTAATAAATTCAAAAAACTCACCTATTTTCCTGAAACATGTGCCTAATCTTAAGACACTGTGTGGGCGCCACGGGCAAAGCGTTTATTGAGCCATCACTGGTCTCGAATGCCTCTCCCTGCCACACTCGACGGCTTCCTTGGTGAGATAAAGCTGACCTGCGAGTTCAGAGATATTATACAATACCATACATACAGTACCACGCCAACAACGACGTTTTGTTCGTTAAACAATTGAGACGTTGTGTTAAATATAGAAATGGCCAATTGTGTCTAAAGTTTACAATCCACAATGTTCTATGTATATAAGGACATTCAACAGTGACTGCGAATTCTTATTGAAAATTTGAATTTGGTGGAAGTTTGGGACCAAATAATGGCAGCCAGTTGGCCGACCCTTCAGATGTGACAAGAACTTACAAGTCCGGGTACAAGTGGTTATCAGGAGAAGGCAGATTGGTGGCAGGTGTAGTTGGACTGGACGCCGTCAGAGGCCTCCAAACCTCAGTCTGTTCCCCCCATACAGTCTGTATCTCTCTTCGAACACGCGACTCATTGTTTCCTATGAACGCCACAGCTTTCTGCCATAAAGAAGCCATTGCTGAAAATAAAAGAGTTAATCAAGAGAACGGTTGACTTCCGGAAAATTTCTACACAACTTTTCATTTCATGACCCCCTGAGCCTAAAACCACTCCGCGTTCAAAATGTTATATTTAACGAAATCTTCCTACACCTGAGCGGACAGAGCCGAAAGAGATTTTTTAGAGTCCTGGGGGCCACCTGGCACGTATTTCCAATGACTGGTCGTAGGAGACGTGGCGAGTGGCCCCAGAAATTAAAAAAAAAGTAAGCTACCCCGCGGCTCAACAAGTCGGATGAAAATGCATTTAAAGTGGAAGACAAACGTCCAATTGGCATAATAATCCATATTTTAACAAGGATTGTTTTATTTACATGCCTCTGACAGGTTTCTTCCATAAAATGGGCTGTAAGTAAATAATTATGCTTCGCCGACCTTTAATTCATTCAGAAATGGGTTTCTTTTAAGCTAAATAAACGATACGTAACCAATTTTTTTTATTTTCGTAGGGGTAGCTTAACCTTTACAAAAAAAAAAAAATATTTTTGGCGCAATTGAATGTCCCATCTCTCCTATAAGGAACTCTAAGCAAAGCTATTTACGTGCCCCTTGAGACTACCTTCCTATCTATCTATCCAAACTACAAGGGAGTGGAATAAACTCCCCTGTAGCATAAAGTCCCAGCCATCCCTTGCCACTTTCAAAAAAAGCCTCAGGTCTCACCTGCTAGCCCGGCAAAGGTCGGTATCGCAGCATTTGGCCTTGACACAGTCCATGCTGTTTTGAATCCTTTTTGTTTTTCTCGTTTTGTTTGTGTTTTTATTGAATTAGGGAAACTTTAGGACAATACTAACAACACTAGTCTTAAGAATCTTGATTATTGTAATTTTAACCATTCTTTGCCTTACCTGGGTTAGCCCATAGAAGACATTGTAGTGTTATGGTTCGCCCAGGTAAAAATAAAGTCGTTATTTATTTATTTATCTTTCTCGACGACTTACCAGTTCTATGGGCAGGAGGTATAAGCGCATCATGGACATGACGCACGGCTACAAACTCCTGCTGATTGCGATCGCAGACTTCGGTCACTTCACTCAGGATCCGCTCAACTAAACGCATTACTTGCTCTTCTTCTTTTTTCATAGAATTCACATAGTACTTAATGATGTACACGAGCCCATAGCCGATAACAAGTGCTAAAAGAAACAATAATTAATTGTTAGCTAATTACAAAACTTACTCGCCAACGCCACCCTTGACAGGTTAGCCATTTGGTGACGTGCTGACCCGTCTTCTATCAGGGCTGGGTACCCAAGTAGATGCCCGAAGCAATGTAATAAAATAGTATAATCTGAAAAAATAAGGAGTAAGCCAAATATTGGAAATTAACAGAAGAAAACAGGATTGGCAGCCATCTTGGCTGAGTTTTGTTTTTCTGATTGCGTTGCAAATTTGAAGGACGGAAATTAATTTTTATGAGCTCTACCTTTATTTTCTTTCGGTAAATGAAATAAATAACATGGAGTAAGAAGCCCGGAGAGATTGTCAGGGACCACCACTTTGTGGGGACCCGAACGTGAGTTTTAAGACATTGCCCAAGGATAATATACGTGGCATATGTTAAAGCCTGGGCATCTCTGGTTCACCGACGAGGGCTGGACGGACTGGGCGAGTACTTTAAGAAACATTAATGAACTACATGTCTACTAAAACAAGGTACAAGTTTTCATTTCTCAAGTGCGCAGAATAAAGAACCCATACTTTACCATCAGTTTGAAAACCGTGCTAATAGTTAATTTTTTAATTGCAGAGCCACTAATTTATGTAACATTTATTATTAATTGTAAAGACATCCAGGATGCGTCTTTCAAATAAATATTTTATAATTACTGTTAGTTAAGCACAAAGATTTTAAAACTTTCATTCTGGTGGCACTTTATAAATAAAGTTTGCTTAACTTCGGTTATTCAGTTTAAATTAAGTTGTGGCTCGTTTCATTACCTTTTGTATTTTCAAACGTATTTAATGTTTAAAATTTGAGTTCCGATTTCTATTCTGTATACCCTTTCACACTATACATATTTTGATCCCCTTGTTTTGTTTTGTATTTAAGAAAATATATTTTCATTTTCTTTGATTAAATAAGATGGGCCAGCTTTGTCAATACAACCCTGAGTGAGAGAAGAGTCTACGGTGAATCCTGGCTACTGGATAACAATTCTGCTATATAGTTTATGTTTTATAAGTAATGTTTAGCCATGCTGGCATTTATTAAGTCAGGGATGTTATTTGTTCCCCGTGGCTGATATAGACTACAGGATCACCGGAGATGCTGCTGCCAAAAGTCGTGTGAGGTTGGTCATCTTATTTGAGCTAGTCGTGTTGGGCATTTAACACCAGATGGACTCTTCACACGACTATGGTAAGGAAATAACCTTCTACTTTTATATTATACTTTACTTTATTTAGAATAAACTCGTAAATATTACAGCAAGGACCCTGATGCCATGCAGGTGGAAAGGGAGGCAGTCGTGGCCGGTGGTGGTCCTGAGTACAGCAACGCTTACTGCCCTCGGCAGTTAGTTACTAACGGATTTTCTACTTATGGTTATTGGATATCATTATTATGAATGGGCTGTATTCCACACAAGAAGCGATGTCGCCCGCATACTATGACCATAAAACAAAAATACTGATAACGACCTACAGAAGAAAAAAAATCAAGCCACCGCAAAGTGCCATTGAGGAAATCCTCCCCATTTTCCCTTGTTACCCCAACGTTTAGGCTATTACTGTTAGATAGGAATCAATTTTCCTTTCATTGGCACACCCAAATAACACCTTCCTTCTGATTTTTCGAGAGGAGACGCTTCAGGCTTGTCCCCCATCATTTTGGAAGCAAGGCCGAGGCTTTCACCTTATCTGTCCATAAATGATCTTTCCCTTAATCTTAACGCTGTGAAATCAACAGTAAGGTAACATACCTGACAGAACGGCTACCAGATAGTAAGCAAGCCCGTAGAAAAAAAGCCGCAGACGGCAGCCCCAGCTGATTTCTGGACAAGGCGTCAAATATTTTAGACCCACACCCCCCTCTAAATCACTGGGCACTGCTTTACTGGCTTCATCCAAGCGGCAAGTCGCAGTAGCTGGAAGATTGACGTCCCCACGAAGAATCGTGATTCCCCAGTGCGGATTGGCTAGTAGTAGAAGCCCCAAATTGCGAACGCCACTTTCAATACGCCCGACATCCTAAAAAACACAAAATAAAGTTTATAAATTGAATGGAACAGACAAGAGACGGAGACTGCAATGATTTAAAACCGGTTAGGAATGGAATAACCTATCATAACATTCTGCCCCAATGTCTACTGCTCAATATGTTTCGGCTAATCATGGCATGATAAAAATCAAGTGTCGCGAAATTGGGATGAAAATGGGCCCACAAGAACCAAGCAAACGTTATTTAAAACTTACTTCAAACAATTACGACGTACAGTCGAAGGCAGTAGTCACAAACAACAGATAAGACAGTAAAATACAAGCGGCTGAGATGAAGTACATCAAAACAACCCGGGATAAGTTTAGAAGTGATGATAAGAAAGTTCGGAGTGGCAGAATCATTGAGGGAGAGAATAGCGAAAAGGAGACTACAATGGTTCGGGCACGTAATGTGAATAGTTAACAGCAGGTGAGCGAGGAAATGGCTGGAGGAAGAAATAGAGGAAACACGAGGAAGAAGAAGACCAAGGAAGAGACACAGAACTCAACTTGAGGACGATCTCAGAGTGGGACTGGTACCAGAGGAAGTGATAAATGATCAGAAGTGGAGAGACAGGAGTCAAAGCAGCATAACAGGACGACAACTGGCCGAACGCCTTCGAAAACCCTGGAAGGATGAGTTGAAAACTGACCTCCGCGAGTTGGGAGCCCGTAGATGGTGGAGCGTTGTACAAAACCGAGATGACTGGAGGAGTGTTGTCGATCAGGCCAAAGCCCATCAAGGGCTGTAGAGCCAGAAGAAGAGAGACAGGAGTGGGGGAGGCTCATATATCACACTCGGGCAACTGGAACTGACTATTGATGATGTTCTGTCCCCAATTTGCACTGCCCTATTGCAAATACGATGCTTTCTACGACAAGGATGTGTGTCATAGCAGCAAGGGCCTTTCTGAGACACATCTGCGGAGGCCAATCTGCCGTTTAGTATTAGCTTATTCTTGGGGTTGAAAATGTTAACAAAATAATTTTGAATAGCACTTCCCATCCTAAAATTATCTTGTATACATTTTCAATCTGAGGTAAAGGTTAAAAAGCCATGAACTAAGAAGTGCGTATGCAAAAGCGACTGTAATATTTGCACTGCATTACTCACCGAAGGCCTAGCCTTAATCAGAAGCTGTATTATCTGTCTGTTGGTTAAATATGGCAGTACATGGGACCCATCTTCGGAAGTTGGTCCACATATAGATTGAACAGCTCGGGATAGAAGCACCTAAAACATTCCTTTCATTTCAACAATAGATAAGTGTGAGTGAGTGAACTGGAATGAGATTTTTTTACAGTCTATCACCATTCTATTATAAGCAGTTAATTGTAAGAGAGGGCCTTTGGCTCTAATATTCGCTGCGAATACTGTTGTGATTTTATTTTATTTTTTCAATAAAGACGATTATTATGATAAGTTATAAAATCAATATACATTTCCCTCCTTGTTTTATTGCATTGCCATGACAACACATTCAAGTCCCAAGCCTGCTGACTGGTAGAGGATCCTCTCTTTTGATCAGTGCTATACTTTGGATGTGGTCAGCAACATGACCAGTAGCCTGTTTTTCCCCAGTGATGAAGACAAGGCACCGATTAAGGTTCGGTCGACTCAGGCATGGCGGAAATTTTTTGTCGTGATACTAGTTTCATAGGTTTTGATTGATGTACCCACGGAGGAATTTATACATATATTTATTTAGTAGGAAAATTGTTAATTTCTTAGTGGGTTTGTTGTATAATTAATTTCAGTTTGTATTGATAAATATATTTCTTTCTTTCTTACTGTTTTCTCGATGTGTCGATACCTAATCCCGGGACTCTAATATAATTAAGAATTAATTGCCTATAACAATTTTTCGTATAAAACGGAAATACAATACCTGATGAACATATTTGTAAAGCGTAACAGTGAATGGTAATTCTTCCGACGTAATACATCCCTCCTATAAAAGAAACAGTAATGTCATAGAGTGAAATGTTGTTATGTGTTCCAGATTACGACAGCTTACGATACGATACAAGCACAAAATTCCGTAATTCCATAATAACAAAAAATACTGATGATAATAATAAAAAAGCCGTTCAGAGCTTGTCATTATTGAAGTGATAACATTCATTATAACAACTTAATGATTTAGTATGGGTGGTCGTAATGGCTGATTTCTTTGACTAAAGAATTTATTAATTTAAATCGGATTATAAATTGATAGCGAAATCGTCCTATACCGCCTGAAGCTGACCTTTACCCAACGGCCTAACATTTTCTCACAATTCCTGAATGAGTTACAACTTCGGCAATCTTCTTACCTTGTTTTGTCCCGTGCACAGAGGATAAACATTATCTGATTTTCCCGTCAACAGCGGCCTCTGTTGATATACCCGTAAGCAGTAAGTCGCCGCCACCCATAAAAAGAACACAAGAAATAATGACAACAGCAACATTGGGCCCTTTTCCACAAGCTGCGTTCGCCATCCCCCTTTGATAACAGGTTGTCTATCATAATGAGGTGACCGAGCAACTGACGGAGGCACCCTGTAAAAACACATTACTAATTTAATAGGCAATATTGCTTAGGCGGCTATTCCACCGACGTCGTTTTTCAATGTGAATGTGCATGACGTGGTAGCAGACATCATTAATAAGTCTCTACCATATTATAACATAATTTATAATAGATAAGTTAAGTATCTACATAATAGTCTCTTTAAAATATGGCAGAGACTCATTAATGATGTCTGCTACCTCGTCATGCACATTCACATTGAAAAACGACGTCGGTGGAATAGCCGCCTTACATTAATAATACCATACTCATTGTTAAAAAATGTAAAAAAAAAAAACACACAACCGGTTTCGGCTCACGCCATCATCAAGTGCAATTAAAAAACAGATAAAACAAAACGGTATGCAAGCTAAAACAAAACAAAACAAAACGAAACCGGTTGTGTTTTTTAATTTATTACGTAAAACTGTACTAAGTAATTTTTTTAACAATGAGTGACAGCAAGTAATAATAATAATTGTGTATTGACCAGAAATTTGACAACTACATTTTTGATAAAATAAATAAATTTCCGACAATACATCATCGACGGCGATGAGCGTAAGCCCATATAGCCCAAATTTTTACAAAGTTACTAAGGAGACTATTATGTTTAATAATACCATAGATGGTTTCGATGGGAAACCACTGAAAATACACTAATTGTTCGTAATTCAGATGCATGTTCATGGATGCCGAAATCCCGTGATTTCGGAGAGTGAAACCTGGCATTTCGGGAATGGACAATTTATATTATAAAGTAGTACGATTTTTTTTATTTTACTCTTCCTCTTCTTCAAGTTACAGCCGGCTGGCTGGTTGGCAGCAACGAGTGGCATTTAATAACATGGGTTGACCATCAACCACCCTGTTCATAGTCTAGTTCTCTACCAACTAGACATGAAACAATTTACATCAGTTACGGTGATCGGCGATGACACATGAGGGCAACACTGTAAAAATATTCTTTGCACAATTTTTGTTAAACATTCCATGTCCATAATTTTCTCATTTTGCGTGTAGTATACCTGTAGGTGTAGGGCGGTGGCACGGCTGGGGGACTAGCTGGTCCATAGTCCACGTCAGTCTCCTTGATATCTTGTGGATTCAATTCATTTCCCCATATGGCCAAGCGGCGAGTTATATTTGATAAAAATGGTCTGAAAATAAAAATAATTTGCAACATAAGTAAGATTATGTCAATAATTTATGAGTAAAAACTATTCACACTTAATTTTTCAGCTTGAGCGTTGTGGATAGTGGATTCTGTATAAAAATTATTATCGCCTCTTCGATTCCGCACGATTGGATTGTGCTACAACTGGTGGTTAATTGCAACGCTGTTACATTTTTAGGAGACTTGTTATATTATTTTCCTCTCAATTTCATAACCCATAGCTGATATATTAAGTTTTTGATGTTACCACTTGGTTCTCCTGATTTACAATCTGTCCCCACAAACACGGGTGCCTGGTCCATCATAAAGATTTCTGTCTGACACAGGCTATGTCCACATCTAACAATAATTTTAGTTATTAGATTATCGTACTTACTTGTTTTCCTTCCTAGAATTAGGTACTACAGTCGAAGCTACGGATGACCGCGGAGTTGTCAACGGTTTTGAAGCTCTGCAGCTTCGCAAGATTGTTTCAGAATGGATAGCATTGCTGATATCGGAATCAGAACCTGCAACATCAGAACAATAAATGTTGGAAATTCAAATGTCAATGGGATTACCCATAATCAATACGTATTCATTTGCAGGCAATGACTTATTAAAACAGTATTCCACTACGTCCACAAGCGTGTATTCAATTATTCAACTTAGGTAGTGAACAAGATTAGCAATTTAGCGATATCTGGGAGGGCTTGTGGTCCAGCGGTTGAGACAATGTCCACGATAGGCATAGATTGTGGGTTCGAATCCCGCCAAGTCCAGTTTTTTCTAACACCACTAATTTCAGTTATGACGAGGAGGTTGTCACTTCAACATAAGTTAGTATTATATACATAAAGCCTAATGCTGCAATATATTGAATATAACATTATCTTTATGCAATAAAGTAAGTTCAATTAGAAAGTTGGATAGCTGTGCTAACTTGTAGCACATAAGTTTAGCATTATAATTGTACTTGCGCAGGCTTGTGGTCCAGACGATGCCTCGGATAAGTCAGTTTGAACCCCACTAAGTACAGATTTTGCTCATTCCTCCAATTTCGGGTAACAAGGTAGCCGTAAACAAGCACGGTTGGCCCGTCTCCCAGCCTTTGGCAGCTTGTTGAGGTAATCCGATTGTCTGTGGTGCCACGCCCATGCCTTTAAATAGGGCAGGCTTTACATATACCAGTAGAACGTAACATATTTTGAAAATAAAAATTTCGCTGTAATCTATGCTGCTTAAACTTAAATGTTTTTTAGTTTCGTTACATTATTTTTACTCACCAGAATCAAAGTCATAGGGAGATGTTTTAGACTGACTCCTTAATATTTCGCGACGGCGCGAGGGCGCCCTAGAAGCGGATGGCGTTACAAAATAGTTACTAGTCGAAGCGTTTATGCTACTCCTAGACGGAGGCGACTTTTTCCTCGACAAATAAGACGCCGGTGGAGATATTGGAATTGGAGTACCTCGCCGTCTATTACCGCCATATTCCTCAGTCTCACTCTCTTCGGCAGAACTACAATTAAAGACACTTTTTCTGCTCCTTCGTGACTTTTTTTCGTTCACATACTGCTGCAATTTCTTTAAAAGAATTTTCTTGGTCGTTTCAGTGATTGGACCAACTGGATGTCCATATTCGGCAAGCTTAGCACGAAGTTCTTCGTCAGATAAAGTTTCTAAACCCGCCATTTTGACAGTTTTTTAGTTTTTTAGACAAACAACCGTACCAACCAAATACATTAATACAAATGTCGTAAAAGAACGTATTTAAGTATTTTTATTAAACAAATATTACTAATCAATTATATTTTCATAGTGAACTATAATTATGTTTAAATAAATTTATGTTAATAAATATGTTATTATATAAAATGTAGCATTTGAATCCTTAGATTAATTAATTTAATATAAAAAAAAAATTATATATAAATCCGTGTAAAAAAATAACAACTAACAAGTCGCACCAACCTACCAGTACCAATGTAAGCCGAAGAAGTAGAAGACAAGAATTGTTTTGTTTATTATATTTTATAATTTTTAATATTTTTATATATATTTTTTTGAGAATGAACTGATGACTGCTCCACATTGCACTATGTTATTATCTTTACTTATTACTTTCAGCTACTTTATCATCTTTAAACTACCGTGAACTTGATTATTGTGGTGTTGTTATATTATTTTATTGAAAACGTTGGTACGGTACATAATTTAACTGTACGTTAAACCATGGGAGAAAGAAAAGGACAAAATTTATATTACCCTCCTGATTATGACCCAAAATATGGAGGCCTCAACAAATTTAAAGGTACGCTCATTTCTTTCATGCATTGGCCAGCTTGGCAGCCTACGACGTAAGCTAGCCTGACGCCTGACTTCGTTGGGGTAATCAAAATAAGTCAGAAGGCAGGTCTTAAAAATGATTTACGTGTACATAACCATAGGAGGGACATTATAAACAATTGTCTTAGTGTCTATTACTTTGACAGCTAAGAACCACACGGTTCCCGATTTTGTTTTTGAGAATGTCTTCTGTTTTGTTTTCGTTTCTCACATACAATGTTTACTATGTGAAGTTAATCCTATATTTCAGATGCCTCTATCAGTTAGGTCAAAAATATTTTCATCAGTGACATCCATTACACGTTTTTCAACCAATCTTAAGATATCTTATCAAGATTTCTTCTTTAATTTCCGCGGCCCTAGGACTGGTGTCTGTCACTTATATATAGGCATGTTCTAGCGTATTTTTGGCAGCTGTATGAGAAAGAAACAAAATGAAATTGGTTGCTTTGTACAGCCTCTCTACAAGATAAATTTCATTAATGCAGAGGCATGCCACAAGGTTTCTTGTGAACAGGGACGGTTTCAGAAAAAGTTTTCGGGGGGGGGGGCGGTGACCTGAAAAATATCGCGTTTCTCTTACTTGAGTAACAATTTCTCCTTATTTCCTTCAAAAGTCCATTCTATCTGGTATAAAGCTATTTTTCTCCCCCCCCCCCCCCAAGGATCCGTCCCTGCTTGTGAACCTGGTAAAGGGCACGCCTTAAGCCATCAAATCGGTTTAGCTCGAACTCTAAGTGTGCGTCAATACGTTGTACTGCGGTAGTGTCTAACTGGAATCAATAACCAGTCCCCTAATTATTATAAGTTTCAACGATAGGGTCAGACCAGCGTGACCAAAAGAATTTCGATTAATCTACTTTTAGTTTAACCCATTGTATTGTGCACAATTTTATTGTTATATTTTCTATCAATTTTAGGTACGCATGCTTTACGGGAGCGCGCCCGAAAATTGCACATGGGAATCCTTATCATTCGATTTGAAATGCCATATAATATTTGGTGCGAAGGCTGCAACAACCACATAGGCATGGGCGTGAGGTACAATGCGGAAAAGACAAAAGTTGGCATGTACTATACAACCCCCGTTTACCAGTTTCGCATGAAATGTCATCTATGCAACAACTATTTCGTTATTGAAACCAATCCAGGGGTAAGTATTCTTATTCAAGTCCCATTGAGCATTACATTAAACTGATCAGAGGCGTATACATATATATTAGGGGGGGGGGGGGCTCTAGCCGCGGACAAACGACGAATTCTACCAACCAACCAACTTACAGCTGACTATTTACCGGATAATCTATTATAGATCTAGCAAATTATGCATTTCAAGTTACAACAACTCGCTTTATTAGTTAATTTAACCTTACACTTTCCCATTCCCACTTATATACGCCACTGAGACTGATTAGGTTAAAGGTTACTTGTCTTGAGTATGTTAGCCGAGTATTTAATTATTAATCCTAGAAAATACCTAATAACATCCTTATTAGCTTTGTAAAACATACTGGCGCTCATGGTAAAAATTTAAAAATACTTCGTATAGTTTTACGGTATAACGTTACCAAGAACACCTAGAAATATTGTAAATGTAAATGTGTCATCATCAGCTGTTTATTTGAAATATAATGGAGACTCTTATTAAATCCTGGGCTTCAAATCTTACGTTACGGATAACTCCGACAATTTTGTTCAAGCAATTAGCCTACATTGACCGGTACGTTATTGAAAACGTATGATTTTTTTCAGAAACTGGACTATGATATTAAATCTGGAGCAAGGCGACAAGAAAACCGCTGGGACCCTACTCAAAATGAACAAATTGTTCCCGAAGATAAAGTTGTGCAACGAAGGTTGTTTGACGACCCTATGTTTAAGCTTGAGCACAAAAATGACGATACTGTAGACGCTAAGAAACAGAATCCAAGGCTGAATCGACTAATCCAACGCAATGAAGATGTATGGAGTGATGATTTTGCTGCGAATTTTGCACTTCGGAAAGCATTTAGGGTGAGTGTATGAAAAAGTCGTCCTCTATTGGCAGTCAATAGGCCAATTGACAGCAGAAGCTAGATCAAACTATCGAACCTGAAATAACCAGGTTCTTCTGTGCATTATATTGCAGTGTTGTATGGTGTATATAACACTGACATTAAATTAACTTTGGTTGAAGAGGTAACCTCCATCCATGAGAGAGTTTCTTCAGTGACTTCGTGGAAGTGAAACATGATTAATAACTTAATATATAAATATCCTATATAATAATATCCTCTACTTTATATATAAAGTTATTAATAAGGTAACCTCCATTAACCAATAACCGAAATTGGAGGATATAGAAAAACTAGGCTTGGTAGGATTTGAAACCACGATCTACGCCTAACCGGGGCGTCGTCTTAACCGACGGACCACAAGCCCGCACTAGAACAGTTGATGTATATCCTCTACTTATATGCTTAAATTGACATGATTCGTAATTCTTCTATGCATTACATTACGACTTCAACAAGCTACCTATACAATCCTAACGACATTTCCCCCCCCCCCCCCCCCCCCCCCCGTTACGCAGAGAGTCAATAGAAACCCAGTCAGGGACTATTATATCTTTACTTCCTCCCACTCCTAGTATTAATATTAGTGCTCATTCCTCAACCAAATAGTTCTCACTTAACATCCGTGGCACAACCTTTGAAGTCAACGTTGCGCGCCCTTGAAGAGGTTGATGAAAGGTGTGAAAGTACTGTTAGAAGTACGTTGGAATATAAGCATCAATCCAAGTACTTTGCCTTTACTTAAAATAACGCGCGAGAACACGGTTGTCCGTGTGCGCAGAAAGATGCGTGTCATAATAATAAGACCGCTATATTTTCAATGGATACATTTTTTTGCAGGAAAAAAGAAAACGACTAAAAGCCGATTCAACGACAACGTCGGAACTATTGACGCGTAATAGCTTGGATATCAAACTAGTTCCGGAGCACCCTGATGACGTTAAAGTGGCTGCTCAACTTGCAGAAAAAGCTCGTGCACTCAAGAGTAGGTCTTTGCCTAAGCAAAGGATTGGCCGAATCATTTCCTCCAGATCAAAGCGTCTCATTGAAGAATCACATTCCAAAAAGATGTCCGTGGGTGTTATACCTAAATCCAGTCTCGTAGCTTCTTATGGATCGGCTGATTCTGATGATAACTCTGCGTAATATATGTATGTAAATGGCAGCATTGCCTAATGCGTATTGGCCAGGCGGGTAAGGTGGCCATGCAATGAAGCGGTAAGAAGTTTTGAGTGACTGTGAGAGAGTGATTATCGTCATAAACTAATTACAGTAAGAAGAAGCTATTATGATGGCAGAGACCCAAGCTGAAGTGTGCAGAACTTACACGACTGCGATTCTGTTGTCAGCCCTACCTGTTGTACTTTTTTATGGTCTGTTGTACTTACTGTATGTACAATTGTACATGTGTTTTTCATTTGCCGTTGTTTTCTTTTTTATGTTGCAAACCCCCACAACTTGGTCATTATTACCACGTTGACTTGACAAATACCATGGTTATTGATAAGTGCCCGTGCTATCTTTGGCATCTGAAAATTTCTTAACTGGTCACATTTATATCTTTGTGGCTGCGAGGGAATCAATTAATTTCGTCAAATTTACCCCTTAATTATTTATTTACTAGATATTTTGAAATCTGTCTTAAACCCTTATGTTTCTTCTGGAGTTATCAGTCAAATATAAATACAATTTTCATCTCATGCAATGTAATTGATAACTATCTGAATTAATTACTTTATGTTGTAAAATAAAATTATTTACAAAAAAAAAAGTGTGTTCCATATCCTTGTATTTTCGCATGATGACAATCTTCGCGAAAACGACAAGAAATCTGCTAGTCCTATCGCTGCATTGAAAAAGACGTCAGCCAATCGCCACTGATAGAATCGTCCGTATGTACTGGGTCTTAGGTGCCCATTCCATTTACCGGCTAGGGCTATTTCCAAAAACGGTGACGTGGTAGCAGACATTCAAGACTTAGGTGGCGTTTCCACGGACCTCGCATTGCAGAATTGACGGAAATGTTTATTTTCCTCTTGTCTTGAATGTCTGCTACCACGTCACTGCTTTTGGAAGTAGCCCTAGCCGGTCAATGGAATGGGCGCCTTAGGTTGTGGTGTCGCGTGGCCCAGAATGGGCATCATCTATTAGCCGCTTAGGGTAGTCACGTTCTGCAGGGACAGGACACATGGGGAAGATGAGTTTTGCTCTGATTCACGATTTTCATTTTATTTACACGGCTAGAATAAGTTTGCTACAACGTTGAACGTGACCTAGTGTGTACAACTCTGGCAGAGACGGCAGAACGGCATATTTAACTCAATGTCGATGAAAAGTGGTTTAGGGTGCAGTTGACCATGGTACTACTCAGTTTTTAGTACATGGCTTGCAGCTCAGGTGATACCGACTGACTGCTGTCTCAGAAATGCTCTTGCTTCTAGCCTAGATCTTGTGAAGTGCGCTACCTATATGCCACGTTGTGTGCTTGAGACTGAGCACTGTAGGAAGAATGTACTCAAGGGTCTCAATAGTTAGCATACATGTACGACAGATTGGAGATGAATAATGTGGAAACAGTTCAAGTGCCTATTCGTTTGTGGTCATGTTGGGTTCTTAGCTGCAACGCTTCTATTTACCCCGCGGTATTGTCTGCTGAATCCAGCTTATGTTGTATTGCATCTACAGGGCTCTTCCAGTGGGTGAATGTCTCCACCGTTGTACGCATTATTGAAAGAAAATTCTGTCAGCTACCTTTGTAGGGTGTTAATGAAAACTCTTGAACTGCTGCCATTTCAGCCGCATCCTTATCTAACGATCCGATCCTGAATGAGTACGTTTGAGCCCCATCTTTCGTTGGGAGCACGTATTAAATTTCTTTGTACGAAAGAGGTCGATTCGCAGTTCGGACAAGACTGGTCGCTTGTGTAGAATTTAATGAAAATAGTTTGAAGGAAAGCCGCAATCTGTCATACGTAAATTAATGTACCTCATATCCAGCACCAGGTTTACAGGTCTTAAAGCTAGATGTAGATGCGAAATTGCGAATGCCCTGCAACTAGCTATCTCCAAAAATTTGCTGTAATTTAAAAAATTGCGCCAAGCGAATTAATAGCGGCCGCCGGCCATGTTGGATTCTTGTGTTTCAATTTCAAAACAAGATGGCTTTGGGCTATTAAAGTATATATATAAATTGTGTTCTTTCTAACAATAAAAGTATAATATTTAAGCCACATTTGGCATCCGCGTTGCTTTTACATCATAGATTTTTTGCACTACATTTATAAAAAAGTATGCAAAAGATAATGGATAGTCGCTGAGATGGGCAGCACGGGAAATATCGGGTGGAGGCCTAACTCGCGTCTACTGGCGGTTTTTTTTCTTCCTTGATACCCACCATGTCCAAAGAAATGGTTGGAGGCTGTTGTGTATGTTCTGATGAGCATGGTTGGAGTGAAAATCCGTTGGTGTACTGCGATGGAAAGGGTTGCTCGGTTGCGGTGCATCAAGGTAAATAGTTGGAGTTGTTTGACCCCCACATCATGTGCTTTCTTTGTTGATGATAATGCTTGAGCCTCAAAAGATGTTTAATCTGACTGTTAATGGTTTTATTAGTTAATAAACTGCCATTATAACTTTTAATAGGAAAAATTTACAAATATCTTGTAATCAAGAATAGATATTTTGCGTTTTTAAACAAATTAGTGGAAAACAGAATAAGAGGCTGGGAAATGAAGACACATTGCGGCAGACTATTTTTATAACAAATAACAAATGAGGCTGATTCTCAATGGATCAGTTTTGCCTTAACTAAAAAAAAAAATGAATTGGGTAAAGGTCTAGTGAATCTAGGCCTATCCGTAATAAAAAAAAAAAAATTTTTTTCGTTGAGTCGAATTTTTGCATTTGCATGTATATATATGCACTTATTGCTAGTGACAAATTTTATGGAAGGCACATGTCAGATGCATGTAAATAAGGTAGGTTATCTAATATTGCAGCTCCACTGTTCAAAGATCGCTTGATAAGCGATCATTACGTATTAAATTATTTCAATCATTCAATGTATTGCACCTTGTCCGGGGTTACTGGCCAAGGAAAAAGTGTAGTGAAAAGTATTTTGAAAGCAAGCAATAAAATGAAACCGTAAACGCTGCCTTTGATTTATTCGTCATCTAATAATTATCGCTGAGATGATATAACTGCAAAGGCTTTCACGGCCGGAGTCGAATGAGGAATCAGTAGAATCCGGGCTGATGGGCCGTGGTCGAAGTGAAATTGAACTTCCAAACGTTTCGTCAACATCTGCGGTCGACATCTTCAGTGGAACTGCGTAGACTTCTAAGATTGTATCTCGGAGGCTCAGCAGCGACTGTGAGGGCAGGAGGTTGTGCTCTGAAATTTATACTAAGATGCGGGGTGGTGGGGGGTGGAGGCGGAGTCATCCTCGCTCCTGATTGGCTCCCTACTACCTCAACCTGATTTCCGGATGATGACACCAGTTTCTTTGCTGTAGTCTTCTTTAAGGCTGGATACCAAATTCTATTGACCTTTATTCCTTCTTCTTTCCTAATGAAGTTATGCATGTTCTAACACAAACCGGTCACATAATACAATTTCAAGATGCTACAGTACTTTCTACAACTTCTTCATACCACCCTCGGTTACACAGAGAGGCTATAGAGATCCACAAGCACCCGCATAACTTCATTAGGAAAGAAGAAGGATTAAAGGTCAATAGAATTTGGTATCCAGCCTTAAAGAAGACTACAGCAAAGAAACTGGTGTCATCATCCGGAAATCAGGTTGAGGTAGTAGGGAGCCAATCAGGAGCGAGGATGACTCCGCCTCCACCCCCCACCACCCCGCATCTTAGTATAAATTTCAGAGCACAACCTCCTGCCCTCACAGTCGCTGCTGAGCCTCCGAGATACAATCTTAGAAGTCTACGCAGTTCCACTGAAGATGTCGACCGCAGATGTTGACGAAACGTTTGGAAGTTCACTTTCACTTTGACCACGGCCCATCAGCCCGGATTCTACTGGTTCCTCATTATCGCTGAGATGGCCTGAATGGCACTTATCTATAGTGGTGGGGAGCCTGGATATAAATACACACGCTATTAATGTAAAATTAAAAATTGTAGGCAGCCTCAAAAATGATTTTAGCAATTAATATAAATAACAACAACAATTCTTAACAAGTCAAAAGTTTAATGGATCCTTTCCTGCATTCTATATTAGCTCTTTCATTACTTTCCATTTTTCTCGTTGTTTTCCTTTCTATGGCAATGACATAATTTTTTATTCTCATCATCTATGCCTTGCCAGGGCGTATTTCACTATTTCCACCAGTCTTAACTAAGCCAACCGCCGAGTGAGTGATCGTGGGTTTACTCAAGATTTTGCGAGAGTCTCTAATTTCGGTTACTGCGTATATAATCTTATTTGTCGTTTTTCAGCTTGTTACGGTATTGTATCGGTTCCTTCTGGAAACTGGTATTGTCGCAAGTGCGAAAGTCAAGAAAGAGCTGCACGCGTTAAGTGCGAGCTTTGTCCTTCAAAAGATGGGGCAGTTAAGAAAACAGATACGAATGGATGGGCTCACGTGGTTTGCGCGTTATACATACCCGAGGTTCGATTTGGAAATGTCACAACTATGGAGCCTATCATATTAAATTTAATTCCACCTGAACGATTCAATAGGGTATGTAATTTATTTTATTTTCTGTATTAACTATTGAAGCGACTCGTATCAGTACTTGGTTAAGTCATGCTTTCGCCTGTTTTATTGCGTCAATGGTAAGCTTGTCTCAGCTTATCCATTATCGCTTGTAGCCGGTGTAGGTGTATTTTAATTACTTTAATAATTTAAATAGGTTGTATTTTAATAACACGACCTGAAGTTAATTGTTTTGTTTGTAACACAATTTTAAAAGAATTTGTTTTGTATTGTAGATTAAGTTTAGAATAAGTTTTAATATAAATGTTATCTATTAGGTCGAGGGGCCCATCACGGGAATTCCCAAAGGTGCCCCTCTGAACCACTAATAAAATGTATGTAGAATGTATTTCTCGATAATTAAATTTACTTTACTTTAATTTAATTTACATCGAGAACGTATACCAGTACAATACAATATAAATAACGTCACAAAAACGTAACAAAATCCATTGGGTTGTTGGCATTGGACAGGCGACCTATGGGCCACTATAAGTAGGCCTGGGTCCATAAACATTAGTTCAAACAATTGAAGCCAAGGGGAGCAAGTGACATTTTTTCATTTTTTGCGTTTTGGAGTGCACCGTGCTGTTACTATAGCTGTTCTTTATCCTTGAAACCAACGGGAACATCGGAATAATTTATGTCATTTGGACAACGCTACAATTCATTGAAAATAGGTAAACCTATACATTTTCAATTGAGTTACAAAGTTTAGCCTCAATTTTCTCGAATGTTTATTTTTGTCTTCTTCTTTTATTTTTTTATTCTTATAAAGTGCTGCGTGCGCAGCGTGGGGAGGGGGGGGGGGATAGGCTCGAACCCATTTCCTGAACTCGCCCCGGTCGGACGTTAACGCCTTGAGCTCGGCCATTGTTTTCCCTCTTGTTCCTTTGAGTAGTGTTGTTCAATCCTTTCCTAAACCCTCAAGGGTTGTCCTCGGTCTGCCGATGGGTCTTCTTCCTTGCGGCCTTGCTTCCGCCAACCTCCGGGCGGTCCTGTTCTCGTCCATCCTTTTTGTCACTTGCACGCATTGGTCTCTAGGCGCTTCAATTTGGCTTTTCCAATTTTACATTGTAATTCACGGCCGGAGTCAAATGTTGGGGAGACCAGACCCTAGTTTTCTATTTAAGTTTTTACGTAGAAAATGCGAGAAAAGCAAGCTTTGTGCCAAATTAGGCTGGTAACCACGAAAACTTTTTTTTATTTTTTTAAAGATTATCCAACAACCTCTTCAGTCGCCTTTGTAGGTAATACCTGTGTTGAGTTACGACAGGTCACCGATCGCATGATGTGTAGAGACTCGCTCAAGTGCGAACAAGCTACCACTATGCCATCGAAGTCATTATATGGTTTGTGACAGCATAGCATATGATTTGTAATAACTGAGAGAATGTGGCGCTTTTTAATGTGTTTTTGATGATTGTTAAAGAAACTAGTGACCATTCTGGGCCTTTTCGTTTCAGACTTGTTACATTTGCCAAGAGCAAGGTAAAGCTGGTAAATCAACGACTGGGGCGTGTATGCAATGCAACAAATCCGGTTGTAAGCAGCAATTTCATGTCACATGTGCGCAAGCCCTGGGACTACTTTGCGAAGAAGCTGGAAATTACTTGGATAATGTCAAATATTGTGGCTACTGTCAGCACCATTATTCAAAATTGGTATGTTCGAAAGTGGTATGTTCAAAATTTTGACAGTACTATTATCGGGGCTTTCCACAGAAAATATTGGTAGTATAACACTGACTGTACTTAAGGTTTTTGAAGACTTCACATTCAGAGAAAATGACATGGTTAGATTATTTCTTCCTTCAAAAATTATTCATAAAGGGTCATAGTGCGGACAGTTCCACTTAAGTTAAGTATTACCATTAGCCTGCCAATATTGAATCGCATGGTGCATTGCTTATTCAGTTAGCAAATAAGTGTTCTTCGTTATTTTTTTCATCAAGACGTAGTTGAATTGGAAAGTCATCATACGCATGATGCATTGACATGGGAAAGGATCATAAAGGAAAAATTATTTGGAAAGAACTCTTCGATGGTAGGTTTGAGGGGTAGAGTTGACAGGAAAGGCTGTGGTGAACTATATTAATGTGGATTGGTGAAATGGTACCTTTGCTTGCCTATATCAGGGGTTTATCAGCCATGCTTTGGAGAGCATGTAAAGCAGGCGACCCCGGGCTTTCCAAGTTGAGTGTAAGCTCTAGCTTTATACCCCCCAACTCCGCTAGGTTGGCTTAGTAATAGAACAAAAAAATAATTTAAAGTCATTATTTACCTCAACTGTTTTATTTCCTTATTTCTTACTTTGGCCCGTTGATCACCTGATGTATGTCTGTGGACCACCGGCAAGGCCGTAGCCAGGAATTTTTTCGGGGGGGGGGGGGGGGTGTTTCAATGGATATTACATAGTGGTTTTTATTTTTCCTCTCAAAATCCGATTCTATCTAGTATCAAGCCATTTCATTTCGGGGGGGGGGGGGATTGAACCTCCATGAACCCCCCCCTTGGCTACGGCCTTGCCCACAGGTTGGGAACCCCTGGTTGTTCACATCATCTGTCACACACTGAAGCTCTGTGCTGCTGTGAAGAGACCTCCTGACGATCTCGCTCCAAGATTATGACGCCAAGTGGAGATGGGAAAGCACACACAGAACAAGGCAATTAGATAGAATACGTTAAGAATTAGAAAAAAGGAAGATGCATCCGTCGTTTTTTTCCCGGCGTCGAAGCTCACGTTGAACACCACCAGTGGAGGGAGCACGTGGATCGGACTTATGTCAGCAGCAGTTTTCCTTGTAGAAAATTATTGCGTATGCGAAATTTTCTAGTCATCTCAATCTACCTTTTGCATTGATACATCGATCTCCATTTCTCATCAGATACTGATCAACTTTCAAATTAGAGTTTTATGCAGGAAAAATGGGACATTCGAGCCTGGCAATTTTTTTTTTAACTCGATGTTGCCACTAGACCCTTGTTATCGTAATCATCCTAAGCAGTCTCAAGTGTTTGACGGTTTTCGTAAGCGCTTCAAATAGTTTATTGGTTTTAGTATTGCCTGCTAGGAGTTTATCAATTTTTTTTTATACCTGTATATAATTTTGACATCTTTCCACCAGTAAGTGCCTCCACATTCAAGTTCCATGTCATCTTCACTTCTTGAATCTTCTGGTTCGCTTCTTTGTTTTTTTTTATTGGTTCTCTTATCTGTGCAGATCCACTTCTTTTTTCAGCTTCAAATTTGTATGTTCCTCCCGATAGGTTACTACATTCTAACAACTTTCATGACATGTTTTACTTTTACTTGCGTTGTTTGATTTGTTTTCATCACTTTTTTTTACATTTCACGGCACTTACCTGCTTATGCGAATTTAACTACTTCAGTGATGATAGTGTGGTAAATGTGGAACTAGGATTGTAGACGAAAATCTGTTTCTAGCTGTTTTTGTAAATCACAGCTTGCCTAGCAAAATCATCCGACTTTCCGTGTGTATTCATAGTGTCCAGGACAGGTTCCACATTTCAATCAATATGTTACTCAAGTTTTTCAAGTTCTCAATTTATTCTTGTAAGTGTTCTTAATCGTTTTTCATAAAACGACTTCTCTTGATCCTTTTTAACAGTCTAAATTTGAATTGTTTACTTTCTATTTATATTTTTCGTGTTACTCAAAAGCAGACCACAATCTAATTTGCGTAACATATATAATTTTGCAGTTTTTTGGATATTTATCAAGTTCCACACCGGCAATGTAAAATTATTTTTGGCGGGCTCGAATGTCCCATCTCTTTTTACTAGAACATTTTAAATTAGATAATAATATGTGATATGTAGCTGTATATTACAACAGCTTAAATTCGGTCATAGTGTCTAATCTGATATTGTTTAGTCATGGCCAACACGAAAAGGAAATGCCGGCCTGGTACGTAAATAATTTTTTACTACGTGTGTTTCAATATGTGTACAGTCGTACTTCTAGCCGGATTCCTTCCAGCCGGATTACTTTCAGTGGGTTATTGACGCATGGTAAAGTTAATAGTGTCTTGTTGCTATAGTCTGAACATAACTTAGACCATCCAGGTGGTCTCCTATTCTTTTCCATAAGGAACTCTTTCTCGGCCTTACCGTCCGTTTATGATGACCCGTACATCCATAAGCTTACCATAGGTATAAAATGCCTGGTTTTCGTCTACAAAAGTGACCCAACTGACCACTTCATATCATATATGCATATTTACTTTTACTTTACCTCATGGAGGGTCGGCGACACGACAGCAGCGTTTCCACACACTCCTATTCTGTGCGTCCTCGGTGGAGAGCCCCAAACTTGTCATATCTCCGGCGATCTTTTTTCTCAGTGTAACTTTCGGCCTCCCTGGTGGTCTTCTTCCTTGTATCTCCCTGTTCATTACTCTTTTGACTAGGTGGTTTTCGTCGAATATTTCACAAATTGGTCAAGTTCAACACCAGCAATTCAAAAATATTTTTGGCGGGCTCGAATCGCTTCGCCGCGCTGTTAGGCTGGGTCACTGCGATTAAAATAAGCACCCCAACGGTTTAACGCCACCCGATGTAACGTAGCCCGATCGAGATGAGCATTTCACATTACAAAAATTATCGGAAAGCTGAATGTTTTTTGTAGAGGCCTTGGGTATAACATTATGCATAAAATACAAGTCTCTATCAATACCAATTGTCTTAAAAAAAGTTACCCATGGTCAAATGTCAAAATTTGTGTTTTTTTTAGTCATTAGCCATATGGTAACAATTGGTAACAATTTCTCCTCTACCCACAGGGACTGTACTTTCCCCTTCCAATACGCCTATGTGTACCAGCTATGCCTTTCCTTCTCGCTGCATTAATTATTTGTTTTTAGCTGCCCCTCTTTGCACACAAAAATTATTATAAATACACCAGAGAGGGGGGGGGGGGGGAGGTCCATCTGACGTCTCCGGAGGTGAGGTAAGCTCAATATAGTTAAAACTCCACTCTATCTAGTGAACGCTGCAAACTTATCGCCCCCCCCCCCCCTGGCTACGGCTTTGCGGCCAGACCACAACTTCCTTGACCCTAATGACTGTAAGCCAAAAAGATTTCCAATGTTACCTATGGGCTAGAAAAAGAGATCCCCGGATGGTCAACATTATGCTATTCAGGCTATTATTTCTTATTGTAAGCAACAAATTTAGACTTTGAAGCTTTTTTAAACAAAATTAATTAAAGTTAATTTTTTTTTGTTAAATGTTGTGCTAATTCAGTTTTAATCTTAATTGTCGTAACATTGCCACTGTTGTCGCTGTTTGGTGAGTTATTGTACAATGCAGCTTTAAATTCTTTTATATTTGATTTAAAACTCCGACTTCGATAGCCAGGTGGTAGTGTGCTTGTACTTGTGCGAGTCTCTACACGCCATGCGATCGGAGACGTGTCGTAACTCAACACAGGTACTAACCTACAGAGGCGACTGAAGAGGTCAATCGGATACATTCATTAACTTGTTTGTGTGCCATTAACCTTTAAAAAAAAACACGTGTGATACTTATTGCTTTGGGAGCCGGACATTATGCCATCGCCGTTCGTTTCCTATTGGTGATGGTCTAGTATAGTGGGCTGAAAATATATTTTAATTATTTTGACGTTTGATTTTTCCAGAGAAAAGGACCTCATGTAAAGGCTGTCCCTCCCTTTAAACCTGTGTCTACTGCTGACCACGACTCCTCCCCCGAAAAAGAGAGTGAAGCTCTCCGAGACGGCGACAAGAGGAAGAATTATATGATTATCAAGTCCTCCCCGCAAATTTCAGCTGGAAAGTCTAAATTGTAAGTCTACTGACCATATTTTCGCGGACAACCTACAATTACTCGGAATAAACTTTTCCACGCTTTTCTTAGCTTTTAGGTGGATCGATCCACATACGTCAATCGTCAATGAAAAATTGCAAAATGACGTAACAATGACTTAAATTGACGTGGTAGCAGAATTTTTAGTATGTCTTTAATGTCTGCTAAAACGTCTTTTTTCAATTTTTCATTGACGATTGACGTATGTGGAATACCCGCCATAACCAAAAAAAAGTTGAGTTTGGCGTGGAACAAACGAGGTCCCCTTATTTTTTCCCAAGCCAAACTTCAGAAAAAAACTGCTTGGTTTGGCATAGGTCCATGACTGGTTCGGAAGATTAGGAGAGTCCTGACAGTAGTTTTTTTGCGAGGGGTGCACGTGTGATCTTTGGCCTCTTGCACTTATCCTCTTCAGATGTCGTCACTCGTCCCATACTTCAACCTTGTAGCGGTTCCTTGGCCTACTATATTGATTCCATGGACAATCACATGCATATACTTGCGACTACTAAATATACTGCATATACCTGCAACTACTTGCATATAGAATTAGCTGCGGTGATTAGGTTGTCAATCCCAAAGATATTGCCCATGGTTAAATTAAGCAGAATCGTCGCTCTGCTTGCTGATTTGGTTGGCCGGTGAAGCATTCTTTCCCACTATAAATAATTCTTGAATTTACGGCAGCTTAGTTGTTGATCTGCACCAAAATTATGGGCTAATAGTCTAATTACAGTAATTCTAATACATTTTAAAGAGTGAACCCGTACATGCTTTCCTATTTACATATTAGTATCGGTATTGAGATGGTTCCATCGTAAATACTTGTCCGAGTGTAAAGTATCGGTTGCCTTTAGTTTCCCTATCCCGAAGCACTGAATTCATCGATAGGACGATTCCATAGTCTAAAACAGGCAAACCAATATAATACAACACAGTAATAATATCAGGGTATTTCAATGGGTTATCCATAATTTCTAAACTAAACTAAAATTTTGCTTGGGAAGGCGTTTTGTTACTCTTTAATTTTGTTAAAATATCTCAGGTGAGCCGTCAACTTTTGTTAAAATATTGGGAAGTTGTCCGTTAATAACTGGGAATTTGGCGGGAAATCTTCTTGTGATTAGTGATTTTCCCAGAAATAAAACTCCAGTTGATTCTTAATTCAGGGACGAGACCATCGAAGACGTTTCAATGGACACAGCGACGGAAGAAGGTGGCGAAAGCACTCTGAAATTCGGCACCACTACGTCCCACGCGCCTGACGCTAAAAAATTTACAACTAGTAACTTCGTTGAAACTGTCGTGACGCAATCGGATCCAGTGTTTGGATCAGACGTGAAGCAGGACACTTCCGAGGCAACCGGCAAAAATAAAAAACGCAAAGGAAGTGTTTCCGGAAAATCCGGTAAGTTACGAAACTGAATACCTGCAGCCTGATCATGGCGATTTTAATACCGGAGTTAATATAATACCATGTCACGCGATTGTATTAATTCAATTGTTTAAAATAAATGAACAGCAAATTTCAGAATTTTTTTATTTTTGATGTTGGTAATCGTCGCAAGAGTGCTAAGCGTGGAAAATTCAAATTGTGTCTATTTAAACAATTGAATGATCTTCGACTATATTTTCTTCATTTTTTCTGCCTTAGATTTAGACAAATTATTTAAAATTCTTAATATATTAATTCAATTTTGAAACTTGTTTATTTCTAGGGCGATATGTGTTTATATTTGCTATTTGTATTTGAAATGAAATGAAATGAAAAAACTACTTTATTGCAAACAAAAGGCGAACAATAAGACTATAAAGTCTTGTTTTCATGCTAACCTTAAAAACTAAAAAAAAAAAACATTGTAGACTTACTACTTGCTACGGCAGCGTCGCGTCAGTTCAGTTCTTCAGTATTGCTAACATCACTATTTAAAAAATTCTGAAATTTGCTGTTCATTTATTTTAAACAACTGACTTAATACCATGACGTGACATGGTATATTCACCCCAGTATTATAATAGCCATGATCAGGCTGCAGGACTCAGGGGAATTTTTTAGTTTGTAAGAAGGCCGTATCACTGGCAGCCACAGCACATGATCGTCCCCGCATTTGAAAGAAAAGTTGGTCGAAGTAAGCTGGCGTGTCTAGTCACTAGAAGAAGACAGTGGTGACAGTGCACCAGCATTAGCTCAACTGTGAAATATCTGCTGAATCTCAGTGTTTTGCACCGACCCATTTGAATTTTTCTTTTCATCTTTTGGTCTTCTACTGGTGCACGGTTATCCCCAAAACAAGTCCGCGTGCTGCCGGGAACTTATTTTCGCCTTCTACAAAATGTATACAAATAAAATCTTATTCTGTTTTTATGTCTAAATTATGTAACATTATCGTATTATTACGTATGCACCCACCTCCCTGCATTACTGTTGCTGTAATGGTTTCACCCTAATCCGCCCCTGCCTGGGCTGTGGTATTCAATAATAATTCTCACCCAACCCCAGTCCTCAGTCTCCTCAGTGCCCCACGAATACTCGGCGGTGAAACATCGATTTGTAGTGCGTAGCCCCTATTTACCATATATAATAACCATCATCTCATTTATACCTCCCGTCCCGCGAGTCCAGGAATAGCAGTGCACTCCTACGTTACTTACAATACAATACTCACAAAAACACCACACACTTCACACGCTGTTAACCATCTGACGCCGCGGACCAAAGGTAGGTTTATCTAAATTAAATTTATATATTATACAGTCCATTAAAATATCTAAGGCATATGGTACCGCCACAGTTGCCGTAGATCTGTCAAATGGACGGACGTTCGAACGCCAGTGAAATGATTGGTTGGCGCAAAAAACATTCTATTTCTGAACGCACTTCAGAAGATTTCTTCTGTGTCGCTGGCGTGCATCTGCGACAAGCCAGTGCCAAAAATCTGCTGATGACAAGAGTCTCATCGGATCACTGCCGTTCGAATAACGTAAATGTGTACCAGGTCTTATAGTCCTTCAGCACTGTACAGTAAAATTCAACCAAGTTTCATCCCTTGTTGCAATTTTCTAAATCCAAAAACCTTCAAGTTTTATTTATTTTTAATAGCAAATACGCACCGACCCTTCTTATAGAACCGGTACGAGGGATCCCATGCATGCTTTCCTATTTATCAAGGGGCGCTACCTATTGGGTTTTGTTTACATTAATAACTACCACAATATATGTGAATTTAGTTAGCCCAAAACAAGATGAATGGTCCCGAGATCGGATTTTTGTGAACCGACATGCAAAATTTAATCAAAATACAATTTACCCGCAATTCGACGCACAGGCAGACCGACAAATTGATAACGACTACAATGACCTATGTGATATAAAAAACTAACGATCGATAAAATGGATTTTTTTTTCTTTTTTGAAATAATGGTTTGTTTTGAGCTCCTGGCGGTAAAACCTCCAAAATGTATATATACGTTTAAATAGGAAAGCAATGAACTGTGCCGTATTGCAAATGCAGTGACAAAAGTAGATTGCAGCCTGCAGGCACTACTACGGTTCTTGTTCATCTATTATTATTACATTGTCGACCTTGGTTGTCTGCATCACTACAGGCCATTGCTGACAAAGTGGTACTTGCTCCGTGTGCTAGCAGTCATAGTTGTTGAGTGTAATTCAGTGCAACGCGGTGCGAATCCGTGAGAGGTGGTTTCAAACATTCGCGAAAGTAAGGGGCTAATTTGGTGGTATTTTATTCAAATTTGAACTACTCCATTCGACCTCGGGTGTTACTGATTGATTTATTACTAGGCAAATTGGTTTGGTGTAACTAATATCTTAACATTACATGGGTCATTTGTGGTCATATTTTGAACTCTATTGGTGGATTTCATTGTAAGAAATTTCTGAATGGGTACTTGTGGATCCAAACCCCCTCCAAAATTTTTTCGACTTATACTAGATACAACCGCCGAATGAGGCGACTGCTTCAGGCCTTGCGCTTTCTTTGGCAGGCCTCACGATGAGCCTAACGTTGTGTATCGTGCCTATTTCTTAAAGAATGTTCGCTCGGGGGAGACCACCAATGGGAAATGACAAGCGAGTGAGGCGGTTGTTGAGCGACTACGCTATGGGGACGAAAGATAGTCTCGGGCAGGGGCCCGAGACGACGTTGAATTCGACCCACTAAACTGCTTACCGCTCCAAACTTGAGTGTATCAATTCGATACACCCGTTTTTTAATGTGGACCATCGGATCATTTTTATGTGTGGCCGTGGAAGCTGGAAATTAATTGATTTCATCGAATTGACTAAGTTATTCTTCGTTTACAAAATATTTTGAAATCTCTGCCTTAGCATAAACAAACAAAAAATCAAAGATTTATTGTTTGTTAACTTTAGTAACTTTCATGAAAGAACTCTTGACTGACTAAAATAAATACCTTAAAATATGATGCAGTCTTCCACCTCTTGAAGAGACTAAATTTGTAACTACTTGCTTAGTAAATTTAATTCTTCTTCTTCTTCTCGTGCCCCTTCAACGTTGAAGATTGGCGATCATTTGAGCGATTTGCACCTTAGACACGGCTGCGCGGAAGAGGCCTGTCGTGCTCCTCCCGAACCAACCCCTAAGGTTGGCCAGGTAAATTTAATAAAAAATAAAAATTCAATAAAAACCTCCGATTTTGGTGTGTCTACTTTCTACATTCCACATCCTGTTACCATGAAATTCCACAAAATCACGAGTAACTTATTTGGTTTCTTTTTTAGATACTTCGGGTGACTCGGGGATCTCAGCTTCTAGAACTCCAGTTAGTACAATTACGAGCACGACTGGCATTAATAAAAGTTTGTCAGTCACTCTTACCAATGCTAAGAGCAGTCCGCTGCAGCCATTGAAATCTACGGCAGGAGCATCAGGTACATAACGTAACTGCTTTTATTTCTTTTGTATCTGTGGTGGTGGTACCCTTTTTGTCACGTCACACCGGACCGCCCAGCACCAACGAAAAAGAATAACCTAACCCGGCGAATTATGTATACCATTTACGTACGTGACAGGTAACCCGCTCTAAAAGAGACGGCATTCAAATTTTTCGGCTACGTCTAGCATATGCAACATGAACAGTAATCAAAAATTTGTTATTTTAACTTCTTGTAGGTTAATTTACATTCTTTGGGGATCATTTCGGTTAATTTAAACTTATTCGTGGGCAAGTTATTATTTTACGTTGGTGCTACGCCTGGGCACATCCAATTCCACGAAAGAATGCATTTGGGAAACTATTTAGGGAAAAATACAGCTGGGAAAATGGACTTCTTCATCATCAATCCAATGTATTCTTCCCCTTGACGACGGGCTCCGCCCTAATTCTTCGATAACTGTGAGGTCCCCTGCCTCTAACAAATACGAATGCAACAGGCAATGTAAGTCCGACAAACCCATTGTTGAATAACATTATAGGAGTCTTAAGTAAAATTATGTTACACGATTTTGTGACTCGTACGCTTACGCCAGTTACATTGTGTCACTGGTGAGCTTTTCTCAGCTTGTCTATTATCGCTTGTAACCGGTATAGGTTGACAACGAAATCAAACCCTAGGACAAGGCGGAGATTCCACCAACGTCAATAGTGATAGTAAATGCTTTTTGACGTGGTAGCAGACATTTTTAGACAGTCTAAAAATGTCTCCTACCACGTCAAAAAACATTTACTATCACTATTGACGTTGGTGGAATCCCCGCCTAATTATACAGGTGCAATACATGGAACTAAACTATTCTATCGATTACGGCACCTATACTAATAAATTAGAGGTGGGTCGTTCTTACTGGAGCCGTTCCTAAGAACGGTTCTTGAGCTAGGAACTAGTTGCAACGGCTCCTGGATACAAAAATATTAGGTTCTTGAGGAACGCAATGCAAAATGGGGATATCCGTATTGCTGCCTTTGCTGGTCAGTTGCTTACTGTACTCAAGTCATGGCTAAGATCCCTTCATTAATCCATTACCTTAATTCAGACTTATGTTAAAACAAAAAATGCTAAAATAATTACATTTCGATTTCCTACTTTCTATTTTTATTTTTTTACTTAGAGAAAGCTATTAATATACATAACAATATAAGTAATTGTGTTATTTTAACTATACTGCTCATTAATCCTCCTGTTACACTTGTTTGTTTTACGTCACTCCCCTAATGCTCAACCAAATGGTTTTATTAGGGGAAGCCCACTATCTCATTACCTATGTACTGTATGTGATTTTTTATTCTTATTACTAATTTGTGGGATACAGAGTTATATTTTGATTTTTGATTTTTTATGGTGTTAATTGAATTAAATTTTTCTTTTCTTTCTTTCTTTCTTACTGATTCCTACAGAGTACAGAGTATGAACAGGACACGATTACTATTTACTAGTCACCTGTATTGGGATTGAGCCTAAGCCAGGAACTGGTTCCTAAAAGAACGCGTATTAGGAACAGTTATTCTTGAATCACTGGAACTGGTAACGCAAGCTCCTAAAAGAAACCAGGAACAGCACACCTCTATAATAAATAAATAGCAAGTTATTTACGAGTTCACTCGCACCAGTTCTTCCATCAGATTGGCTCGTGTCGGTGTTTTAATTGTTGAGATAATTAGAGAATGGTAGGCATGAAAAATTTGAGGGAACGGGGTTCGTAACCAGACCAATACCCCCCCCCCCAATTGGCGCCCACCCCTGCTTTGAATTGTCGTGACTTTGTAGGAGTATTCTCAAAAAATGAAATGTATTCTTTCCGCGAATTATGTTTGGCTTTCCATTAGCCGGGGAAAATTTTGAAGGAAAAACATGTGCCATTTGTTGCCAAGCTTATTATGTTGAAGCCGCTTGTCTTAATCATTGAAGCGAATATTCCATACATATTAGTCAAAGGTTTGTAGTATTCGCTTGATGAAATTTTGGGCATTTTCTGTCTGTATAAATATAAATTGTCACGTTTTCATTATGTTCGTTTTGTTTTCTGTAAATGTCATGAAGAAATGTAACACCAATTTGCCCCATTATAATTTATTGAAAAGTGAATTTTCAAAACGCATTTGTAGCAAGCATCTTGAGGTTTATCTCTTATTAGGCATAGTACTCAAAGAATGGGAAAAAATCCTGAAAGTTGAATCATCTATTTTGTATCTGTACTCTGGTCCATCATTTAATTTTAAATTTCAGTAAGGTCTTTGACCAATGGACTACTATGGTTTGAAAGCAAATGACCTGTCCTTATCCTTCATATATATCTTAAAAAACATCTGTAAAAGTTGCGTCTTGTCTTGATTAATGTCTTTGTTTTAAAACCCTTGCCTTTTATTTAAACTACGTCATGTCCTTTGACCATTCTTTTTTGCAAAATTTCCTGTATTATTTTCTCAGGTCTACCTGCTCCCCCTCCCCCCAAAACAAATTTGACTGTCTACGGTTCTGGAACGAAGATAACTATAGCTGTTCCAAGGGACGACCCGAAGAAAACAAAAGCTGATCGTAAGTTAAACCAGCCTTTTTTGGGGCATGCCTGGTTGTTGAGTAATGGTCTGTTAGTTCTTTGCATGCTATCGGCTGGGAGTGGTATTCTGTGTATGATTGTAATTCTGGGTAGCTTCGACGGTAAAACCGGTTTCTGTTTGTCAAGTGGTCCACAGTTTTTTTTTGTTTTACTATTGTAAGTGACTTTGGTGGCAAGTTAGTAGCGTGCATGTGCTTTTGTGAGTATCTGCACACCTTGCGGGCGGAGACGTGTCGCTACTCGTTACAAGTACCGGTTCGGTGACTTTCAAGCCAGGAAAGGTTTAGAGGCCGTTAAGTGGTTTTGCTTGTAAAGATCCTACCGGCATCGTCTCATATCCTATTTTTTGTGATGGCTTCCAATCTGGATTATTATAATCCTCTAATGCACAAGGTTTGCCTTGAAAAGTAACAAAAGACTTACATGAATAAGTACCGTAATTGATACAAGCATAAATAAATAAATATTGCCTTTTTTGTTCTATTACTAAGTCAACCTAGCGGACTTAGTGCTAGGAAAGCCCGGGACTGCCTGCTTTACATGCCCTCCGAAGCATGGCCACACTGTAGATATAGTAGCACTCCGAACAGAGAATAACCGTATCCATAAGAACATTATATATCGTATCCCGCTTATGAATAGAGCTATTCCTATGTTAAGATTTTCTATAAATCCCCCCTTGGCTACGCCACTGAGGTAGTTAGGAAGCTAGTTTTATGCATATGTATGTAATAACTGGTGAGATCCACAAGACTCGTATGAAGGAGGTCGAAGGATGTCCATTGGGCTTTCCCTTGTCCTTGCAGCCGAAAGGGATCAAGCCCAATTTTATTTATTTATTTTAAAGCAACGGTTCTTTGTGACGACACCCAAATTATGCAGGTTAAAGCCATAATAACTTACAAAAATGATCTTCTACATCCATTTTATAAAACTTTGCATGGAAACCCCATCAAATTCAATGGCCAAATTTCGACTATTGACACACCAGGGAGATTGGCAGCTTCTGCTAGGTCACGTGTTCTGGAATGGTCTATACCTCCCATAGACTTTTTTTTTTTTTTTATAAATTGGGGTACAGGTGTTACCTGTGTGCACTTAAGCCTATTGGCCTATTGTGCCCCCTACAACAAAGTATCTACATCACTTCTACATCACTTTCTCGAGGCCTATCTCCCTCACGAGAGCCAGGATCTTGAGGGGATTCAGAAGTGGTAGGTCTTTTACATGTAACTGCAAGCTTTCCGAGCATGCTGCTCTTCTTCGTGCGATTGCATCGCATCGCATCGCAGGTCCTCCGCACCTTCATTGCAGAATCTCATCTGCAAGACTATAGTTGTCTCCCTAAGAGACTCCAGATATTTAACCCCAGGACCAAAGACGCCAAGGCCTGTTCTTGGTTTGGTACTTCCTAGCCTAGAGCCATCAGTAAACCACTTGATTGTGTGACTATTGAGAATTCCTGCTGATTCGCAGCATTCTTTCATTGTCCCTAATATAGTTTCGAATTCCCTCCTAAAACAGTATTTTGGATGGATTCTATCGCTTGGCATATCCAGGCAGTGGTCAGACGTAGTCAGAGAGGCTGAGTCTCTCTTAATTGCCCTTCCACGCCTAGTAATGCCATTTCTGCTGAAGTTTCCACTGCAACATGGAGGGGTGGGAAGTCCAGTACTATCTCCATTGCTGCAGTGGGACAGGATTACATAGCCCCTGTAAAGCATCATGTTAGAGAATACGGGCTTCTGAATGTAGCCATAATTTGGATTATTCAGAGAAAAATTCTCATGTGGTTTGATTTTGCCATGTCCATGAAGCCATGACCAATGGTATGGTTACAGCAGGAAAAGACAGGCAGATCCCATAGACATAGTAAAACAACATTCAGATTGAAGCCGCTTGACTTCGGCTATTTCCGTAGTATAGGAGCAGATTGAACCTTTTGCCATTTGATACCATGGTAACATTTTATTTTTTATTAGATTATTTAGAACGGGGAATCAAGCCACGTAACCAACAATATTTTTATGCAGAGCTTGCAGTACTTTTAATTTATATATTAAACAATATTTTAAGCGAAGTTTTCCCTACTTTTTGATAATTTTTTTTTTTATGCAAAACTTGCAGTACTTTTAATTTAAATTTTAAGCAATATATATAATTAATGTAAATAATAAATACAATAATATATTAAACAACAAAGAAAACAATAAAGAAAACCTTTAATAAAACCATTAAATTTGAATTTCCCGCCAAAATGCCCCTATAAGTAGGTGTGGTCATGGCTTCAGTCTTACAGCACAGGCGAAATACAACATGGTGACTCCATAGTTTTATTAGCTCCATGGCTAGGACATTGGAGGATATTGAGCGCTATTGATTTTTAAAGTTTTAAGTTATTATTATTCATCAATTATCAATTCATTATCAATGTTTTACTATGGTCCCAACAGCTGATATTGTTTACTTTATTTTCGCAATCACGCATGCGCAGTTTGCTCCGCCCTCTTAATGTGACGTCACTATGCAAGAACTCTATAGTTTTATTAGCTCCATGATACCTCCTGTCAGTTAGGTCCTTTTATTATAATCTTCAAACCACCCGCCGCCGCCCACTTTGGGGACCGTTCGTACATGCCACATGGTATCTTTTTCCCCGTTGGGCCAATCACGCCATCGCCACGTGCTAGGTCTCAGCCAATCGGCGCCTTTTTCAACTGCCAAACCGAGTCCCGTTATAATTAATGTGAGTTATGATGACTTATGAAGTCCTCTAATATAGTCGTTAGTAGTCTTGGCCCCCTTAGCGGCTCATGGCCATATTTCTACCCAGGCGTCGAATACCCTGACCCTACAGTCTACAGTAAGTTTATGACATTATGATTATTGTAGAGTGCAGGAAGGGACAATTGAAGGGGGAAAGCGTTACAAGTGTGCAAAATTCAATATTTTATGAAATAACTGTCGTAGAGCTGTCAAAAATATCACATCCCTCAGCAGAAATACTCTATATTTTTGTACACACATCACATATATCTATCTATATCTGCGCCTAGGGACGCCAAATTGGACTAAAATAAAAATAGTCAGCATACATAGGCGACTATGTAACAAATAAATTGCAATATACAACTATACATATCAAAATATTATTATTTCGATTATATTGTGGAATAATGGGGGTGGAATATTATAAATAAAATAAATAAATAAGGACTTTTTGTTCTATTACTAAGCCAACCTAGCGGAGTTAGGGCTATAAAGCCCTCTCTTACACTCAACTAGGAAGGCCCGGGACACACAAAATGTAGCAAGTGTAGGACTCGAACCAACAACCTTTCGGGTGAAAGTTGGAGTCCGTACCACCAGTCTACATGTCCTGACTGTACTGAATATTACTATCTTACTATAGGCTACTGTTATACCGTTACCTATGGCGGGGATTCCACCGACCGGCTAGGGCTAAATACAAAAACGGTGACGTGGTAGCAGACATTCAAGACTTAGGCGGGGTTTCCACGACCTCACATTGCAGAATGAAAATGACATTGACGGAAATGTTTGTATTTCTTTTTATAGAAATCTATTAAAATGTTTGTACTCAACATATCCCATGACGCCATTTTTTAATTTTAGTTTGTTTGTTTGTGATTTTACTGTATGATCATTGATCAATTTTAACTATGGAATAGAGGAAAACAAACATTTCCGTCAATGTCATATGCATTCTGCAATGCGAGGTCGGTGGAAACCCCGCCTAAGTCTTTAATGACTGCTACCACGTCACCGTTTTTGTATTTAGCCCTAGCCGGTCGGTGGAATCGGCGCCAAATGATTTGTCTACGTGCTTGCCTGTGGCTAAATACATTGAGATTTATTTGAAAAACGTTGGTTCAACCATTATTAAATCGAATTCAGTTCGAATCCTCTAACTTATTAATTAGGTCTGCTTGGAGAACTCCTTTCTGAACCTAACCTGTAATGAGCCCTAATCACCCTTTCGGGCCCTTACAGGGGTTAATAATTAATATAGGCAGCAACCTACCTACAATAACGCTGGTCTGTATACTAACACTAACCTAATTTAAAAGCTGCGTACGTCCATGAGAATTGAGAACGGCTTTCCCCCCTTTTCTACATTTATGAAAATGGGGGCGTCAAATGATACACCCCCCCCCCCCCCCCGAGAAAACCCTTCGTTACGCCACTGCCTGCCATCAAGCAAACTATTCGCAATGCAAACATGGGCCCAAACTATTAAATTATGCTCCCTCTATGCATGCATAGGAGGTATGTTCTTTTTCTATTTTTTTTTTACATGATCTTAGTTTATTGATAGGTGCCAAATACGATACTCATTTTATTTTGTAAATACTTCTATGTTTTTCTGGATGTACCTGTATAAAACTTCGTTGCTTTGGTGGTAAGATAAGGCCATCATGCCTTCAGTGTTGCAGCGAAGTGGCATGGACCAAATTGGAATTTCTCAATGTTAGAATATAGGGACATGACAACCCACCAGAAGTTCACAACATTTGACCACCCTATAGTACGATATGGAGTTTCTATTAATAATTTTTAGTAAGTGTTGTTTGGTTTGGGTTGGTATAACTAAACAGAAATTAGTTAACAATTGAATTCGTTGGAACGGGAGGGGGACGTGGTATACATAAAACATTGAAATGAAATGATAGATAATTTATAATAAAAATGTATAAACTATGCTCTGTTATTGTCTTACAACGCATAACGAAACTTACCGCGAGCCGCCACTGATTGAACAGGTTGTTACTTGTTCGAGCTACCACTATGACGTGTTGTCTCAGAATTTGACTACAAATAATTGTTCTATATCATTAATGGTGTTAAGTTTTAAAACAAAACGTAAGCTCACTGTTTAATTTACTAAATTCATGCATGTATTATCATTCTGTTATCATCTATATCTTTTATCATCTATATTATTCTCTATATTTCCAAATTAATGCAAATAAAATTCAATAAATAAATACAAAAATGCAATGCTTGTTATAATCATCATCTACCGCAATATCGACATATCGTCCCTGCAAAACGTTAGTCGTATTACCGGGGGTCGAATGTATTGTAATTGTGACATTTGAATTGAATTGAATTTTTTTTTTATCTAGTTGTAGCGAGCAGTTCGGGATCTCTGGCTTCCAATACAGACTCGGGTATGTTTTCGCCAGCGGCCGCTGCCTCGAGTCCTGGAACTTCCACCTTTTCGATTGCCGAGTCCCAGGCTGGAAAGCGCTCAAGGTAAATCAGTAAAATGTTAGAATAGAATAAAATATTTCTGTATTGAGTCAATTACATGAAACAATAGACGTTCTAAAACAAAGACACAATAACAATAAATAAATGAAACACTAAAAAATAGCCTAAAGCAATATACCTGCAGCCTGATCGATGCGATTATAAAATACCGGTATTTTTTTAATCCCCTGGTAATAAAAATGTAAACAAGATAATTTTATAATGGAAAGTGCTATTCAAAATTTGTTTGTTTACAGTTATAAGCTGCAGCAGCCTAATCGAGGCGATTATAATACCGGGGTTAAATAAATACCCTAGGACTATAACTGTAAACAGACAAATTTTGAATAGCACTTTCCATTATAAAATTATCTTGTTTACATTTTTATTACCAGGGGATTAAATAAATTATTATTATCGCCTCGATCAGGCTGGAGTTGTCGGTAGTGGTTTTAGTAATATCTGCACTGAGAATCATGAGAAGAACACCGGCTGTCTAGTTCCACATCATGTCCTCCACATACAAGCATTGGTCTATGAGGTCAGACGGGCCTCTTTAGTTTACTTCTAAAAGCAGTCATTTTTTCCACCTCTTAATGTTCCTAGGCAGCCCTTGTAAGTATCTAGCACCTTCATAGGCTGGTCTACCCTCATACCTACTGATTCTATGTTTAGGGATCACAAGGTAATCCCTGCACCTAGTACTATAGGCATGAGTGTCACCCAGCCTAGGCAAGGTGCCATACACCTTCTTTACATAGGTACGCACCTCCTGAACATGTTAATGGATATGTTATTATATTATGTACTATATTAATACCAAAAACAAAATATATATAGCAATTGACGTTGACATACCGCAAGACATTGGCCCCAAAGAGCGTTGCTTCTTCTTCCTCCTTAATGCCGCGTGCGCAGTGTGTGTGGGGGGGGGGGGGGTCGCCTCGGACCCATTTCCTGAACCCGCCCTGGTCGGGCGCTAACACCTTGACGTCGGCCATTATTTTCCCTCTTGCTCCGGCGAGTTGTTCAATCCTTTCCTCGAGGGTTGTCCTCGGTCTGCCGATGGGTCTTCTTCCTTGTGGCCCGTCTTCCGCCAACCTCCGGGTGGTCCTATTCTCGTCCATCCTTTGGACGTGGCCGAACCATTGCAGCTGCTTGTTCTCCAAAGAGCGCTGCATTTTTTTATTTTAAAAAAAAACTGTTCTTAGTTCCGGACCGCACAGCATTTTGTCATAATGTGTATATATACTTTTTAGGTCAAGTTCTGCGGAAAAAGGCCGGAAACCCAAGCGAACACCTACTAAGAGAGCCTCGGTGCCCATCAAAGATGAGATTGATAGCCCGCCCAATAGCCCTGAGGGAAGCAGGTCAGTAGTGAGACGAAAACCTGCTGCCATTAAAGAAGAGAAAGAAGCAAAAGTGTAAGTTTGCATTTCATTATTAGAATTTTCCACATGATATACCGTAATTAGAGAATCACGTCATAAGACATTTGTATTGGCCATTTTTAAAATACAGTGGTAATCTCGGCGTCGTTATAGATAAAGTAACTATTACGTTAAACAAAACCACAGAAATAAGTAAGTAAAAATGTATTCCTCCAAAACATTACAGAATATTTTCATTGATACCAATTTTCAATATATAATGCATAGGATATAAACTGAACTGTTGTAGTTGTGGTCAAAAAATTCAGGCGCGGAGTAAGGGCGGTTCACACCAAGAAGCCTAATCACGCCTTCCCTAAATTGAGCTGGTGTTAGGATTGGAAGCCTTAGTCCTAATTGTTCTTGATTCTCTAAGTTCGGTTTACGAGGAGGTTGCCCCTCGCTAAAGTCAATTTAATAAGTTGATAACTAAACAAAGCATTGCCTATATGCAATAAAGTAGGTTGCAGAGACCTGGTAGGTAGGTGTGCTCACCTGTCTAACAATACGAATCTTGTCCAAGAGCATGAAATACAGGATCAAGTGAACTATGTTCGTGTCGGGCTTGTTGTGTAAGTGGTAACACGATCGTGGGTTCGAATCCCACCATGTCCAGATTTTTCTTGATTCTCTCATTTCGGTTAACGAGAATGTTGCCTCTTCAATCTAAGTCAATTTAATAAATTGATAATCCGTATTCATACAGACAACTTTATGTATCATGATACATTAAGTTGTCCGTGGATTGGGGTGAGTTGTGGCAGCAGATTTCTAGTATAATTCTATGGAAAATTCATTGCCATGGATGGTTCTTTATGCTGCTGGAAAACACATTGCATACGAAAAGCTCTTGCTAATATAGTGCTGTTGAGACCAGTTACGTTGACATTCTCACTATTCCCAATATACACCATGTGATTGAAGACCTGTCGTAACTCGACGCAAGTATTAAGTTACTTAGTGAGGCGACTGAAGAGATTATTCGGATACATTCATTAAAATTATTGTATTTTCACTCGGCAAGCCGGGTCTGCCGGTGAGCCCCTAACATGAAATCTTAGATAAAGAACTAACTAGATGGTCCACTACGGCCTTAAGAGTAGTATTTGTTTATTTACAAATGGCGGAAAAACAAAAAAACTTGCCGACCGGGAATTCAGACTGCGCTAGTATCGCGTTTCCGCCCTAACCTCCAAAAAAACAAACTTTCATTTTTAATTGATTTTATTTTGTTTATTTAATGTTCATTTAATTAATAAATAAAATTTAAATTTAAACAATTTTCAAAGTGTTAAATTTGTTCAAATAAACAATTAAGTTGTTACTTAATTATTAAAAATAGTGCTGTTGAGCTACGTAGTGAAATATAAACAAAGATGGCTGACGAACTACGTTTATTTTATTTTCAGATAAAATATAGCCTGAAGTTTGGAAAAGGTCATTTGTTATAATAAATATATTTAAATTTATAAAAATATTAAAGTCGCTTAGATAACCAATTTAATTGTAATTAATTATTAAAAACACTGCTTTGACAAGGAAGGAGATGGCGGTTGTAGTCATTGATTGTCCTCAGAGATAACATATAAACTTAACTTTGAAAAACAAATTGGTCACTGTTTATAATAAATATATTTAAATCTATACATAATTAAATTTGCTTAGATAAATAATTTAATTACAATTAATAATTAAAAACTGTGCTCTTGGCTTTCGTAGTCACATAAAACTTGCCGACTGATTCTGCAGATAGCGCTGCGGGCGGAAATACTGAGCCCTTTATGCATTGAACGGGGTCGGCATGAAATTCAGAGATTGCCGAGGTTGGCCTATTGGGTGGCAGTTGGTGGAGCCCCAGGCCCAGCATACCCTGTGGCCTGTATAAGAACGTGGAAGGTTAACGCAGCAGGAGTTGGCACTTCATTCCGCCCCTGCAGTGCAGCCCCTGCCTAACACACCTTTGTTCGCCACCCTCTATTTGTGAGCGGCTCAGGAATTTGTAGTTTTGGCAGTGGACCATAATACCTCCCGGAGTTCCGGCTCCCAAGCCATGCCGCCATGGCCCCCAGTCTAGTGAGTGACTCTACTCTCTAGTCTAGTTCTGTTTAGTCATTAGGGGTCTTCACAGTCTTCGTGTTATCGAGTTATACAAGTGTGTTATATCAAGTCAAGTTAACACACCAATAACCCGATAACCAAGCTAACCAGCGTGCTATCCTAAACGCACTTCGAAGTTAGTTAATTGTGCTATTTAGCTTGCGCTGCTATCGATAGCTCAGGTTTGACCGCCGCCATCTTTTTAATTTGTTGTTGATTGATTTGAAACACGCGTTTAAATTTTTTTAGTATTTAAATTTATTCGTATAATCTATTATCACAAGCAATTACCGTAAATACTTAAAATTATAATGACCAAAATGAACAAAAAATATAAACAAATGTGGCACTAGAATAGAGTTCTGCCACTTTCTTTAAAACCGTGCCACGAACGTCTGACTACTACCACGTTAAATATAGCATGATAACTCACTCCCGGGGTACACTCAAGATTGTGTGTTAACTTGGATAGCACATCTAACTCGATAATACCAACATTGTGAAGACCCCTATTAGTGTTCGAGCTGCTCACTCAGGTAGTGGGGTGTATAGGTTGGTTAATCCCTGCACACTCCACAGTTTGTGAGCCTAAACTATTAACTGTTAAGTTAGTGTTAATAGGGGTCTTCACAGTGTTGGTGTTATCGAGATAGATGTGCTATCCAAGTTAACACATAATCGCGAGTGGGCCTCGGGGGTGAGTTATCATGCTGTATCAAAAATATTTAACGGAGTAAGTAACGTGGTAGTACTGGTAGTAGTCAGGACGTTTGTGGCACGGTTTTAAAGAAAGTGGCAAAACTCTATTCTAGTGTCACATTTTTTTATATTTTTTGTTCATTTTGGTTATTATAATTTTAAGTATTTACGGTAATTGCTTGTGACATAATAGATAATACAAATAAATTTAAATACTACAAAACTTAAAACGCGTGTTTCAAATCAACCTGCATAAACAAATATGGCGGCAGTCAAACCACTGTCGATCGCTGCGCTAGCACGCAGTTAACCAACTCAGAAGTGCGTTAGCTTGGTTATCGGCTTTCACGTGTGTTAACTTAGCTTGATATAACACACTTAACAAGGTATAACTCGATAGCACAAACACTGAGAAGACCCCTAGGGTTTATGACAATTATTTGTAATACCGCAAGGCACTGGGCTATGTGTTATTTACTATCAATTGTCCATTCACCTTCCCCAACGGCCAAAACATCGATGTGCGGCCACATCACGGGCCCGCACACGCTCCACGCTCAAATTTTAATTGTTTTCGTGTCCCTTTACTTCCATTACCACGCGTATGGCACATAACAGCCTTCGTGTGCCTTTGGGCCTTGACAATGACTAGATTTAAAATTGAAGTGATAGAGGTTGTTAGGGATGCAGAAACTTGGGTTGGGTGCTACTGCGCCCGTTAATCACGTATTACCTATTGCAGTATCCACACTTTGACTGCTCCGCATATGCTTGGCAATCAACTGAACCCAGCTTCAAGCATGGCCCAGAAAATGAACGACAGCCTCCATCAGGAGGTGGAAGCTCATAGTATTTACTCCCACGACTCTCCTACGAGTAACCTGGTTGGACCACCGTTAGCACACAGGGTAAGATGATTAATTTGCGTTTAACTATTACACAACGGCCAACGGCCATAGGAAGTTGAATCCACCAAAACAGATCCTGTTCAAAACTAAAGCAAGGTTGTGTGCACAGCGTTGTCAGTGGAACATGGTGGGACGCGATAATGCCCTGAGGCTGCCAGTCAGTCTGAGTGCTTGTCGAGTCCTGGGGGTCTACTATGGCGATTATTTTCAATCTTAATCTGGGATTAAAGGTGTAACCAACGGTTCGGAATCCACTATAATCAAGAGGTTCTCCCTGTCAGTCAACTCCCCTTCTCTCTGAGGTGAAGGTGTCTGCCCTTAGGTTGCCTCAAGTAAAGAAACAGACTCACTCCCCCCACTTGGCGGACAGGGTTGCTTAAAAGCAGAAATGCTGAAAGCAGGCGTTGGAAAACAATCTAACAAAACGGTTCACACGGGCGTTCGGCCCCGGCGTCACACGCTGACAAATTTGTCATTGGAGCAAATTGATTGGTGCATTATCCCTGAGTCTGGATCAGAAATCTTTTGAAGCAGACTTTGCTATTTTGCACAAACCCTGTCGCGTTCCCATCGTTGGTGTGTAACGGGCCTCAGCTACCTATAGCCAATAATATTCAAAAGATGGTGCTCTCAGATGCTAGTAGCCTCTGCCTCCTCGGTATTGTGTTCTGTTCATATTTATGGAAGGCCCGGTAGTGACTTATTCTTTTATTTAGGCGCGGTTTCCACCGACCTGCTAGTGCTAATTACAAATACGGTGACGTGGTAACAGACATTCAAGACTTAGGCGGGGTTTCCACCGACCTCGCATTGCAGAATGCAAATGACATTGACGGAAATGTTTGTTTTACTCTATGCCATAGTTAAAATTGATCAATGATCATACAGTAAAATCACAAACAAACAAACTAAAATTAAAATATGGCTTCATGGGATATGTTAAGTACAAGCATTTTAATAGATTTCTATAAAAAGAAAAATTCAAATTTCCGTCAATGTAATTTTCATTCTGCAATGCGAGGTCGGTGGAAACCCCGCCTAAGTCTTGAATGTCTGTTACCACGTCACCGTATTTGTATTTAGCACTAGCAGGTCGGTGGAAACCCCGCCTTATGATAATATGCTACTTGGTGCATTTTTTTAATAGCTTGTCGAGTCTTGTTGAACCTCGTTTCATTATATTTGTAATGTTTTTGTTGAACTAGACGTGGTCCCATACTTTGGAGGAAACCCGTGCTCCTCTTTACTTAAAAGCTGTTTTCACTCCCAATAACAAAGGTGTCTACTACTGTATTTCCCTTGTTAGTGTCAGGGTGACAAGGAATTCATGCATAATCTATAGTTCGCACGATTTTTGCTTGAGCTTGAGCAATATGGAAGTTACATTGAAGGAGGGAACCTCCTAATTATAGTGGATTCCGAGCCATTTGGCTTCAGGCCTTCAGCCACTCACATGAATAATTATTTCTGTTGTTTCCAACGCCTGCTTCCAGCATTTCTGCTTTAAGCAACCCTGTCAGCCTGGCGGGGGGAGTGAGTCTGTTTGTTAACTTGAGGCACCCTAAGGGCAGACTCCATCACCTCGGGGGAAAGGTGGGTTGACTGACAGGGTGTACCTCCTGATTATAGTGGATTCCGAATCACTTGGGAGACATGGTGATGTACAGCCCGTAGGAAAGTGGCAGCCCGAAATGTAATACTTTTTATTTGTTATTTAATTAACTAAGCATGTTCGTTATTAAAGATTTGGCTTATCAAAGTTGTAGAAGACTGCTTCATGCATCACATAATAAGGTATTTTTAGTTTTCGAAATTGTAGTTTTTTTATAAAATCGATTATGCGTGAAAAGTTATTGTTTATAAAATATGTGCATGTTTCTGAAAAAACTACAATTTGGCAAATTGAAAATATCTTATAATATGTTGCATAAAGTAGTCTTCTACAACTTTGGTGAGCCAAATCTGTAATAACATGCTTAGTTAATTAAATAAAAAATAAAAAGTATTAAATTTCGAGCTGCCAATTTCCTACGGGCTGTGCACTCTTAAATCGGTGGTGACCAGGACTCGACACGCTGACAAACTGACTGGTATAGTCTCAGCGTGTTACCATGTCACACCATTTTCCCCTGCCAACGCTGTGCACGCTACCAAGTTTGCCGCAGTTTGAAACATGTACTGCTCTCATGGAATCAACATGGAAAGGCCGTTGGCATAATTGTTTCTAATTAAACAGAAGTAAATAGGTGATGGAATGGGACCCGTGACTTCCTTTGCGAGAGTGCTGATCGTTATCCATCACACTGCGATAGCACAGTCCTTCATAGAGAGGGGTCTCGGATTAGTGACGCACCAGATCTTATCTAGTCAATACATTTTCTATGAGCTACCGTTCCTAATAATAATAATAATAATGATGGAATGGGAATACAAACTCAAGTGGGTTTCTTAGACAAAGTTAATTTCTTAACGATTAGTTTTGTTTTACTAATTCGGGTTGTTTTTCCTAATAATGTTTGCCGTATAATATTTTTGTCAATTTCAGGTGCGCGCTGCTGTGAATAGTGAGAAAACGGCCACATTAAGTGCCGCGAACAGTCTGCTAAGCTTAGGGAATCAAACAAATCAAATTAACGAGCCTATCGAGGCTCTGCTAGAAAAGCATTGGGACATGGGCTCGGCTCTTGTCATGGATCAAGCTCAACATTTCGATAGTAAGTAAACTAAATAAAAACCGGGTTAACCGCCAAAAACCAAAATTAGTTTTATTCCTTAAGTATGATCCAAGTGAAATGGCCAATGTCCTGAAAACGGCGCCAAGCGACAGTGGCAAAATTGTAGTTGCAGTTGGTAGATAGATGGCAAGTGTGTCATATCATGTCATGCACTATGGCATAGAGAAATCGTGATAACTCAAAATAATGATTTTGGCGATTAGCCTGGTTTTTATTTTCACGCTTCACTTACTGCTGGATATTTTGTTGTGTGTACACTTACTTCGGTAGTACCCATTATCCCTTCATATATCTCGGAAATAAGTGGGAACGACACACGTCGTTAAGAGTCAACCAACTACCATGTCAATTAATGAACTTTACTTGGGGAACAGTCTTCTACAACTTGAATAGTCTAAATTTGTAAAAACTTGCTTATAGTAGGGGAGCCTAAGCGGGGATTTCGGGATTTACTCGAGCCCGTCAGATTAAGGTATGGTACGTTCATTACATGCTAATTAGTGTATACAGTATTTCACTAATCTGAGCATATGAGAGTGACCTAAAGAAACGGGAGGGCTACAAAGTTGTTAGGATAATTTAATCATTAAAGTCAATCTGTAGATACCATGGTAGAGATGCTGCTGTTATCCATTTGCTTTGTGTCTCCGAACAGTTGAATGATACAAGGCCAAATTTAACATAAATATCGATTGATCAAACCAGGAAGTATTAAAAAGTTGCTTTCCTCTCATTTAATTTATAGTTGCTATTCTAAAAGTTGACTCTGATTTTGCAACTACCCATTTGATGAATGCCGTAAATGAAAAATTTCTCAATGAGTCACCGGCGTGCGAATTGTCCGTGTGTATCGGACTCAATTTTACGAATTTTACTTCTCTTTGAAGTGATAGTACTGAAATGGTGGTATTTTGATTTGCAGTTGCGTCGCTGCTATCGTGCCTCCATCAGCTGAAGAATGACAACATCGTACTGGAAGAGAAAGTGACCGCGTTGACTGCCCGACGCGACAGACTTCTGGCCATAAATGCTCGAATCAACGGACCTCTCAACCTTAATCCACTCCCAACAACAGGTACTAGTATATTATCCTGTAGTGATGTGTAACTCCAGACGGAATAAATAAATAAGGACTTTTTTTGTTCTATTACTAAGCCAACCTAGCGGAGTTAGGGCTATAAAGCCCTCTCTTACACTCAACTAGGGAGACCCGGGACCGCCTGCTTTACATGCCTTCCGAAGCATGGCCATAAAATGTAGCCAGTGTGGAACTCGAACCAACAACCTTTCAGGTGAAAGTCAGAGTCCGTACCACTACTCTACATGTCTTGAATGAGTTCCTGAATGCGGAGCTCTCGTACAGGTTCTTTTCATTTTTGGTTATGCCAGGCATTTTATAAACACTCACCTACTCACTCAACACGAAAAACGTAATGGACATTTCCCTTTTCTGAGGGATAATAGCACATAAAAATTACCAATAAAATCAATTTGGATTAAAATTGGTTTTAACTTCTAAAAATAATAAGAATAACTATGCGCAGTACCCTTTTACTTTTAGCGCAAGACAGTCCATTCACAGTCTTCTGCTTGTTATTGTTGGGGTCTCTAGTGGGGGATGGTTGCAACCAATTGCTGTTCATTGTTTATAATTATATGCTAGACATAGGTAGAGCATTTGAGTCCAATATAATGAATAAAGATCGCCTAATATAAAGACGTTTTTCATTAATTCATTCATTCATAAAACATATGCCTGTCTTCTTGTTTACAAACGTGCCGATTAGTTTGCTAGGCGTAGGTTGCTTGGCTCTTACTGCAGCCGTTGACCTATTATTGTAGCTCGATTCACCTCCATTACCACCTAGGTCCCGTCGGCCGTTTTTTCCGATTCTAGCTGAAGTAGTCCCTGGACTAGGAGTATCTTATTTCTCTCAGCCTTCCCCATAACGGCGCCGCCATTGCATGTGCTTGTCACATCCGAATGGTAGGCTGTTTCGTCCTCCTCCCCAAACAAGTCTGGATTAGTTTATCCCTTTATGTTTGTGCTACGCATGCTGGTTTACCACTAACGAGTCGTCTGCTTGTCTCCAGCGCCGACATCGGAGGCTCATGAGGTGTCTGTGACAGCGTTGCAGAGACCGCCTCAGGTGCGGATGGAGAACGGCATCGGGCATGCCACTGACGCCTCCCACAACTATGTACAAAACCTTCATAACCGCGGGCAGCAGCAGCAGCCCAGCCCGACGTTGCGACCGGCTGGCATGGTGACCGTGTACTCGAACCAACAGGCCAGGCGGCCTGTCGTGTCCTCGTACCCAGCATATCCTGGTCAGCAGATGCCTTCTGCCAATAATCCTTCCGTAAGTACTCAAACTAAGGACGGGGCCCACCATTCATAGCGATGGCTTGGCATCAAATTCTGGACGGCACTCCCATGTTCCAATGCAAAACGATGCCGTCATACGAAAACTTTCGAAGCGTTGGAGGGCCCAACTTGTACTGCGAAAATTGAACTCGCAAAGTACTTCAATTATATATATATATATATACTTGGTTAGGTGATGAAGCAGTAGAATATAGGCTGATAAGCCGTGGTCGCTCTGAAAGCGTGCTTCCAAACGTTTCGTCAACATCTGCTGTGGCACTGGCTCCACAGCAACTTCTGGACGGCGGTTGTTGCGGTGAGCAGATGTTGACGAAACGTTTGGAAGTACATTACACTTTTAGGTCAACCACGGCCTAAGTGAGACCCGGCTAAGTAAAATATTCGTTTTCTTTCTTGCAGATGGGTGTAAGACGAGACGACCATAATCAGCAAATGTAGCAGATAATAGAAAATGTGCTTGATCTAGGATTATTATAACTATAACTCATAAGTAGTCCAAGAAATTTACCTAGAGACTGTTACAATTTTTCTTATGTGACTTGCAGTAAGTGCTGAATTTTGATAATTTTTGTACATTGACTGCTTACAGCTGTCATTATTTCGATTAATCATTAGGTTTTTAGTTGATCGATTTATTTTACAAAAAAATTGAAATGGTTGAGGGGAATCCTCTTAGAGTGGCTCCCAGTATCCGAAAGAATCCGCCATGTTTTTCGGCCTACTCCAATGTGGCCTGACTTCCTTATAAATAAATAAATATTGAATTTTTGTTATATTACTGAGCCGACCTAGCGGAGTTAGGGCTATAAAGCCCTCTCTTACACTCAACTAGGAAAGCCTGTAACCGCCTCCATGGCCAGAAAATGTAGCCAGTCCCTCGGATTTCACCTCCCGTAGTTTCACCCACAACAGTGGGGACCAGGCGCGGATTAAGAACGTTTTTAGGGGGGTTTCGACAATAAAAATTAAACTATTTGCTTTCCTTAGACCCCTAATACCATGATCGTTTGCCTCGATAAAAAAGGCAGTCAAAATGTGGATACCTAATAATAAGGTAATTAGTTAAATAAAAATTTTGGAACGTTAAATCTTTGAAAAAAATTCATTAAAACAAAGTAATTTCCAGGATTTTTTTTTTTTTTTGGGGGGGGGGGGGTCACCTTATATTACAATATATTTGGTAAAGGTTCAGCTTAGCTACCCCGACTGCGTATTTAGAGCCAGCGGATGATTAATAAACAATTGTAGTACTTATAATACTAGTATTTACAGGTCGTTATCGAATACCCGCACTTTGTTGTCTTTCGCAATTTTTTTGGCTCTTTATCAGGTAGCAATGGGTCCTTGCCTGACCAATCGAATCATCAGAATTTGACGCCATGACTGGATTTCTAAACTATTTTGGTTTCCTTGAGACATTTACCTTTCATGCAACCACGACCACGATGCCTTCCTTCATTGTTTATTCAAAAAACCACAAATTGTAGTCGCATGGAAGGAAAAATACTCATGGCAAAATAATGCCTATTCAAAAATAATTCAATATAGATTTGCATTCGTTTGGGACATTTACCTTCCATTTGTAAACAAAAATATCACCGTACTGCAACTTTCAATAATAAAAAAGTACATTTTTGCTTTCATGTAACTAAGAAACTATTCTTGACCGACCTTTAATTTTTTCACAAAGGACTTCTTTTGATCTAAGGAGTCGACAGGTAATAAAATTTTACTATTTTTTTAGGGGTAGCTAAACTGAACCTTTACTGTATACAGTATGTATTTTATTGTCCATTGTGAAAATAAATACGTATTTTGACTTCAAAAAAAGAAATGGAAGAGAAAGATGATGCTTGTTACAAATGCTATTGTATGATTTAGCTTTACCGTCTGGCGTAAATCATTAATGATTGATCAAAATAAGCAGAACTGTATGCTTAATATTAATATAAAGGTGACTTAATTTTTGTCATTTTTAGTTTCTAATAATGGTTGCATAGTTAATTTTGACGAACTCTTCGTTAGCAAAACAAATTCTTTGTACTAAGAGTGATCGGGTCTGACTCCCTGTGTATAGCCAAATTTTGCCTTCCTTATGTTAACTATAAAACCCAAACGTTGTTCATCAGTGTGTAATCTTGACTACTGTAAATTATTAATTTTTTTCTACTCCACACTTCAAGTACCTACTCACCAAACAAATATTTTTTGTTATGTAACTTGAAGATCCTACGTTTGGTTTTCAGGTATTTTTTATTTAAATTATTTACGGTATTGTTATTTGAAAGCCTTTATCATCCCTGGTGATATTTTCGTCTTTCTTTTTGACTGATTCAAGTTGCAAATGCCAAGGTCTTAGCTAGTGGTAGAGTAAGATTTGTGGCTAAGAGATTAATACAATTTGTTTGAGGTGGGTTCGTCTAAAAAGTGCGGGTAGTTACCCCTCCTCCCCTAACCTATTTCTTATTGCATACTTGGCATACATCCCATCAAAGCAGCATAAGAAGACACGATTTGTTCTATTTTTTTTTTTTTTATAATTTACACCATTTCCTTTTATCTAGAAAAAATTCCACACTGGACGCCTCAGAAGCTAATTTTATTTTGTGTGTTTCAGTGTTCTGTAACTAATTTTGTGCTATAATATAATTATAGCTTTTGTATTTAGACTGTTTAGACAGATAGGAAATTTCTGGTGAATCGTGAAACTGAATCGTGTACAACTGGAGACTTTGGGTGAAAAGATTTTCATTTTGCATAATGTGAATATATCGAAATTTTCTATTAATCGCATTGATTTCTTGCTTTTATAGGACCAACCCGGGTTTTAGGGAGATTCATCTACCTATTGAGATGGCGACCAATGTTTGACTTCCGGAAAATTTCACATCTTTTCATTTCATGACCCCCTGAGCCTAAAAACACACTCCGTTCAAAATGTTATATACAGTATAAATGTGTGTGTGAATGTACAGTAGATGGTAGCGAATGTGAATTAGTATGTCTGTTATCTTGAATGAAAGGTATGACTGATATACTGCATGAATGTAGTTTATAAAAATATATTTCAATCAAACTATATCGTTGTTATGTACAGTTAGGTGTAAGAGAGGGCCATAGGCCCTAATCTCGCTGTATCTATACATATTTTTTTTAATAAAGACTTTATTATTATTATTATTATTATATATACTGTATATTATAGATATTTTAGGAAACACTTATTATCAGATTTTGATGAAACTTGGCACAAAAATTGATCATACAAATGTCTTGATCGAGTTCGTTAACCAGCTAGATCCACTATTTAGTTACAAGATGGCGGCCGATTGAAACCTTGTATAATTCATATCTCAGTTAATATTGGTCGCAGAGGAATGAATTAAAATCTGACTGAAAGCCCGTATTATTATCTAAAATAATGTTTATTGGCACTTTTTACGACAAAGCAACCATTTTAAGATGGCGTCCAGTCAAAGTGAAAATAATTTGATAAGTAAAAGTTCATAGTCTGCATTGTGGTTCGAAATTTGGAACAAAAGAGTGTTTTGCATGTTGATGAAATAATGAAGTATTTTTATTTTTTATTACATACATAACGTAGGTAGCGTAGAGGAAAAGCAGGGTCTGTGGAATCTCCCTACACTTGATCAGCCAGAGCTGAAAGGAATTTTTGTTTTTTTCTGAATCTCACCTGAAAATCTAGCACGTACAGGAACTTTTAAGGCACCTAAATCCCATTTATATTTGTATATATGGGCATACCTGAACCATTAAAAAAGTTTTTTCTTCTAACGCCTGCTTTCAGCATTTCTGCTTTAAGCAACCCTGTCAGCCTGGTGGGGGGGTGTGAGTCTGGGTATTAACTTAGGCACTCTATAGGCAGACTTCTTCACCTCGGGGAGAAGACTGGCAGGGTGGACCTCCCGATTATAGTGGATTCCGAACCACTTGGGGAAGATGGTAAAGGCACACGATTAAATCGGAGGTGACAAGGACTCGCCACGCACGTAGACTAACTGTTAAGGTCTCAGCGCGTTATCATGTTCCCCTGTCAACGCTGTGCACACTGCCAAGTTTGCCGCAGTTTGAAACACGCTCTGCTCTCGTGCATTCAACTTGGTAAGGCCGTTGGCAACCATTAAAAAAAAATAAAAAACACTTAAATAATTGTTCAACAGTTAAATGTAATGTGAAATTGCAGAAGGCAGAAAGAGAAATAAAGACGACAGCACACAACCTTAGTTGAGCATAAGTAGATAAATTGCTATTCAAACAACTTAAATTTATTTAACTAACTTATTAGCCAAGCCACACATGAAATCAGGAGCTTAATTAACCTATCACTAAATGTTAGGTACCTATTAAAATGTCAAATTTCTGCAGAAAAGTCGGCAAATTGCTGAACTGTATCGTATGTAAAAATATATTGTGCTGACAAAAATAAAACAAAAATAATATCCTGTAGCCTATCTGTGTTACCAGTGCCAAATTCTGGCATAAAGAAATTACCCCGCAATCGAAGATTAATCAAAATAAATAATAATAAAAATGAAACATGTCTGTGCTTAGTATACGACGACATAAGACTGACAGGCTAGGATGATATGTTAAACTATGCACTTAGATTTTCAGTTTACATGTCTAAAACACGACATTTTTTGCTTTTCAGAAATTTACTAAAACTTGTAAATTTTAGAAACAAATAGGTACGGTGCCATGAAGTCCCTGGAGATAGTTTGATTTCGCATTAAAATTTGTTTCCTTACTGTTCGTATGATTGATTGACCCCTTTAAGCTACGGTACCTACCTTAAACCAATTATTTAAATATTATTTAGGTTGCTCCTTATAAACCAGTGAATAAGTTAATTGCCGTATAGGTTGGCAGAAATAAGGCTGGGTTCGTCCGAATAATTCTGCAGAGTAGGGTTGGTAACAGATACTCGTATTATTGGACGAGTAAGGCATGAATTACTTTAGGCTGTCCACCGGAGAGCTGGCACATTTGCTTTCGGCCAAATATCTCATATGAGTGATATGTCATTGAAAAAATGTATGTCTCATCTCGCGTAGGGCCTATGCAGAACTTATTTCTAGGTCCCCCTACTAAGGCGCCTAGAAGCACCACCTGTTTAACTTAGCTTTCACTAGTGTTGGTTTTTGTATGGCAAGTGGAATACAACGGAGAAGTTACTGGACTCCACTAGGCCTATATTCTTTTATTTCTTTATATTTTATTATTTTCCAATGCATGAGGAATGTCTGCAGTAAATCACTTAGGTACATTTTTAATCCCAGATTAAGATTAAAAATTCTGTTAACATTTAGATCATGGCATCCAGCATTAAACAAGACTAAACAAAGAAAATGACGTCATCCGGAAATCAGGTTGAGATAGCATAGAGACAATCAGTTGCGAGGAAGGCTCCGCCTCCACCCCCCCCCCCCCCCCCCGCAGCTTGGTATAAATATCAGTGCAAATCCCCTTGTCGGGCTTGTCCAAACAGTAGCTGCTCAGCCACAGAATAAGGATAGAAGCCTCTGAGATACAATCTTAGAAGCCTACGCAGTACCTCTGAGGCTCTGAATATGTCCGACCGCAGATTACGATTACCGGCAAGTCCACCTGCACCACATTGGTCTCGCCGTTGACTACACCTGCCCGTTATGCAACATCGGATGCATAGACGAGGATCACCTGCGTTAACCCATCCTACCCACGACACTACTAATCGCTACTGGGAAGCTCGGCGTCGAATGGCTGAACAGCTGCGGAGGGGCGTTGCGCCGTTGGATAAAGTAAAGTCAGTAGGCTATGTCAGTCCGCAGATTGACGAAACATTTGGAAGTATGCTTTCAGAACGACCACAGCCTATCATCCCGGATTCTACTGCTTCATCACGTAACTCGATCCGCCCGTGAAAGCCCTTGTAATTATTTATTATTATTTATTAACGGGCATGTTTTCACCAAGTTCGGTTACGAACCCATGAAGCTGTAAATTAGTGGACAGCACCTGGAAAAGGCGAGGCACTACCATCAAGCTGCTGGAAGTCATGTGAGTCAAATCGGCCGTCACACCGATTAGGTGTTTTAATGCAGGATTATTGGGATGAACCCTAATAAAGGGATTTACATACAATACATAGCTTAGTGGCAATAAGTTATAAGTTTGTTAAATAATTACAAAATACAGAAGCACCTACCTACATACCCTAATTTACAAAATGCTCAAAAACTCGTGCTACCACTAGAATACTATGTGTTGAGTTAAACTCTATATCCGAATCTATTTCAGACAAAAATAGTTAAGTGGATGCGAAACTTGAAAAAGACGGTGATTCCACCAACGCCAATAGTGATATTAAATGTTTTTGACGTGGTAGTAGACATTTTTTTTTTTTTTAATTAATTGGGGTACAGGTGTTACCTGTGTGCACTTAAGCCTATTGGGCCTATTGTGCCCTTTTTAGACAATATAAAAATGTCTGCTACCACGTCAAAAAACATTTAATATCACTATTGACGTTGGTGGAATCCCCGCCAAACCAAAACGGGCGAAGATAGTCGAACAGCTTCCTTTGGCCATGATTTATAGGCCCGGTACACGGACGATTCTCGGCTTTCTCGCAGTCGCGATTAGCCGAGCCGACGTATTTTCCATTGTGGAGGTAGGGCTTGTCGAATCTCCAATGGTCGGTGCAAAACCACAGAAATGTTTCTATGTTCTGGCGTATATAGGGGAAAACCTTCATCGACAAGAAATCTTCTGCTATCCCATGACTGGGAAAGACGTCGGCAAATCTTGACTACGAAAATGGTCCTTGTGTACCGGGCCTTATTAAATCTTGACTTTTATGTAACGTAGGTACTGCTACACATACACATTTAATGGACAACTTTCCTGTAGAAAAAAACTGTCAAAATGCCTTCCTCTGTGATCCCAGATCAATTCCCACAAAAAAACACCCATGATTAACTTACGCAGAGGGGTTTTTATTTATTTCAATCATTTGAATTATAATGAAATATGAATTAGCTGTTATCGGACCATTAGACTGTCATTTGGGTGTAAATTTGCTGTAAATTCAATTTTTGGCGGGAAAGAATGCTCCACAGAATGCTCTACCCAAGCCAACTGATCAGCAATCACAGCAAGGATTCTCCATACGTTAATCATGGGCGTTACATTTGGAATTGACTCCAAATCACAGCAGGTAATAATACCTAATAACAGGAATGTTCTCCATTATTGAAAAATACATGCAGTTACTGCATGTATTTTTCATGCATTGCAGTAAGTTACCACTTTAAAATAAACTCGTTATTGTCCAAATTTAGCATTCAATGAAAAAAACCCAATTTTCTGAATATTTGATAAACCGAATGGGGTCCGGTCTCAAGAGATTCGAAAAATTTGATTACTGCTTCAGGCTGACTTGATTTTGTATTATTGTTATTATTTTTACTGCGTATAGGGTAAACGTAAAGTTGTAAAGTTAGACAAGCATATCGCATCATACATAAGTAAAATATTTAGTAAAGAGAAACACACCTTTCATGGAATTAATATCAATTAAAAAATTTTTAAAGAGTTGAGAATGAAATGTTTCAATGTTCAATTGTAGACTGTCGAATAGATAATATTTAGGCCCTCAGGAATTATGTATTCGAAGAAAAACGACGCTTAAAAATTCAAACAACCTATGCAATATATTTTAATTGTAAACAAACCTTAGCATCCTCAATAAATTAGCTACCAAAAAAGTACGATAAATGCTGCAAATTATAATTAACAATGTCAAACAATTCTTCTATCGTTCAATAGGTTTAGAAAGGGGCTGAAATCGGGCTAGCAATATCAAAATATACACGCATGAAACCAGTCAACTTATCTGACAGATAAGCCATATGAAATCGGTGTATAAGCACCGATCTGGAATGATTTTCATGTGAGCTGCGGGCCTACTATGCCGTTTAGTATTAACTTATTCCTGGGGTTAAAAATGTAAACAAGATGGTTTTATAATGGGAAGTACTATTCAACATTTTGTTTACATTTTTCACCCCAAGAATAAGCTAATACTAAACGGCACAATAGGCCCGCAGTAGGGCTAAAACTTGTGATAAGTCTTCATATACAGTAAATCCTCCATTAAGGGATAATTTTCCTCATTTTTAGTCAACAAAGGTTGGCCTGAGTTATTTTTATAAAATTAATTAATATTTTGATCCACCACAAACCTATCAGAATAGTTGCTTGATGGCTTCATAAAAAATACAAGCTTTCGCAGTAAATTGCATTTTCTCGATTGAAATTTTATTACCCTCAAAAACATCATACATCCAGATTTCATTGAAGTTCGCGGGGCAAATAGTCTGTGTCTGCAGAAATTTTTTTCATTGTGTCTACAAAAGAGATGGTTGTAGCCATGGATTGAGGAATTAATTAATTTCACATAAGAAACCTACCGCTCTTTGTTTACAAATAATTTGGAACATTTACCTGAATGCATCTGACTAAATTTTTTCCTGTTTCAGCCTCTTAATACACCTATTATCGTCAGTCTTCTTACAATCATTCTTTCATTTACGTGATCATTATTTAATTGTTTATTATACAATACGGTGAATACAACCACCTTTCTTACAATACAATATTGATAGATCTAATTAGAAAAATGAATTTTCAAGGTAAAAGTTAACTACGTTCAAGAACTTTTGAATAATTAGAACACTAAATAAGGCTTTCTGAAACTTAATTTCATAGCCCAGCAATGAAACTCATTCTAAAATCACAGGCCAAGAGATAGATTTTTCATAATCTTACGATGCTTAAATTGTTTTCAAACAATTACTAGTAGATAAACTAGTTTCTATAGTAATTAAGGCGTTGCCCTCCTTGTTGTCAATCATTTTTCAACTACGCGTAAAACTACGGTTACAGGGCGGCCAAAGGTTTTTAGGATTCGGAAACTACAATACAAGAATGTTCGGTTTCAACTGATTCCATTGGCCGTGTCGCTCATTTTAAATACTATTTATATGCTTATATACGGTACCTACGTAATAGTCTTCGTCCATAATGATCGTTTACTTGAGTACAGTTAACGTCAAACAATTAAATAGAAATCAACACAACCGGTTTTGGCTCAAGCAATAGTCTCACCAAAAGATACAAATTAAAAATGCAAGCAAACTAAGTTGATTTGAACTTGCATACTTTTGTGTTTTTTAGTTTTTGCTGGCACGAAACTGGTTTTGTTGATTTGTATTTAATTATATAAAGTAAAACTGTGCTAAAATATAAGTTCAAAATGGATGATTATTTATGTACATCATAGAATATTTTAATCTCAGCGAAAAAATGAAATGAATGCACAAAGAGAAAATAGGAGTTCTATCTTCTGAATACTTTTAGATAACTTTGGAATGTGTCAAGTTATTAGTTACCGCAAGGCAAGTATGACCCTATTTAATTAAACAAAATCCATAATTTTATTAAATTCAAGCCAATTTAGAATTCGAAATTTTGTACTGGTAGGCCCTAACGATAGGAGTACCATATGCAAATGTCAGTCACTATTCTGCTACAGTCAAAAAGAAAAATGGATGAAGTAGTCTATTTTAGTCACCAATCCAAAGATGTAAAAAATGAATGTTGGCAACGATGTGGTTTAACTGCATTATGTAAAAAATGTAGGTATTTTCCTGATTAATGATAACAGCCAATGGAATCAGTTTATGCTACGTTATATTGTACATGGCAGTCATTTCGGTACTATTTAGTTTTAAAAGTTAGTTCTCCCCGACTACAGAAAATATTGCTAATTTTATAGCCCTACATTTGAAATTGGTGTCAAACTATCTGTATTGATAATAATTTCACTTATTTATGTGGACTTTGAATATAAACTATGTACCTAGGGCAAACAAAGTTCTTTCTTTTAGGTCATTATAATTCTGACGCCAAGTTCATAATACAATAACTAAGATTTCTTTTCATTAGAATATCTAAATCCTACCTTAAGAGGATGCTACCCGTAGTCATTGATCCCCCTGGATCACCCCAAAATAGGTTGGTTTATATTTATATACTTGACTTGACTTATGGTGGTTCCATCGGCCCGTGAGGACCTCTCGCCTGTCGCACCAAGCCCCTCCAAAGCGCGCGATTCTCCGCTAACTCCCTCCATGTGTCGAAATAGATGCTGCAGGCTCTCAAATCCTCGGAGAGCTGGTTCGACCATCTCTTCCTAGGTCGCCCCTGTGGTCGGTTGCCTGCTGGTTGGGCTTGCCACACCCTAGCCGCGGCCCTGGTCGACGGCATCCTTGAAAGGTGACCGGTCCATTGGAGTCTCCGTGCTCTTAGTTTCTCGGTGACGCTCGGCGAGTTAAAGAGAGTTCGAAGCTCTTCGTTTGTTCTTATTCGCCATTGCCCGTTCTCTATAATCCCTCCGAAGACTCGTCTGAGGATCCTACTTTCAAAGACTTCCAACATCTGGTTGTCCCTTCATTTCACCACCCAGGCTTCCCCACCACATAGTAAGACCGGCCTAGTGAGCGTTTTGTAGAGTCTTATCTTAGTTGCTCTTGATATAAGCCTGGATGTAATTAGGCTCCTTATTTGGAAATAGGCAATATTAGCGGCTTTGATTCTGCTCTTGATGTCTACCGTTATTTCGTTCCTCTCGGTTACTATGGATCCAAGGTATCGGAAGACTTCCACTCCCTCGAAGGTAAGATCTCCCGCTGTAACCTGTAGTGGTTGTTGCGGAGGGGTTCTGCACAATCTCAGGTACTTTGTTTTTTCGGCGTTGATTTTCAGCCCAATTGGTTTCGCTGCCTCTGCGATCGCCTTCACCATCTCTTCGGCGTCTTCTAGGGCATCGGCCAGGATGTTCAGGTCGTCGGCGTATCCTAGTGCCTTCACTGGTTCTTCTGCTCTTAGGGTAGTTACACCAGCGCTTCTTCCCACTGCTTGCCTCATTATTTTTTCCAGAACCAGGTTGAATAGCAATGGTGATAGCCCATCTCCTTGTTTCACTCCAGTTTCCACTTCGAAAGAATCCGATAGGGCACCTTCCGCCACCACTCGAGCACGGGATCCTGCTACGCACACTTTTATCATAGCAATGAGCTTTGAGGGTATTCCAAATTCATGCAGTGTCTTCCACATTTTCATCCCGTTTATGCAGTCGTATGCTTTAAAAAAGTCGATGAAAATATTGTGGACAGTAAGATTGTATTCCCAGCATTTTTCGAAAAGTATGCGCAGCGTGAAGAGCTGGTCGGTTGTTGACCTATTTTTTCTAAAACCAGCTTGGTATTCTCCAACTATCTCCTCGGCATATGGGGACATCCTCACCAAGAGGAGGTTCGAAAGAGCTTTGTATCCAATGGTTAGTAATGAGATGCCTCTATATTTATAAAAGTCTATGAAAACCCTTATACCAAAAATCGTACGATAGACAAGAGCAAACTGTTTTAGACGGTACCTGGGCAACTATATATATACTGTACATATATATAGTTTCCCGAACGACACTGCTGCACACCAAACCAACCCCATTCAAAACCATAGCATTATTGGTCTCGTCAATTTGTAGAGAAATATTTAATCCACCATATTATAAGGTGTTTTTCATTTCTTTTGCTATTTATATTGTTAATTCTTGTCACCTATCAGTTTCATAGAAAAACTCCTGCACCAAAACTAAAACATTCCTCGTAGTACCATGAATGAAATAGTCCTCTACCAAATATTTTAGCTTAAGAGGACATGCTACGTAGAAAATTAGCACCCCGTATCTTGTTGTTTCTATTGACTTTTTAATTAATTAACAAAGCAAGTTATTAAAAATTTGGCTCATGTAAGTTGTAGAAGACTACTTCATGACTCATATAATAGGAAATATTAAATTTTTGGTACCTTAGCTCTTTCATAAAAACCAGAGCGGACTAAAATTTCGCGTAATCTGGGATTTTTGGAAAAAGTAAAAATACCCGATTAAATGATGCACGAAGAAGTAGTCTTCTACAACTTAGATGAGCCAAATTTTTAATAACTTGCTGAGTTAATGAAATAAAAAATGAAAAGTATTTAATTTTGGGTGTCAATTTTCTACATATCCTCTTAAGTATTAAATTAAATAACAAATATACACCAACTTATTTTGGGGTGATCCAGAGGTGGCCAATGTCAACTTCCCCTTAAATGAAACAATTTGAATAATACTCATCTCATTTAGTTTTTAAATACAAAAAGTAACCATTCTCTAAGTTACAATTTTATAACGAAGAAACTTAACAAATTTATTCACGCCTATTTAAAATGTCTTTTAAATATATTATTATTTTCTTACATCATATACACTTACGTCCATTCAATTGAAAGAGAGATTTTTACACACTATAACAATTTCTATCTAGTTCATTGAATTTCGCGTTATAGTAGGTCTAAAACCTTTACTAAAGAGAATTGTCTACAATACGAAATCACAATGAGCATCATAGTGACCTACGACTCCCGACGAAGTATATTTAAAAAGCCAAAGAAGCGCTGTGTTTTTGGTTCACTGCGAAACTCGCTAGAACTGTCTCAGCAGAGAGTAAAACTTTTGAGAGTAAAACACCTTGAGAATTGTCCGAATCATAACTTATTAATTACAGCACGAGAAATATCAATTAATTAGTAAGGATATGAGAGAACATTAGGTTAACCCTTATATTAAAGCAAGAACTGTTTTATTTTTGTCACACGGAGACAATTCCAGCGTCTTTCAGTTGAAAGAAACAGCCCATGTATGAATTGTTGGGAATGTTCATGAGTGGAATCCAAGCTATCTTGAAATATTCAATAACGTTACAGTCAAATATTTAGTACATCAGGGATGTCGTATGTTTGGAGTTAGGCCCTACGTGGTTAAGTTTGGAGCGAAATTTGAGTCAAGCTGGTGATTTATCCGTCCAAAAAGGCTCATGAGTGGAATCCATGCTATCTTGGCCATCTTGAAATATTCAATAACGTTACAGTCAAATATTTAGTACATCAGGGATGTCGTATGTTTGGAGTTAAGTGGTTAGGTTTGGAGCGAAATTTGAGTCATGCTGGTAATTTATCCGCCCAAAAAGGAAAATCTAACTGAAAATTTTCATGAAATCTATAAGGGATATGTTTTACAGTACATGGTATATATTATTGTATTCTGTGATGGTTCCACTCACCAACAATCCTTAAAGATGTTTCTTCCAGTAGCCACCATTACAAGTCAAAATATTATTCTTGTTCCAATGAACAAACATCATGTAATAAAAAAACTTATAGAAGCTCACAATTATCCAATTTATTAACGGTTTCATTATAATGATGTAAATTTAAAAACCAACTGAAGAAGGAAAATATTTTTTTTTTTTTTTAATGATTGGCTGAATTTTTTGGTAATCAAGCCAACCCTTTCAAGACATACAGTATATAATTAGTGAAAGATCCCCTAAATTCTTCATTCAACCTTCAATATGCCCTTGTAATGGAGGCTATTCCCAATTAAAAAATTAAATTGCCAAAAAGAAGCGCATTTAAATTCCTACCATGAGGAGGCATTGTGCAAGCGACGATGGATGATGGTGCAAAAGGTGTCATGTTATAGTAGGATGTTAACACGGTCAAAGCTAGTTGCCTGTCTTCTTAAAGGACCAAGATGACTTGATATTTTTGAAATAGACAGTGGAGTGACACTAAAATCGCTTTTTACAGCTACTCACTACTTGGGAAACCATTTGTAGATACTCCATGAGGTAAACTTAGGAACAAAAATTTCACGTTTCTTTAATACCGGTTAGCATGAAAATTGTTGTAAGGCTGATATAGAATTTAAAACGAACGTAATGATGTCCCATAAAACTTATCTCTAAATCAGGCCTTAGTGTTTGTCAAGATTTACTGACCATGGCGAGTTAAGATCTTGGATTAAAAGGATTACTCTTAGAAAACGGAATAAGCTTTGACCGAGTCATGATCCAGCCAGGGTTTTTAGACAAGCGTGGGCTCATCTTCGCGGCTTTCACCAGTACTACCAAACGCAGTTGAGCTCTTGGACTTGCGCATGAGCAGCAAGCTCCCGGTCTTCTCAATGCTCTTCATCAACGAGCTGCCCGTCTTTTCCAAGTTCTTGAGAATCTTCTCGTTGGTCTCGACGATTGCGCTCGTCTGCGAACGCTTGTCCTTGGCTGCTGCGTCCAATTGCTTGTAGTTGGCGGTAGTGTATTTTGTTTTGGTCTTTTCGCTGCCTGGCGACCGCTTTTGCTGCTCTGCCTTTTTCTCTTTGGCCTGCTGCTCAAGCTGCTTGTAATTTGCAGTCGTATACTTCATCTTTTCGCCTTTACCATCACCTACTGACACAAAGAAAAACGAGTGATACAGAAAAATATTAATATTGTAAATAAATAAAGACTTTTTTTTGTTCTATTACTAAACCAACCTAGCGGCATTAGGATAGCCCTCTCTTACACTCAACTAGGAAAACCCGGGACCACCTGCTTTACATGCCCTCCGAAGCATGGCCAGAAAATGTAACTAGTGTGGGACTCGAACCAACAACCTTTCGGGTGAAAGTCAGAGTCCGTACAACCACTCAACATTATATTACGGTTCCTTTCTGCATCATTCCCCTCTTCTAGACCAAGTTACAATTCAAGTTATATTACTATGTATTATGTATTACCTATAGTTAACATGAAACAAAGACTTTAGTATAGTCTTATTGCTCGCCAATTGTATTGTCGCAATATAGTCGATATTCATTCGTTCAAGTTTCCAACAAACGCCGCCCACCCTCACAATTTGGTATACAAGGTGTTGCTTGGGCTGATAATGGTGTTATCGACGAAAGAAGTGTCACCTTTAATTGTTTTTGTGGAGTTGAGTACAAAATACAATTTTATTTACGAATTATATAGCAATTTGAAATTTGAAGGACCTAGAGATGGATAAATGAGATCTGTATGAAACGGAAAGTTCTATCTAGTTCACGTGGAATCTTCCTGTAGCATTGTAGCCCTCTCCCAGGAGCTGAGTTTGCTTTAAATGATGGAAAACATCCGTAGAGAGGGATAAAATTTTGGAAGATACGGTAATAATACAATCTAGACGATTTTTAAGTATTTCATATAGATTTTTGGGCCACTGAGCTGTTAAGTAGCATTACCTGGGCTAGGCGTTGAGCCGTAGGTCTCGTATTGTCACTGGATGGAGCAAAAGTTAATTTTATCCTTGTCCTCGACGTCTTCGTCCTTAGGACTGTCCCCCACGCTTGGGGGACACATTGATTGTCATCTAAGTGCCAGTGTCGACACTATGGGAGGACGTGTGGGCTTATTCTCGAGAATGCGCTCTAGTTCCGCCATTAGGTTAGTATTGAGTTTCGGCACCAACTGAAATTAGACGGTAAATACTTATCAGCGATTAAGGAAGTTAGGAGCGGTGCACATACCTAGATTCTAGGCGATAGTACTGCTGGGAGATGGGTGCACACTGTAAAGTTACATTCGGATGCCAAGCTGGTGAACGCTTGCAAATATTAAACGATGTGAGAGAGTGAAGCCTTATGGTGCCCAAAGGACACTCACTTTTCTAATACCTCGAATATTCCCATCAAACTCTTTCTTCCTTCCCACCTCCTACCAACTCCTAGCAGGCTATCGTTAAACTAAGGCTATTGTAGATGGCTAGAAGGTTCAGATCTCGGACACTGACCCCAGGGTAGCATCTCTTCTGTCTTCTCTCGGTCGAGATAAGATAGCAACTCAGGAAGCAGGCAACTAATAAAATCTCACGGAGGTTTTAGCCATTGCAACACCGAGAGTCATTGAATGCTGCCAATATTTTAAATAGGTAGTTAACAATTTTTTTTTCAATTTCTAAATATTTCTTATTAATCAAAATGTAAATGAAATGAAGTAATATTTAAATAACTTGATTAGTTATTTAAATAAAAAATAAGAAGTATTCAATTCCGGGCTGCCAATTTTCAACGGGACGTACGCTCTTAAGGCGCTTATTCCACCTACGTCAATAGTCAATAGTAAATGTGGTATTGACGTGGTAGCAGACATTTTTAGACTGTCTTTAATGTCTGCTACTACGTCAATACCACATTTACTATTGACTATTGACATAGATGGAATATGCACCTAACTGCTGACCTGTAAGCTTTGAATACTGTCGTAGAGTTGCTCTACTGTCGCTGCACCCAGCAGAAGACACTGCACACTTTCATTTTTGAGGCACCACGCTATGGAAAGCTGCGTCAGAGTACATCCCAACTTCTCCGCCATCAGCGAGATGTCTCGAAGTTTCTCCTGTTGCTTCTTGCCATCTTCAGGACCCAGACGCTCCCGAAGCCATGGAGTGCACTGCCGAAATAAAATACAATTAGGGAGACACGCTTTGTGTTTGAAACTAAATAAAATTAATTTAAAAAAAAATCCCTTTCGGCTCTGGCCGATCAGGTGTAGGGAGATTCCAAGAAAGCGCAGACCCCGCTTGTCCTCTATGCTACCTACACAATGTATGTAATTAAAAATAAAAAAATACTTCATTATTTTCCCGACCACAACATCAACATACAAAACATACAACATACAAATTTCGAACCACAATGACGACACTGAACTTTTAATTAAGGCGGCTATTCCATCTGTCAATAATCCGTCATTTGTTCATCAATAATAAGTCTCTACCATATTATAACTTAATTTATAATAGATAAGTTAAGTATCTACATAATAGTCTCCTTAAAACAAACATCTCATCAATCGTTGATGCAGAAATGACGGATTATCGACAGATGGAATAGCAGCCTAAGTATCCCATTATTTTCACTTTGAATGGACCCCATCTTGAATTCGTTGATCTGTCGTAAAAAGTGTTGATATCCATAATGTAGACAATAGTACGGGCTTTCAGTCAGATTTTAATTCATTCCTCTGCGACCAATATTAACTGAGATAAATTTTATAAGGTTTCAATCGGCCACCATCTTGGAACAAAGTGGTGGATCCAGCTGGTTAACGAACTTGATCAAGACATTTGTAAGATCCCAAAAGCCACTGAACAAGAATTCTTGATCTAGATATATAGTAGTAGAAAACAACTTACTTCTCTACTGGTAGATTCATCCTCGGTCCAGCTAAAACTGGCGTACTTGTGTTTGAGTGAACCACGGGCAACTATGGGGATCGTGCTGTCATCGACTTTGCCCCCCACCAGCCCCATCGTGATGGGCGCCCATGCCATCAATCCCACCCCAATCTTATTGTACAACTCTGGCATGTAGAGCTCAGTCTTGTCTCTGAAAAATTAATCGTTTACTGTACATACTGTAGAACTCTACATACTTGTATGCTTTTATCATTTTTAAGGTTGTATCAAAATTGTGGGACCAACTGCAGCCGAAGCACAGAGTCGCAAGGAGTGGAAGAGAACCTGCCGTATCGCTCACCCCACCTAGGGAGAAAAGCGAGGAAAAAGAAAAAGGTGCCCAAGCTATTGCCTACCGAAATTTCATTAATAAAATTGAATTTACAATTTACGATCTTTGTTATTAAGGGATTGTCTAAGAACCATCATGGGGCTGTAGCAGTGAGTCTAGAGTTCTATATAGGAGAGATGGGACATTTATTCCCGTCCAAGGATACTTTTGAACATTTCAGCGACCTGCCACGTCTCTTTTTGACCAATCAGAGCACGCCATGGACGCTTTCCCAAAAAATCCCAAAAGACATGTAAATTGATCGAAAGAAGACGTGGTAGATATAAAATCCCTTGGTGGGAACGAATGTCATGTCCCCCCTTTCTTCTTCAAGTTACAGCAGGCTGGCTGGATGACACCAACATGTGGTAGCAATGCTTCCACTCCCCTCGATCCTGGCACGCCCTTTTCAGCTCCACGTATATATTGGCCACAACATCCTGCAGATGTTGCCGACATATTCTCTCCTATATACAAAGTCAGTAAACTACACGCGATTGTAAAAGAATGAATACATGCTTCGTGCTGTCGTGTGATTCCTTGCATTAAGAGGTCACGAAGAGTTTGAGGTACACCACACTTAGGCCTGGTACACACGGACGTTTCAGTACGCGCCGCGAGTCGCAAACGGTTCTAACAAATAGTTAGTTAGGTTAGGTTTTTACATAATAAACTTCACGGCCATCACGCCTCATGAAGGGAAATAGTCGGCTGACATAAGCCTTAGCCGCACGGAGGAAGTATTAATAACACGACTTCTTATTGGGCACACGAGGCCGACCCATGGGCACTTCATGACGGGTTCCCCGCCCCCCATGTGTCCAACCTGTCAGGTACTACTGGATGTACAACACCTGCTCCTTGTCTGTCCTACGCATGCTTGCTTCCGCAACTTCCCTAATAACTCCTCTATGAGCAATATTCTTACAGATGCAACTACTTTACACCAACACACGCTCTCGTTTCTATTCCAGTCAACTATCTTTAAAAATCTGTGAAAACCCTTAACCCATTAAACCAAAAAAATCGTACAATAGACAAAGGCAAACTGTTGTAGACGGTACCTGGGCAACTCGTTGTCCAGCGCGCTTATAGCAGTTTGCCGAAAAGCAATAGTGCACACCTCACCAACCCCATTCAAAACCACAGCATTGCAACACATAAACATACAACGCGTAAGCCCTAAAGGGCGTTGCGTTATGATATATAAAAAGAAGGTAAGTTGAAAACCACAGAGTCAATTTCAGAAGATTTCTGAGTCTGGTGTGAAGCCGAACAAACACCGGTATACGGTTTAACCCCTCGACAACGTCAAAAATATTTATATTGCAGTATTTGGAATATATACCACTGACATTAAATTAACTTTGGTTGAAGAGGTCAACCTCCTCGTAACAACCGAAATTAGAGGGTATAGAAAAACCTGGACTTCGCGGGATGCCTTGTGGTCCAGCGGTTAAAACCGCGTTAGGCGTAGATCATGGGTTCGAATCCCGTCAAGTCCAGTTTTTTCTATATTCTCAAATTTCGGTCAAAAATCTTCTGTAGTCGACTTTTTGGTTTTCCACCTACCCATTTGCTACATTGAAAAAAAGGCGGCAACTCGCGCGCGTTGCATCGTCCGTAAGTACCGGGCCTAAACTTATATCTATATTAGAAGAGACAACCGACAACTTACCCTAAAAGGACAACAATAAAGAATTCTTGATATTATGGATGATCAGTATTGATGACACTGGACACCTCGCTAGATGTTCACCCTTTGAGTGGCATCCCATTTGTCTGCCTTGATCGCTAGCCCACACGGTCTAGCTAGCCCGGGCTCCAACCTAGACAGACTACTACTGCCTCAGTTGATACCCTAGACGACCTTGCCAGTAGGCGTAGCTCAGGAGGCTCGACGTAGGGTACACCAACCAGAACCATGTTTTATTTATATAGAAACATCTCCATCATAGTATTCAATACTGGTACGATGATGTCTCCTACCTGCAAAACATATGATATTCAGCCTGTTCACAAATGGGCGTGACACAGTTGAATGTTCTGCAATTGGTGTAAGCCTCCATTACTTCCACCATGGACCACCGCGCTGTACCCCAGTACAGCGCCCAGCCTTGCGAGATCACGTGGTTCATTGCACGAACTATTTCTGGAAACAAATCGAATAGCAGTTAGCATCAAATATATTATATATATATACATATATATAAGCTAAGTATAGCCAATACTGCTAAACGGAAGGGGAAATGTCAAAGGAATGGTGGTCAAAGGAAATGTGACCTACTTGTAGGGTTGAAACATTGAAACTTTTTGTACTATTACTAAGCCAACCTTGCGAAGTTAGGGGTGTAAATTCTGCCTGCTTTACATGCCCTCCGAAGCATGGCCAAAAAATTTATCAAGTGTGGGACTCGAGCCAATAAGCTTTCGGGGGAAAGTCAGAGTCCGTACCACTACTCTACATGTAGCGTAGTGGTACGGACTCTGACTTTCACCCGAAAGGTTGTTGGTTCGAGTCCCACACTGGCTACATTTTCTGGCCATGCTTTGGAGGGCATGTAAAGCAGGCGGTCCCGGGCCTTTCTAGTTGAGTGTAAGAGAGGGCTTTATGGCCCTAACTCCGCTAGGTTGGCTTAGTAATAGAAACAATAAAAAGTCCTTATTTATTTATTTATTTACATGCCCCTAGAGTTCAGTAATAGTTACCTTCCATTGGGCACATAGGATCCGCCTTATGCAGTACAATAACATCAATGTAATCGAGATTGAGCCGCGCCAGTGACGCCTTAACACATTCTAGGATATGCTTTCTAGAGAGACCACGTTCATCTGTTTTCGAATTCCAATAAATCTACAACAGAGAAAAAAATACTGTTAAAAAAAACTATTATAGCCTACAGTAGAGTTATATAAAGGAAAGACATTCGCACACCGTCAAAAATATATTTTTTAAATTTATGAGGCTACCTGCCACATCTCCTATGGCCAGTCATGCAAAAGACGTGGCAGGTTACCCCCAGGAATTTAGAAACCTATTTTTGGTGGGCTTGAATGTCCCATCTCTCCTACATAGAACTCTAGCCTAGAACAAAACTATAGTTATCTATAGGAGAGGTGGGACATTCGCCCTCACCAAAGATATTTATAGAATTTCTGGTGCCACGTCTTCTGCGGCTTCTGCTTTGTTTGCCGAAGAAGACTAGAAATTAAAAAAATGTCATTGGCGGGAGTGAATGTACCATCCCTCAAATATAGAATTCTAATCAAAGCAGGGAGCATGACTCATTTTGATAAATAACGTCTAGTTAGAGGCTTACGTACCATAAGTTTATAAGCAGTCCGGTGTCCAAAATATTGTTACTACCCATATGAGCAGGCAAAGCTACGTTCACGTTTAACTTTACTGCACATTGGAGAACTACAATATAGATTATAGAAATATGACAAATCGCTACTCTGGGGGACGGATGGGTTTAAGGAAGGTAGCGGAAAGCACCGAAATCATAACGTTGGTATGGAGAATGGAGATGAAAGATGGCGTCAAGAGATAGGAGGCGGAATGATGTGGTTACAGCGCCCAAGGCTCTTATCTGGCTGCAGAGTCAACACAAGTAAAAGTAAGTACCTTAGTGGCAACAATGTAGGAACTTCGTTTCCAGCCACGACGCGCCAGTATCCGACCGAGCTCCATTTCTGCACGAGGCCCCGAGTAGGCTTCACTAAGATCAAACACGTTGATACCGCTCTCATAAGCCAGAGTGATTACATCGTCAGCCTGCTCCTCTGTCTGCGTATTGCCGAAAGTAACCCATGTCCCTAGAATTAATGTAAAATAGCGTTCAGCAACAATAAATTATTAAAATTGAGCACCCTCTCGACGAAGCCGTGTGTGTAATTTACTAATACCAACACATTGACACCGTTCTCATAAGCCAGAGTGATCAGATCATCAGCGCTCCTCCGTCTGTGTATAGCCGAAAGTAACCCATGTCCCAGATTGCAATGCCTCAGCCCCCGGGGGGACACATCACTGCCTGACTACATGGTTTACCCTGAGGAGTCTGGTTCTGGTAACAGGTGAACAGGGCTTTAGTTTACCTACAGCTGGCACTAAATGCAGTTACCTAGGCCAACATTGGACATACTCTGCGCTGATGAAAAATCCCAGCCTGACTACATGGTTTCCACCCTGAGGAGTCTGGTTCCAGTAAGAAGTGCATCAGGGCTTCAGTTTACCTACACCTGACACTTACCTAGGCCAACATTGGACACTCTGAGTCCACTCTTCCCCAGATTGCGATGCCTCAGACTCGGGGTGGCACAACTCAGCCTGGCTACATCATTTCCAACATGAGGAGTCGGGTCCTAGTAACAAGTGCATCAGGGCTTCAGTTTACCTACACCTGGCATTTACCTAGGCCCACATTGGACACTCTGAGTCCACTCTTCCCCAGATTGCGATGCCTCAGACACGGGGTGACACATCTCAGCCTGGCTACATAATTCCCAACATGAGGAGTCGGGTTCTAGTAACAGGTGCATCAGGGCTTCAGTTTACCTACACCTGGCACTTACCTAGGCCCACATTGGACACTCTGAGTCCACTCTTCCCCAGATTGCGATACCTCAGACCCGGGGTGACACATCCCTGCCTGGCTACATGGTTGCCACCCTGAGGTGTCTGGTTCTGGTAGCTGGTGAGCAGGGCCTCCTTCGTGGTCGCAGCCAGCTGGTCGTTGGTGCCCGTCAGCTCTTCCATACAGTCCAGGCTGGCTATAGGGGCCCGACAACTGCAATGTGAAAATAAAGGCTATGTGTCAAATGCAACATACAGTATGGTGGGTCTAGTAGAAGTAGTAGTAGCAGTAGTATTTGGAAGGCTTTTTATAGACCTTAGTGGCCCATTGAGCATTATTGCCCTGCCAGCGACCACATCGAATTTTTTTTGCATAGTTACTTTTACTTTTACATCGCCTTTGTCCTCAGGGAGGGTCGGCGGGACGGCAGCGGCGTTTCCTAACGAATATGAATAACGAATATATTCCATATGATTATGATTGCTATTTATAATCAATTTGAATTTGTTTAACAAAGGGTTAGTTGGACTTACATTGCCTGCATTGCAATCGGGAGAACGGTAGTTCAAATACTCGAGGGGATCGGATTTACTTAATAATTCAGAGTAGAATACAAGAGCGATGAGTCAATCGACCAAAAACCATCAGTCCTTATCAGGACTAAGCCATCAGTCCTTCTCAGGACTAAGCCTGATGATGGAGGTAGCACCCACTCCCGAAACGTCGCCTCCTTCCCCTGACAGTGGGCTCCGCCCGAATTGTTCGATGACCATGAGACTCATGCCTCTAATGACTGTTAACACAACAGGCAATGTAAGTCCAACTAACCCTTTGTTAAATATTATTACACCATCGCCATTAACCTTTACAAATACATTTGAATTTGGCCACTGGCAAACTGGTACACAACCTCGGTGTCAACCAATGGCGGATCCACGGGTCATGACCCCCCCCCCCCCCCCTAAATGAGTAAATTCCTAGCAAATTCATAAGATACCTAGTAAAAAAAATGAATAAAACTCAACTTTTCAACAAAAAAATTGCCTTTTAAACTTACAAAAAACTTGTGACCCCCCCCCCCCCCCAAATTTTTGGCTGGATCCGCCGATGTGCATGTGGTGTCAACCCGAACCGATTTAATTTAAAGCAAAGATGAACAAGTTGAGTATCAGGCGTTACATGTTATTAGATGATCACGGTCACTATATCAGCATAGCCGGCGCTAGACAATTTAGGGGGGGGGGGAGGCCTCTGCAGCTTACCTAATACCGGGGTTTATTTTTTAATACCGCATTAGTAAGGTGCGCGGGAAATTCAAATTAATAAATTATTAGAATACAAGAGAATGGTTGCATTGTATTATAATTGAAGGAAATGCTAATAAATATTAAAATGTACAGCAGGAATTTAGAAATATAATAAGAATTTTAATTAATGAGTCTACATCTAAGGGAGAATAAATTGAAAACTCTCCAAAAAACATAGCCGAGATTATTTTTTTAATTTGAATCTCCCCCGCGCAATTTGCACTAATTTGTTTACGTTAATCCCAAATCGCTATACATTCAACACGAAAATAGGGTATCAAGTTCTTTCTGTAGCTGCAAACTTTATGTACAGCAAAAAGTGATGGGGTTGCCAAAAGAAAGTCGCACAGATTCATCCACAGTTAAAAACAAAAGCGATCATTGCTGAATTGGATATCTTATAAAGATTTCCCTTCAACATTAGCAAGCCTCATCAATCTTCGTTGAACCCCGTCCACCCTCCCTACAGGAGACCCGGAGACCCCATTCTTGGCCTACTCACGACAAATTTATTTCTGTCCCATTTATTTCAAGGTATGCTATCTTTAATCCATTCCCGATTTGTTATTGGATATTATTTTATTCCATTTCTTCAGCTGAGTGTGTGCAATAAGCGCTTATTCCACCATGTCAATAGTGCATAGTAAATGTGGTATTGACGTGGTAGCAGACATTAAAGACAGTCTAAAAATGTCTGCTACCACGTCAATACCACATTTACTATGCACTATTGACGTAGGTGGAATAAGTGCCATAGGATATGAATATTACTCTGGGCGTTTAAGAGGAACGCGGAAAATTGGCACCGAAAACCTGGGGCTTTTTTTATTAACTTACGACGCAAGTTATTAATGATTTAGGCTACGCATATTTAAATCATAGTATACTATTTCATACACATAGTATTAATATAGCATTATTAAAAGGTATCTATTTTCAATTTTTAGTGATTCGTGAATTTTATAATACGATAAATTTTAGTCTCCCCTCTCCATTCATTTTCATGAGAGAATTTACTGTACCTAAACTTAAAAATCCCTTATAAGAAAGACTTCCAACTTCAATAGACGAAATACTTTGATTCAATAACCTGCATGTGTAAATTAGCCTACCTGCCTTAGACCTACTATATTTATTTTTTCGGTTCGGAAAGTAATTTTTTATTTTTTATTTTTGCTTTCCAATTTATACGTAGTATAAGGAAAGCTTTGTGATGGTCGAAATTTTCGATTCAGAGATTTCAACGGATTCACACGTTTTCAGGTCCCAGGAACCCAAAAAAGTGGTTTTTACGAAATGTCTGTCTGTCTGTCTATGCATCGATTTCCGGGCAAACTACTCGGTCGATTTTGATGAAATTCGGCATGTAGGTTCACAAAAATCATACCTCGAGACCATTTTTTTTTATTTGGGGCTAACTCAATTTGGGGGGGTTTCATTCTCAAAAAACTCCAGAAAAACGCCAAAAAAATTATTTCTCAAAAACGACTCCAACGATTTCTTTTAAATTCACATATATTCTAGTCGTTCTTAATGTTGATAAAATGCGGGGGGTCGCTTACCCCTTGATAGTTTGCTTCTGGGGGTAAAAAAATAAAAATAACTTAATTTTAATGAAAAATGACTAAAAAATAATATTTCTGCGAAACTTTTCTATCGATGATTTCTACCTTCAGGCATGTTTAGGTGTTAAGTTGAGTAACGAAACCGGACAGTTGGCTTGCCCAAAAACCTATTTGCTTTTGCGCAAAATTTTTTTTTTAAAAAAATGATAGAAACTTCACGCTGAAATGCATTGCCTGCCCTGCCATTATTACTGTGTTGTAATGTGTTTTAAATATATTGAGGTTACCTCACCTCCAGTGACGTCAGGTGGACACCCCCCCCCCCCCCCCCCCCGAGATATCCGAAATTTAACCGTAGGAAAATTATTTACCATGAAATTATTCATTTTCTCTCCCTACTAATTGATAAATTGGAAAGCATGTTCGAGTAAACTCGGACCGGTTCTTTAAAAATAAAATCCAATTTCACAGGAAATAACGATAGGGCGGCAATTCCACCGGCGATTTTACTTCATTTGTGATTTGAGATTTTTTGTTTGTTTTGTTTTAAGGAGACTGTAATGTAGATACTTAACTTATCTATTATAAATGAAGTTATAATATGGCCGAGATTTATTAATGATGTCTGCTACAATATTATAACTTAATTTATAATATAGATAATTAAGTTAAGTATCTACATAATAGTCTCCTTAAAACAAAACAAACAAAAAATCTCAAATCACAAATGAAGTAAAATCGCCGGTGGAATTGCCGCCTAATTGAGCCATAAATGAGATGTCATACAGCAGAAGTGTGTTCCTCAAAATGTGGATACATATAGTAAGTAGTATTTGGTCATTACTACTCCGGATTGACCACAGTTTCAGAACTCTTTCGACCTGCAGCCTGATCGAGGCGATTATAATACCTTTAATCCCCTGGTAAAAAAATGTAAACAAGATAATTTTATAATGAAAAGTGCTATTCAAAATTTGTTTGTTTACAGTTATAATCTTAGGGTACTCATTTAACCCCGGTATTATAATCGCCTCGATCAGGCTGCTGATATCCTCAGTGTAATTGAAATGTGGGAAGACAGAAGGACAGAGGGTTCCCGGTAGGAGAAAATCGTGGTTGGAAAAAAGTCAAAAAACTGAGGCAGTGGTTTCGCAAAAGCACGATTTCCCTTTCGAGAGTAGCAGTCTCCAAGGTTCAAATTGCCATGATGATCGGCAATCTTTGATAGAAGGGACATTTAAAGAAGAAGCCCCTTATTTTTTACAAGTCAACTTTTATAAGCGTTATTGACGGCAACTTACAGTACAGTATATCAAAATCTAGAGGAACATTTCTTCTAATTTGACTTAAGATTTATGCGGCTCTACGATGATGTTTCCTGAGAAATTTGATTGTTTACACCCGGAAGGCTTTTCTCCTCTAGTTATCACTCAAACCAAAAGATTTATGTGTCTTTATATTATTTATTCTGTTGCACAAACTTCAAATGTTCGGATTCTGAGTTAAAAAATTTAACGACATGCCTGCTGATCTGAATTTCGCACTCCTGTCTTTCTGTACAAGTAGGCTATCGTATAACGTAATAACGCGGTGATCATTTCAAAAGGCGGGGTTTCGACCGACCTCTCATTGCAGAATACACATACGTTGACGTGGTAGAAGATGTCATTAATAAAGGCGGGGTTTCCACCGACCTCTCATTGCAGAATGCAAATGACATTGACGGAAATTTTTGATTTACTCTATGCCATAGTTAAAATTGATCAATGATCATAGAGTAAAATCACAAACAAACTAAAATTAAAAAATGGCGTCATGGAATATGTTAAAGTACAGACATTTTAATCTAAAAAGAAAAATTCAAATTTCCGTCAATGTCATTTGCATTCTGCAATGAGAGGTCGGTGGAATACCCGCCTAAGTCTTGAATGTCTGCTACCACGTCAACGTATGTGCATTCTGCAATGAGAGGTCGGTGGAAACCCCGCCAAAGGACATTATCTGCCAAAGACCAAATGTAAATGGCAGTTCCTTACTAAACTTTATCTTAAGTTTCCAAATAGCACTGGCCTGTGCTAGACATAATAAGATTTCACATAGAGATATAGCATCCTATTAAGCTACACACTCGAATATTTATTCAATAAATATGGGTCCAATAAAAATTCGAAATCGTGCAATACCTAAATTCAGATATACTACTTTAACATAAACATTCAATATTTCTTCGAACGAATAAATAGTCGAGTGTGCAATGGTAATCAGGGCCATTGTCTTTTGGTCGTCCTTACGATGTGTTTTAATACGAGGAAGTATTCTGTTTAAAATAAAGTTTCCAGCGCATTTGAATTTTGTATCAGTATATAGTCTACACAGTACATACGTATACACGAATAAAAGAGAACAGACTAAAACAAAAACGTTAGCGTGTGTTATAAATGCTTCAATCGATAAAACCTTCCAAATGTATACCCTTTAAAACTGCGAGTCACGTACAATTATCGAATGGAATAGGGAAAATGAGTTTTTAGCAGCAGCTGTAGCACTAATTTACGTTTAAAAAACAAAAAGCTATCACCCGAAGTCAGCAATTAAGACCGTACCTGTCATGATTAAGTACACAACACGTCAACAAATAAAACACCAAATGGACTTTTCCACTGGCACAAGCCACAACTCAATGCAAAAATGAATTGGCAAATGGCTGAATTCTCGAATAATAAACCACTCGGAAAACCAATTATCTTAAAAAGATAGCTTAACGGCCAAGTCTTTGTTGATTTCCTACGCAAATTGAATTAAGGGGATCGGTCTAAGTACATTAAGAGGGGCTTGACAACCCCGATACACTGTTAGATGACCGGTCAGCGTTATGTATCTGCTAACTATTGCTGACATTTTCTAAGGATGGTGCATCCGGCAACATGTCTCTAAATATTTTCTGTTGTGAAGACTGTCATAAAAATAGAAGTAGAGGGGCTCGCTGTTGCGTGGGACGGTTGACCGTTTGCTCTTCTAATTTGTCAATGATTGGCGTAAAGGGAGCAAGGGTTATTTTAAACAACAAAGTGAAGGGCGGACAATTTTGTATTGCATTTTATGGGATCAAACGCTTTAAAGAAGGAGAAGCCCTTCTTCTTCTAATGCCTCTTCTATCGAAGATTGGCGATCATCATGGCAATGGTAGTCATGACGTCTAGGGAATGGTAATACACTGATTTCCTGTTGCCTTCTGCATCCTTATGCCGTGGACCCTTCATCGAGTTCCTCCGCCTTCAGTTTCCCAGCCTCCAGGACAACAGAGTGCCCTGCACAGAAGAGACTGTGTCACTTATCCCGGATCAAACTCGGTCCCCTATCATTGGCATTATAAGAAGAAGTGGTCTATTGCCGGGACATGTAGACTAGTGGTACGGACTCTGACTTTCACCCGAACGGTTGTTGGTTCGAGTCCCACACTATCTACATATTCTGGACATGATTCGGAGGGCATGTAAAGCAGGCGGTCCCGGGTCTTCCTAGTTGAGTGTAAGAAAGGGCTTATAGCCCTAACTCCGCTAGGTTGGCTTAGTAATTGAACAAAAAAAGTCCTTATTTATTTATGTATTTATTGCCCGATTATCACATTGATATTTTCGGACATTATTGTTCCAATGAAAAAAAAAGAACCGGTCCGAGTTTACTCGAACATGCTTTCCAATTTATAAATTGGTAGATGACATGCGTAATTTCATAGGAAATAATTTCCCTATGGTTAAATTTCAGATCCCTCGAGGAGGGGGGGGGGGGGGTGTTCACCTCAATATATATTAAATACCCCCTTAAAATTCAATTGCATATTCTCGAACGACCAATACATTGTAACAGTAGTAACAATGGCACATGGCACGTAATGTATTGGAGCGTGAATTTTCCATAATTTCTCAAAAAATAATTTTTTGCACAGAAACAAATATTTTTTTGGGAATGCAACCAGCCCGTTTTTGTTATCCTATTGAACACCTAAAACATACCTGAAGGTAAAAATCATCGATAGAAAGGTTCCACATAAAAATTATCTTTTAGTCATTTTTCATGAAAAATGAGTTATTTTTATTTTTTTACCCCCAGAAGCAAACTATCAAGCAAACTACCCCCTGCATTTTGTTAACATTAATAACGACTACAATATATGTGAATTTAAAAGAAATCGTTGGAGCCGTTTTTGAGATATAATTTTTTTAGACGTTTTTTCTTGGAGTTTTTTGAAAATAAACAACGCCCCCCCCCCAATTGACTTAGCCCCAAATAAAAAAAAATTGTCCCGAGGTATGATTTTTGTGAACCTACATGCAAAATTTCATCAAAATCGATCGAGTAGTTTGCCCGGAAATCGACGCACAGACAGACTGACAGACAGACAGACATACATACAGACAGACATTTCGTAAAAACCACTTTTTTGGGTTCCTGGGACCTCAAAACGTGTAAATCCGTTGAAATCTCGGAATCATCAATTTCGACCATCACAAAGCTTTGCTTATACTACGTATAAATTGGAAAGCAAGAACTTTTCAAGCTATCGTGGGACCACCCTTAACAGAGAAACGGTGGGGGTAAAACGTCACTTACGGGTGTAAAAATCAAATATTAAATGTATTAATTAAATACGCCGACTTCAGTTCCACTGAAGATGTCGACCGCAGATGTTGACGAAACGCTTGGAAGTTCGCTTTCATTTCGACCATCAGCCCGGATTCTACTGGTTCTTCATTCGACTCCGGCCGTGAAAGCCTTTTGCTGTTACAAAAGATTTTTTGACGATTTCGGAAGCTGGCGTGAAGCCGACCGCACAAAGGCGCACGGCTTTCCCCTAGACACGTCAGATCATAGAAATCTTCTGAATTAACTCTGTGGGCTTGTATACGAACCATTTAACAAGCCCTATCCCTACAATGGAAAAGACGACTGCAAATCGTTACTGCGAGAATCGCTCGTGTGTACCGGGTCTTATAGTGAAACTTGAGCTCTGTATTTTTAATTTATCACTTAATCTCTCCTACTAAAAACAAAATCATTTAACTAAAACCGTAAAGCCTTTGCTGTTACATTAAAACCGTTTACTTAGGTATTCCGCACAATTTTTTTTTTTTTTGGGGGGGGGGTACAGGTGTTACCTGTGTGCACTTAAGCCTATTGGTCTATTGTGCCCCCTACAACAAAGTATTTACATCACTTTCTCGAGGCCTATCTCCCTCAGGAGAGCCAGGATCTTGAGGGGATTCAGAAGTGGTAGGTCTTTTACATGTAACTGCAAGCTTTGCTCTTCTTCGTGCGATTGCATCGCATCGCATCACAGGTTCTCCGCACCTTCATTACTGAATCTGCAAGACTATAGTTGTCTCCCCAAGAGACTCCAGACATTTAACCCCAGGACTAAAGACACCAAGGCCTGTTCTTGGTTTTGTACTTCCCAGCCTAGAGCCATCAGTAAATCACTTGATTATGTGACTATTGAGAATTCCTGCTGATTCGCAGCATTCTTTCATTGTCTCTAATATAGTTTCGAATTCCCTCCTAAAACAGCATTTTGGATGGATTCTATCGCTTGGCATTTCCAGGCAGTGGTCAGACGTAGTCAGAGAGGCTGAGTCTCTCTTAATTGCCCTTCAACTCCTAATAATGCCATTTCGGCTGAAGTTTCCACTGGGAGGGGTGGGAAGTCCAGTACTATCTCTATTGCTGGAGTCGGACAGGATTTCATAGCCCATAATTTGGATTATTCAGTGAAAAATTCTCATGTGGTTTGATTTTGCCGTGTCCATGAAGCCATGACCAATGGTATGGTTACAGCAGGAAAAGACAGGCTGTATTCTGCACAATTACTTTGTTCTAATTTTTACGCCAATGTAATGTTAGGAAATGAAAGAAACAGTCCGGCTATTAAGCATACGAGACGGACACAAAGGAAATTTATGCAATGGATTTAATGGCCTACTGCGGCGGGCAATGTTTAGACCACACAGAACACTCTAATAATAGGACAGTCCCCATAAAACCGTTGTTTCTAAAGCTCAGTAGGTATCCTACAGCGTGTGTACTTCAAAATTTGAAGACGTTCATATCAGAGACTGCAACGTGCACAAAACTGCTGTATTCGCTTTTGTTGCAATACCCGCTAAAGAGACATGGTCACCCCATTTTATGTTAGTATTCCTTGGCTTAAACTCGAAGGTAGAAGGAAGCTTCATCAAGGTACTTTAATATTTAAAATCCTGAATGGCTTTGCTCCTTCATACTTTCGGTCCTTTTTTCAGCCTCTGTCAAACCGTCACTACAATACTCGAAGGGACGATCTTCTCGTTATACCCACTCATTTAACCCAAACCTTTCATGCCTCCTTCCTCGTCTCGTCAGTTCTCCTATGGAACTCCCTCCCCACCCACATAAAAGAATCTCCCTCTCTTCCAATTTTCAAAGTTCGCTATCGGGAGCATCTAATTAGGCTAATACACTAGATTCACCAAGATCTGATGTGGTTTCGCTCTCCATGTGTGAATGAATGTGTGAATGAGTGTTATAATTTTTTGTGTATTTGCAACTATTTTAGCATTTACAGCTTTGTAACACTAATTAACTAGCCCTCTAGTTGAGTGTAAGAAAGTAGAAAAATATATTGTACTAAATTGATTGGGAATGCTAATGAAGTTTTCACTTCTGCCGTGCGGTCTTAAGTACACGCTTGCTTATTATTATATGGTATTATTTTCTGACTTGTTTTTTCAATATGTATTATTTTTCAAAATGTAGTATTTTTCAATATTACCAAACCGCTAAATACACAAACTAGCCTCACAATGTAAAACAAATAATTGTTTTAAGTAATTAAGTTAACCCACCCATGCAATTCACATGGGATTGTTGGAAATGCGTCTCAGTTTACTAATTTTGTGTTCCACTCGTGTTTAAGGGGCATACCTGCTCGACGGGCGACCCTTACAATTCAATAGTACCACGGGGGGTCCCCTCCTTCAGTATGCCCAATAGTTCATACTACAACCCTACATATTTTTTGCTGCGTGTCGCGCCCAACTCATTGCTCTGTATGTGGTGCGCCCAAAGAAGTTTCACTTCAGTAAATAAATAAATATATATTTCTGTTAAATTATACAATCAAGTAATCGACAAGGAAGTATAAAGTAAAATCGTCAAAATCAGGTAGTTCTGTCATTGTCATTGTGCTAGTGCCTCAGTGACAGTGTAGAAAGCTTTCTCTAAGAGATGGTCTCTAAGCAATTTAGGGAAGTTAGTAGCATTTCTCGCCGTTCTCAGTTCAATCGGCAGTTTTCTTAGGCAGGCGAAACCTTCTAGTATAGGATCCAGTCGCTCACACTTGGCTGTGCGTGGTGTTGGCCTTACAAGGTCTCCCCTTTGCCTCGTGTTGTAGGGGTGGGTGTCCCCATTTTGTTAAAATTTCCTCCACACCTCAGGCTTTAAGATAATGTAAAATAATGTGCATGTAAGACTTGATGGACATAACATAATTATTAATATTATGAAGTGTGAGCGACAATTGTGTGTATATGTATGAAATGCATTGAATATCCTTACAAGTGTTGCATACAATACCAAGATTACTTTTAAAAAAACTTCCTGCTGATAATCTGGAATGAAATTGAAAGAAACCCAAAATTGAGTAGCCTCACAAACATGATTTTTAAATGAAGTATGGGAATAAAAGGAGCCTGGAAGCGAAATCCAATTTTCATAAAAAAGGGATAATATATAGGCTTGTTCAATGTCAGAAGAGAGGGAGGAGAGAAACGACAAAGAAAAAGGAATACAATTTGATGTCACGCCGAACCGTCATTACTGCCTTAACATGGTCAAAGCAAATTATCCCTCAAAGGCTCTTTTGAAGTGTGCCTTCAGCTTTAGTCCAATGTATTTAATGATAACTGGATTAAAGCAACACATTAAAGAAAGAAAGAAAATTATCTTTAATTTCCATATGTGCGAATCTTGGGACTTCCAGCCCACTCTTAGGCGCCCATTCCACCGACCGGCTAGGGCTACTTACAAAAACCGTAACGTGGTAGCAGACATTCAAGACCTAGGTGGCGTTTCCACCGACCTCGCATTGCAGAATGCAAATGACATTGACGGAAATTAGAATTTTTCATTTTATAGAAATCTATTAAAATGTTTGTACTTAAAATATCCCATGACGCCATTTTTTAATTTTAGTTTGTTTGTTTGTAATTTTACTGTATGATCATTGATCAATTTTAACTATGGCATAGAGGAAAATAAACATTTCCGTCAATTCTGCAATGCGAGGTCGGTGGAAACCCCGCCTAAGTCTTGAATGTCTGCTACCACGTCACCGTTTTTGTAAATAGCCCTAGCCGGTCGGTGGAATGGGCGCCTTACAATTAACCCATATCAGCCGGTCCATCATCGCTTGTAGCCGGTATAGGTTGACATCGAGAACGTATACCAATTTAACAATGGCCAAAAATTCATACGGAAACAATACAAATAATGTCCGAAACCAATGGGGTCATTCTTTCGCCTTGTCTCAGCTTGTCAATCATCGCTTGTAGCCGGTGTAGGATGACATCAAGAACGTATACCAGTTTGACAATGACCAAAAATTCATCCGGAAACAATACAAACTTAATTCGAAATCCATGGGGTCGTTGGCATTGGGCAAGGGACCTATGGGCCACTCACTATAAGTAGGCTAGGCCTGGGTCTATAAAGTCCTTAAAAAAAAGAACATACCCATTAACAGCATGCAAAAAACTAATCAATTCGCCCGAATTAATAAAAATATGTATTTACTTCGCGAGTAGCCTCCTACCTGTACTTGGTTAAGTCATGCTTTCGCCTGTTTCATGGTAAGCTTGTCTCAGCTTGTCCATTATCGCATGTAGCCGGTATAGGTTGACATCGAGGACGTATACCAGTTTGCCAATGGCCAAAAATTCATACGGAAACAATACAAATTTGGGATAGGACAAGGGACCAATGGGCTTATTATAAGTAGGTCTTGGTTCATAATGAGTCCCTCAGGACATTATTATTCTTATATATTTCTTCGAGAGTTCATTTGCTCTTTTTCATATTCACACCCGATTAATTTTACTTAATAGCATTTGCTTCCTGACAATCAGCAAAAGCTTGAGAAACGTGAGAGCAAGGGCGGATCCAGCCGAAAATTTATGGGGGGGGGGGGGGTCACAAGTCTTTTGTAAATTTAAAAGGTAATTTCTTTTGTTGAAAAGTTGACTTTTATTTTTTTACTATGTATCTTATGAATTTACTCATTTAGGGGGTTATGACCCCCTCACCCCCCCCCCTCGTGCCGTGACGCTTGTGGCGCAAGGAAATTAGTAATAATATTATTTACACTCATGAAGAAAAGCTTTTTAAGAATATTTTTCTATTTATTGTCTTGTTTTTTAGAAATAGAAAGATATGCTCCAATTATGTGTGAAGTAATAGCATATGATTCTTTACATGAATTCGGCTGAATGGAGGTAAGGTAATTTTGCTTTTCTTGTGTATAAGAAGGGAAGCATATAGGCAAGTAAGGGCACAGCTTGCTCTACAGTGGGCCGACCTAGCTCCCATAAGGACTAACCGTTTTTACGTCTACTTCAACTGGATGATATTGTAATAGCGCAGTACACTCCGTTGAATGAGTGAAGTTAGCATTAGTTTTCAGGCAGTTTTTTTATTTATTAAAAACTAAGTAAAGTTGTGTGAATAAAAGTAAATTTCATCATTTTTGCCCAAACGATTTTAATGTACCCGTTATCAATATGGCAGACATTGTATGTTTCGCTTATAAGCGAATATCTCTTCCTTGCCAGTGTCCGGACCTAATAAAAGCGACAGCACAAAACACTGGCAAGAGAATAGCCGGCCGATTCTCCCCCATATTTAAATATGTGTATTTTTAATTCAGTAAGCGTATTATGCTAAATAATTATGTTATATGCAAGAAAGAACGAAAGAAAACAGTCTTTATTTTCCATGTGGGTGAATTTTATGCCTTTCGGCCCACTCTCAAAATCAACCCATAATAACTTGTGCAAGTTATTATACAGTTAAATATGCTAATTGCAAATGAGAAATGCCAAATAATATGAAAAATGCTAAATTTAGCATAAGATATACTAACTTGGCAATGTCGCTCAGCTAAGAAACGATAAATACGGGTGGGGGTTTAATCTAATTAATAACAATTCTGGGCGTGCCTAATTAAGCAGAAGAAAATTAAGTAGCCCATATAGTATCCGTGGCAAATGTGTAGCAAGGGGTAATGATGCGGATGGGGTGAAGGGGAAGGTGGGAGAGAAGGGGGGGGGGGGACATATCGACCGTTGCCACGCGGGTTCGTCGTGACGTCACCAGGAGGTCTATCTGTATGGGTTAGGTGGACGACCTGACCTCGACGGCTGTGGGAAACATAGCTGAAAAGTTAATGCCATGGATGCAGCACTATTTTAAAGGGAAACGTAGCTGTAAAGTTAATGTCATGGATGCAGCACTATTTTAAAGGCAAACGTAGCTGAAAAGTTAAAGTCATGGATGCAGCACTGTTTTAAAGGGAAACGTAGTTGAAAAGTTAATGTCATGGATGCAGCACTATTTTAAAGGGAAACGTAGCTGAAAAGTTAATGTCATGGATGTAGCACTATTTTAAAGGGAAACGTAGCTGAATAATTAATGTCATGGATGCAGCACTATTTTAAAGGGACCTTAAGGCCAAACCAGAGGGGGTCACGTGACTGGCCTGGAAATGTCTTTAGAGGGTTCGTAATATATGTTTTAAACCGCAGGGGTATAGTAAAAATCGATAGAAGGGTATAGTATATGCAGAGACATGCTTATACTATTGACTGAACCAAAAATTACAATGCATTAGGTCTAAAATTTGTGCATGAAGCAATTAAAAACATACCTTTTAGAACATTTTTACGTGCCTCACAGGGAAGAAAAACCTCCAACTTTTGTAATGAAATGCACTTCAGTCAGAAGCTCAACACTTAATCTGACAGTAAAGCGCCAGAAATAGATAAAACTGCAATTATTTGAAATAATACAAGTCAAATACGGAACAGGTACAACGACGCGGGGCTGACGCAATATTTGCTTATAAAATGGATATCCAACCATCCCGTGGCAAGAGACCATTATCAATATGGCTGCTAGTGTAGCCTGCATAAGATAAGTACGCAATTCGGCGGGGAAATAGCCTGCACAAGCTAACTACTAAACTACAGAGCTTTTGACCGGGTCCAGACATCCGCTTTGCTATGCTGCAATGTGTAAGACTTCGATATTTTTTGCGTTGGTACATATCTCTGATAGTTATTGGCTTATGGTTAACGGGTGCCTCGTAAGGCATATTATGGCTCCTGCCGCTCCAGTTCTATTATGTTTCTATGTATTCAACGCTCAAGGTCACAATCCTCCGGCTTGGCCTTACGGGATAACATTCCAAATGTGCTTCAAAACTAATGCTGACCTGATTTATCTTGACAAAATTAATTAGTATTACAGCCTACAAACCTATTAGAATAGTATTTTGAAGGTTTCAGAAAAATAATACAATAATTGACAATTTTCTCACCTGAAATAATAATATTACTTGAAAACAACACAATGAAGCGCATGATCCTGATTTTATAAAGTAGTATTAAGTCCGCGGGGTAAATTGTCTGCGTTTAGAGAAAGTTTAGTGTATTTTTTATGAAACCTTCAAAAGGCTGTTCTTAGATACTTGTAGCCGTGGATTAAGAAATAAATAATTTTTTGCTTAAAAAAACGGCAGATGGTTTAAAAAATATTTACAATTTCTACCTTAAGGGACAACAGGGAGAGGAAAAACCTTAATGATAGTTCTGGGAGATTTGCCATCGGAGCGAATGAGTTGGTACAAAAACACTGCAAAAGTAAAAGCTGTGGTTCGCACCAACCCAATTACTCCAATGACTGCTGATCTCCCAGCAGGACTATAGGAGTGATACTGCCTTTTTTATACTCCAGGCCTAGTAGCAAAATCAAAGTTCACACTTCAAAGGATAGGAAAATTTCGTAGAAGGGATATATAAATTGTATTATGATATCTCTACGATCGATTTATTGCATAACAATTGATTTTCTACACCTACAAGGGTTTTACAGCTATGAGTATTTATCTTACTCGTATTTATTTTAATACCAACTCAAACTGGACGTAGTCTATTTTTCAGTTTATAAATAATCCATGACGGCGCTAGCTCCTAAGGCGACTATTCCATCCGTAATTTGTGTATTAAAAATTGATGAGATGTTTGTTTTAAGAAGACTATTATGTAGATACTTAACTTATGTATATAGATAAGTATCTACATAATAGTATCGACGGCAACGAGCGAGCTGATGAACTAGCTAGAAAAGGCTCAACGGATAGCCCTATAGGGCCCGAACCTATTCTCCCCTTAGGATTGGCAGTTTTTAAGAGAACTCTCGTCAACAGTCTTTATAAAGAACTTGAAACGGTATGGCGGTTAACTCCCACATTGCGTACATCGAAGTTGTACATCTACCCTCAGAAAGGATGGGGATTACATAAACTGAATGTCGGTAGAGAGACGGCTCGAACGACCGCAGCCCTGGTTACTGGGCATGGTTTGTTCAGAGCCCACATGGCCAAATTGGGTCATGAAGGTCCTACCATCTGCCGGCACTGCAATGAGTCTGACGAAACCGCGGAGCACGTGGTTGGGCACTGTCCAGCCCTGTGGCGGGCGCGGTTGGACTGTTTTGGGGCTGCCTACATCGACCAAGTCGATCTGATTGACTTGCCATTGAAGGACATGGTTGTCTTCGCTAACAAGGTTAAGCTGCTGTTTTTCAACAGTTAATTAATTGGCTAAGGGCATAGTTTGAATGATTGGGATGTGATCCCAATAATTATGCTGTTCAAAGGGTCCCCAGACCTATGCCAGCTCAACCCTCTAAATACTAATAATTAAATACAATATAGTATCCTTAAAACTCACATCTCTTCAATTTTTAATGCACAAATGACGGATTCTTGACAGATAGAATAGCCGCCTAATTTAAATTTTGAGAAAAGATTTGCAAGCAGTTAAAAACATTAACAAGCATTTTCCGGTGAGTCTGCAGTTTTACGATCTCACCAAGAATATTAAATAGTCCCAGAGTTTATGTACAGGTATATGTATTTGATGTGGCATTATTGATAGGTCTACGATCGATTTGTTGCATTAAACTTTATTTGTACACCTACAAGCTTTTTCCCGGCTATTTCTTGATTACTGAATCATTTTTTAACGCTCAACGACGGTTTCAATTGAAATTCTGATAAAAAGGGGTTCGTCGAGTTTAAAACAAACATTTTCCGGGGCTTTACGATCTCGTCAAGAATATTAAATAGCCCGGGAGTTTATGTATTTGTGTTTGATTTGACATTATTGATAGCTTTACGATTGATTTTTGCATTAAAGTTGATTTTGTACACACAAACGGTTGTTTTTCATTACTGACTTAAACTTGACACCATATTTTTTGAAGGATGATCGAAGCTGCTTACCACCTCGGCTCCGAATTGAATTTGTGAGAAAAGGGGTTTCCTGCAAATGAAAATTGTTTTTTCAAGAATTACTTGATGCTGTGTATATAATGTGGTATTCATTGAGTTGGTAGAAAAAGGAAAGTGGGAAATAGACCTCCCCCCCCCCCCCCAACCGACCGGTTGTGGAAAACGTAAAGAAACACGTTTCCATGGCATTATTTTTCTACGTAGAAAAACTGGAGTTCTATTTTTATATTTTCCCTCAGCAGTTTCCTACTTTCCCTTAGAGTAACACAAAACACAGTACATACCCCTATTGTCTTGCAAAATATAAAAGCACTCAGGTTATTCATTCCTGCACATGAAAATTCATAGAAATAAGCATAAGCTTATACTTCGCATATTTGGAACGCTTGTCTTTCTAATTATAAAAATTTTGAGTAACAACTTTTGTTTCAGGAGAAAAACATTTCGCTCAATTAATAAAAGGTCGGGCTGTATTCAGGCCATGGTAATTCCCAATGTGCAGGCGTACAGCGTATTTTTGGCGTGCCGCCTTTGTGCATTCGATCCACGATTGCATTTTATGTACACTACTACTGCTATAGTAAAACTACGCTGAGTTGAGCAGTCCTCACAGCAGAAAAATCCCGGCAAGTTGACTGCGGCATACTGTGCAAGTATTACTCCAACAACAATCATCTTACAAATGATGTATCCGAGCTTACCGTGATTTTTCTCCAGTGACGTATGGCATAACTCGCGTAGTTTTATTACACTACTACGGTGCGGCATGCCTCCCCCCTCCTTTTTGCAATGGGTCTAGGATTGTATTGTATGTGCCCTACTATTGCTAATATAGTATGTATTAAGGCTATCTTAGGCGGCTATTCCATTTGTCAATATTCCGTCATTTATGCATCAATAATAATAATTATCTACCACATTATAACTTAATTTATAATAGATAAGTTAAGTATCTACATAATAGTCTCCTTAAAACAAACATCTAATTTTTGATGCACAAATGACGGAATATTGACAAGTGGAATAGCCGCCTTAAGGCTAAAATCTTTTATGGTCAATTTACCATTTACCGATACTTACCGGTATATAGTAGGAATAGGATAGGTATCCTCATCATTATTATTATTATTGTCACTACTGCCGCGACTGCGCAAAGTTGCTTGCGACATTTTCAAATCTTCAACTCCTGGTCCACACAACCCTCTAGCCTACTACCGTACTAATCTAGTAAATGGTTTTTCAATAAGGCAAAAAGTTTCTAGTCTACGACTATAATAATGTTTAAGAATCTGGAAAAAAATTAGAAACTATGGCAACTAGGAACATTTCTGTTGATTTTAGGCATGGTAAAAATATTCTGTTGAATCCCCTAGAAGTCTATTTGAAAGTTATTATCTACTCCAAAGTATAATGAAAAAAGAAGAACCTCGGGAAGAGGTTATATCTAAATGATATTCATGCATCGCAATATTTGCAAAACGTAGAACTGAGTATAATTCAAACTTTTTTATAGTCAGCACTTCAGCTTTCATATGCAAGAAAACTGTTTTATCACCAGTATTTTATTATTTCATTTCCACACACAGGAATCTCGAATGAAGTCTGAAGTGTAGTAAATTTTACTGAGTAAAACATTGCTAAGCAGCCATCAAATTTAAAAAAAAAAGTTCTGTATGCTATTTCACATCTTTCAATCATAATTTTTTTTTTTTTTTTTTTCTTCTTCTCCGGCCGGTACTCCCCTGCGCCGAAGGAATATATTTATAAATTAACAATTATACCCTTATAATACAAATAACCTGTGGGCCCCCAAGTTAATCAACTTGTCGGGGGCTCGCACAGTAGACGCTGTAGATGATGCAACATGTTTTCTATTTCACGTCTGTGTTAGCAAAAAAAACTTAGTTTTAATTTCAAATCAGTTTAATTCATACCATTTAAAATTGTAAGTTAACGTAAAGAGTAATTATAGTAAAGTAAATTAATTAAAGTAAAAAGTAAAGTAAGTTTTAAAGCGAAGTATTTTAATTCAAAAGCCATTTTTTAATTTTCGTTTTTATCTCTCCTATTTTAGTTAATTTTTTAAGTTGTATGGGCAATTCATTAAAAATTTTCGTTATACTATTTAATCTATTCCCGTATTTGTTGTAGGCTGGTTTCAAATTGACGTTTCTTGGATTTCGAGTATTGTGATGTGAATTGTTTTCTGTTTCTATGTTAAAATTCTTGTCAAAGAAGTTATATTTAATTCCTTTAAATGTATAGAGTTGTTTTAGGTTTAATATTTCGAGGTACTTATATTTATCATCAATGTGGTTAAATTTTTTGTTTAGTTTGTTTGACAATATATTCTTAATTATTCTATTTTGGGCATTTTGCACTTTATTTACATAAGTGTTTTCGTCCCTGCACCAAGATGTTATTCCGTAAGTTATTACAGACTCTATCAGGGCGTGAACAATAATAATAATAATAATAATAATAATATACCCTCTATTACACAATCGAATATTCAATATTAGATAATAAATATTGGAAAGTGCAATGCCTAAATTCAGATTCAAATCGCACACTTCAACATAAACATTCCATATATTCTAAATAATGGGTCGATCAAATATTCAAGTGTGTAATCAGGGCCAATATTAATATTATATATTATATATGAAAGGGCTTCCAATACCGGCTAATAAATTAATGTCAAAGTTTAGGAAAGTAATGTACTGTTTTTATTTTTTTTTATTTTTTCGCGCGGGTCTCTTTTGAGTAAATGCGCCGGTCACTGTGTGTCTTCTAACTTTATTATATGTGTTGCATGAGACAGTCTTTTTCTCAATAAAATGCAGGGTTGCAGTGACCAGAAGGTCATGGCTGTCCCAAATTATGCGTTGCAGCGTGAGGAAAGTAATGTATTTACATGATTGCTGGTAGTCTATGTGAGATGTTCCATAACGCCTATCATTTGTAAATTCCAATGGGAATGGAGATTTTTCGTACAGGAATCAATTGAGAATTGACCCAAAAACAGCACTGAACGTAGAGGATCTAAAAAATCTGAACTTGGCGGCACTTAAGTTAGTTGAATGCCAGTATTAAGTACCATTAAACCCCAATGTTTTATTGGTTGGGGTCATTATTCAAATGATCTGATTGGCTGGCCGCAAGCATTTACCTATATGAAAAATATCTATTAAAAACCGTTCATCATGCAGGAAAATGTTCCACAGAAATGTTTGTTATAGAGATACGGAAAATATTGAATTGCGGTTTATTGACAGGAGCTTAACCCATCTTATAAGTTAATCTGTACTATATAAAACACATTGCAACGATTATGAACATAATATCTCGGCCAGGGCATATTGTATGCATTATACTGATTACCGGTACTATCTAATGAAGTAGCATTGTGTTATTTTTATATTAGGGAGCTTACCGTTGACAATGGCCACCCCTGCATCACCCCAAAATCACTCTTAAGAGTGTACAGCCCGTAGGAAATTGGCAGCCCGAAATTTAATACTTTTTATTTTTTATTTAATTAACTAAGCATGTTAATAAAGATTTGGCTCATCAAAGTTGTAGAAGACTAATTCATGCATCATATTGTGAGATATTTTTAATTTTCGAAATTGTTGCTTTTTCAGAAACATGCAAATATTTTATAAACAATAACTTTTCATGTATTATCGATTTTATAAAAAAAAAAATACAATTTCGAAAACTGAAAATACCTTATTATAGGATGCATGAAGTAGTCTTCTACAACTTTGATGAGCCAAATCTTTCATAACATGCTAAGCTAATTGCTAATTTAACCAAACAAATCTTTATATATTAGTCGTAAATGGAAGAAAAAAAAATATAAACCAACCTATTTTGTGCTGAGCCAGGGCTGACCTATGTCAACGGCCATCACTCTTAATTCATATATTAATCTTTACACCAAATTGTTAGGGTTTTAAATATACAGCATTTCTTGCAGTGTTTCTAAGCTAAGGATACAAGTAAATTGTACAGTAGGTGCACTTGTTCTAGTGCCTTTCTGTACGACGTGTCTATGCTGAAAATTCAAATTTATAGGTGAATCTATGACGAACCCGGAAAAGAACTATAGCATAAACCTTTCTAAAATCAAACAAATCAGCTATCTACGGCTCTTGCAATTTTAAAATTAAAAATTCTAAACGCTAAATTTGAAACGTGTCAAAAAAATGTTGAAGCACGCTTAATCGTTCTTTGGATGCGCAATACCTGAATCTGGTTTTATTGATGAGTACTTTGCTGATCATTTAAGGTGCTGTTCAGTGCAGTGTCCTGTATACTGTGTATGTGAGGTACCTGAAAGTATGATGCAGGAAGGTAGCCATTATAGAGCTGAGCCTTAAGTGTTCATCCCAAATAATTAAACGAAATAGCTGGGAAGATGTATGAGTAAAAACCGTTTTCAACGCACAGTACTTGGCATATACGGGAATATTCTTGCATGCACTTATTATTTCAAAGCTTTAATCACGATTATTGCTCATTAAATATGCTTAAACTGTATACGCATTTTAAACCTGAGGACTGTGGTACACGTAAAAAATTTACCTATTAAAAATAACTGATATGTTTTACATTCGAAATTGAAAAAGAAAAAAAGGCAAGAATAGGGTCACCATTTGTTACTATTCAAATGACAAGAATAGTTTTATACAATAAGTCTAATATTATGTATTTTACAAAATTAATTACATTTTTTATTATAATGATAGCATCAAATATGTACATAAACCCGATAATGAACTCTGAATTCAGGCATCTTAAGACGTCAGTTGCAATGAATAGCTGTGCGCCTCAAGAAAACTTTTCTATGTGTGGTGAGCGCCCGTAACAGAGAAGCCATATTGAATAGAGCAAGAATGCTGTCAATATATACATACAGCAGCATGCATTTAATAATACAATAATGTTTTGTGTTGAGGACGATCACAGGATCACATCGCTGATTACAAATGGTGATTGACTTATAAGTTGACACTTTTAAGACTGCTGTACACATAAAACCCCCTGTTAAGCTTATGGTTGCCAAGTTTACCCCTCCTTCAAACGATAGGGAGTAAACTTCAACGTACGACTAGACACGAAGGCGATCCAGCGAATTTGCCCGAACACGTGTTCTAAGTCACGCAGATAACATAGATTTTTCATTCTTCATGGAAAACCCCATTTCCATCACAGTACGCCAGTATCCCATTTCATCAAGTTTCGTAGTCGCACTGTACATGTGTACTCAAAAGACCGGGGAAACTGACACACCCCCTGAACATCAATGAGAAATAAGATTAAATAAAGCACTAAATACGTAGCTTGACACTTAGTAATTTTTACGCTGTCATAAGCAGAAACATTGAAGAATTTCGTCAACAACAACTGAAGTGTGAAATTTTCGCGAGGCCACGCCGCGATAATATCGAACTTGTCATTCCGAATACCTCGCGGCGGTTCGACAGCAATCATACAAACGGTGTTAGAATTAGCTTTCAAGAAATCAGGAGCTACCACAAGCTTGGATTGGTTTTAATCTTAGGCATTCAAGAAGACTAAACTTTTGGGCCAAATTAAGAGTAGAGAAGAAATTCAACTAAAAGCATACAGAAGATGGGGGAAGGGGCCTGGACACCATCCCAGGGAGGCCGAAGTTAACACTCCCTAGAAAAATACAAGGCCTTACTCTCGCTTAAAAGGACATGCTACGTAGGAATTTAGCAGCCCGAAATTTGATGTTTTTATTGACTTTTCATTCTTTAATAAATTAACAAAGCAGGTTATTGAAGATTTGGCTCATGCAAGGTATAGAAGACTACTTCACGCATAAAATAATTGGAAATATTAAATTTTTGGTACCTTAGTTCTTTTATAAAAGCCATTGGGGCCTACAATTTCGCGTAATCTAGGATTTTTGGGAAAACTAAAAAACGTAAAAAAACTAAAAGTAAAAATACCCCATTATATGATGCACGAAGTAGTCTTCTACAACTTAAATGAGCCAAATTTTTAACAACTTGCTGAGTTATTGAAATAAAAAATGAAAAGTATTTAATTTTGGGGTGCCAATTTTCTACGTAGCATATTATCTAAACAGGGAAGAAGCAAAAATGGAAATGTCACTGTCGTGCAGCCCACCATACCTAAAAACTAGGACCAGGAAAGGTAAGTATTAATGTTTACGGGAAAACTTAAATAAATTACTACGATATATATAAATAAATAAATAAATAAATAAGGACTTTTTATTGTTTCTATTACTAAGCCATAGGCCCTTTAAAAGTAATTAATATAGTCATACATTATGTATACTTCAATATTTAAAAAAAATTTAACTTCTAAATGAAATATCTCGAATAAGATAAGCATAATAAATTTTAATATTGTAAATTTGTAAGCCATACACGATTCAAAAGTGAATGAATGGAATGTATTAGCGAAAGTAGGTCTAACGGAATTTCCTCCAACTTTCAAGTATTCACTTGCATTACAATTCATTCCCTTACAAGCATTCTATGCCGTTGTCCTACAAAGTTTCGAGGAAGATAGAAGGGGAAGTCGACTCGACGGGTTGATTATCATTTCAAACACGCGACATCCGCAAATATCGTCATAAGAAACCAGTGGAAAGGACGCAAGGCATGACCTTACAGAGAATGAAAGGTAAAAGGAAACGTGCACAGACAAGTGACAAATAATTACTTTCTTATTTATACGTTAGTATAATTAAAGCTTTCTGATTTAGTCATTATGTCTTACGGAATCGAGACTGCACCGAATACCTAATGACTGAAATTACTTTACTAAAAACAGGGACAATATTAAAGTTCCCCTATACATAGCACCGAACGTGTCAAGAGCTGAAGAGGAAGGCGCAGGACCGAGAGAGCTGGAGAATGATATATGCACTATGCAGATATTGGCATCAGAAGAAGAATACGCAGTTACATGTTGTGAGGGTTTTGCTGAGCCAGATATTTTTACAGCGCCCTCTTTGTATGTGTTTAAATTGTCCGCTAAATCACTGGAAGAAGGTGGGAGGTTAATAACTCAGAACACACGTACAATACTAGAAATCAACACATCTAGGTACATGAAAGGTAAAAGGAAACGTGCACAGGCAAGTGACAAATAATTGCTTTCCTATTTATCCGTATTTATAAGTAAAGCTTTGGGATTTATTCATTATGTCTTACGGAACCGAGACTGCACCGAATACCTAATGACTGAAATTACTTTACTAGAAAACAGGGACAATATTAAAGCTCCCCTATACATAGCACCGAACGTACCAAGAGCTGAAGAGGAAGGCGCACGACCGAGAGAGCTGGAGGATGATATGCAGATTGTGGCTTCAGAAGAAGAATAGATAGAAAATCCGTGTATTTCTCAACAACAAAAGAATACGCAGCCACATGTTGTGAGGGTTTTGCTGAGCCAGATATTTTTACAGCGCTCTTTGTACGTGTTTAAATTGTACGCTAAATCACTGGAAGAATAACTCAGAACACACATACTCGTACAATACTAGAAATCAATACATCTAGAACACAGATCAAAACTGAGAAATGCTGAAAAACTCCTTCTTATCCAGCAATAACGCTTTATAACAAATTTACTTCCCATACCCGGCTTCTTGCAATCCTTAAATCCAAAGATAAAAAACATCATATACTCACTACTCTTACGAAGTGTATCAATAAAATTAAAAATTGTTCGTTTATTCAACTGCTCTTTGTGTAAATTCTCTCTTATAGGCTGGCAACAGACATGTACATTTGAGGCGTAAGCTAAAGTGTATATAACTGCGGCCAAACTAATTTTGAGATAAACGCACTTGAAGTTAAGAAACTTTAATCTTTTTCATTGATGAACTGATTTTCAAATGCATTTTATTCAGGAACTGAGCATGCCACAGTTATACTGATAGACTTCTAAAATAGATGATTGCTTCACGAAGACCATGGTGCAGTTATTTCAAAATTTAAAAAAAATGCATTTATACGCCTCATTTATAACTTGTATGACTTTACTTTTTACAAAAATGTGTGTATCGTTTTAAGAGGAAAGTACACTTTAGTGTACCGTATTGTATTTTAGTCTAGTTTTCAACCAACTGGACTGTGCCCTTTAGAAATTAAAAGTAATGCATATTATATGCATATGGCTGCAGCATCTTCAATCTATTTTCATCAGAGAGAACAAGGAAATTGAGATTTGTTGGAACAATAGGAGTCAATATTGGTCTGGCAATTTTCCAATATTGTGAGGGGTTTATATGGAAAATAGCACAATGGAAGCCACGGCAATGATAAGACGAGCTACGGATAAGGCCTCATTATCCATTCAAACACTTACTATTTCTGTGTAGGCCAGCAACTACACTACATCTATAGCTATTATCCTGGCAGCTCGACCTTACGCCTTATCCAGGGGTTTACATTTATAACGCCTTGCCTTCGGTATGTAAAATTATTCGATGGTTTAGCCTTCAGGCTGATAAATGGGCAAGGTGGGATGAAACCATAGACTGTCCTTCACATCGTATGCTGAGAAAGATAAATGGACAACATGTATTTATGAAACATAATATTCTTCAGCTGTCTAATAAAAATAATGCAATTGGCTCAATATTACGTGGAAAAGATAACTTTTTAATTTAAATAGGTATGAAGTGCACGTTTTCCTCCTTTTGCGAAAACACCTACTGTAGGTACATTTTAGTTAATGTTGGCTGAGCAAAGTCAAGTTTCTATGAACCCGGATGGTCACAGTTGAATTTTCGACAGAAGAGGTTTCAATAATCACTAGTAGACGCAATATTATTTTGGAAATTGGGAAAGCATTCAACTGCTGAATGTACACTGCATATCGTGTCATTTACTACAAACGCCAAGAACCAAGATGACAACAAGATAAAAATGGAAATCAGAAACTCGATAAAACAGGCACATATGGTAAGAGGAGACACAAAAGACGGTTCCTCTAATGTTACTTAACGATATAATATAAATAAATTAGATTTTCATGTGAAAGAGGAACTAAGACAAAATCAGAGGAGACAAGAAATTACTCATATAATCACTTACAGAAACTTTAACATTTAAATTACTATTCTCAACCCCAATTCTGCGGCAGACCTTTAGAATTAGACAGAAAACTTCCCAATATCCATTCATAAATCGCAATTGAAATCAAGATGAAAGAGAGGCACAGTTACACAGTGAGAGAAGGCAAGGAACATTAACCGTGCAATTAACGACGATACTTAATACAATGATAACATTTAAATTAACCCCCTTTTCGATGACAGGCCCTAACAATTCAGCAGAAATCATCCATTCACTAATCACGATCGACATTATGATGAAAGAGAGAGGCACAGCTGCACGGTGACAGAAGGCATGGAACATTACCCCTACAAGTAACTACGATATCTAATACAACGATAACAACGATACAACGATAACACTTAAATTAACCCCCATTTCGGCTTCAGGCCCTTAAAATTCAACAGAAATCTTCCCAACATCCATTCACGAATCACGATCTAAATTATGATGAAAGAGAGAGGCACAATCACACGGTGACAGAAGGCAAGGAACATTACCCCTACAATTAACTACGACAACTACTACAACAACGATAACACTTAAATTAACCCCCATTTCGGCTTCAGGCCCTTAAAATTCAACAGAAATCTTCCCAACATCCATTCACGAATCACGATCGAAACCATGATGAAAGAGAGAGGCACAGTCACACGGTGACCGAAAGCAAGGAACATTACCCCTACAATTAACTACGACAACTACTACAACAACAACGATAACACTTAAATTAACCCCCATTTCGGCTTCAGGCCCTTAAAATTCAACAGAAATCTTCCCAACATCCATTCACGAATCACGATCGAAACCATGATGAAAGAGAGAGGCACAGTCACACGGTGACCGAAAGCAAGGAACATTACCCCTACAATAAACTACGATATCTAATACAACGATAACATTAAAATTAACCCCCATTTCGGCTTCATGCCCATAAAATTCAACAGAAATCTTCCCAACATCCATTCACGAATCACGATCGAAACCATGATGAAAGAGAGAGACAACAGTCAGACAGTGACCGAAGGAACTTTACCTCTACAATTAACTACGACAACTACTACAACGATAACATTTAAATTAACCCCCATTGCGGCTACAGGCCTTAATATTTCAACAGAAATCTTCCCAACCTTCATTCACGTTTGAAAAAAATGTAAAATCACTTGGTGAAAGAGGCACAGACACACAATAAGAGGAGAGAAGAAAATATTGTTGCACTTATGAATGTGGGGGTTTGTCGATAAAGCACTTAACCGGGGGAGGGAGAGAGCTGACTGCTGGTGAGACGGTCCTCTCCACACTAGCCCTGACTCGCGGTATCGACTGCAGCGCTGGGGTGCGGAATTTTCGTATGCGGTAGAAATGCGGCAACTACCCTACCCTACCCTATTTAGGTACCTTAACCGTTACTGATGGCATTGTTTAAAGTAGTTCCCGACAATTGTTAGCAAATAGGTCAGTCGTATTGGTGTTACTTTCTTCACCTTAAAGCAGGTGTGGTTCGGGATCCCAAAAGTCAGGACATGTAGGGTGGTGGTACGGACTCTTTCACCCGAAAGGTTTTTGGTTCGAGTCGTACACTTCCTACATTTTCTGGCCATGCTTCGGAGGGCATGTAAAGCAGGCAGTCCCGGGTCTTCCTAGTTGAGTATAAGAGAGGGCTTTTTAGCCCTAACTCCGCTAGTTTGGCTTGGTAATAGAACAAAAGGTCTTTATTTAAAATTCAGTAGTGGTACAGACACTTCTCTTCACCCGAAAGGTTGTCGGTTCGAGTCCAACTTCCCAAAGTTGCACAAACCAGTACAATCTCTAGGGGGAAAGACACATAAGTGTACAAAAACCAGAAGTCAGGACATTTAGAGTAGTGGTACGGACTCTTATCTTCACCGAAAGGTTGTTGGTTCGAGTCCAACGTCGCAAAGTTGCTACATTTTCTGGTCATGCTTTGGTGGGCATATAATGATGTACAGAAGGCATAGTAAGAGAGGGCTTTATGGCCCTAACTCCGCTAGGTTGGCTTGGGAGAAGAAGAATGTAATTGTTTATTTATTGATTTACAGAAGTCCTGTCGGGCTGCCTGTACACCATGTAGCTGTATTTGAATTTTGGCGGGATATTATCTCATATGGCTGGACGAGTGCGTTTGAGGTCAGCCGGATAAACTGACAACTCAATACAATCTCAAGGGAGAAAATCATACAAGTGTAAATAAACAAATATTTCATGAAATATCGATCGCACAGCTGTAAAAATTATCACTTCTCTTTGGCCTGTTTATAGCAGTTGGTTGTGCAAATGGAAAATAAACATAAGACAAACATGAAGTTTGTTTATTTACATAGAACGTAAGCCCAAAATTCGCCCATATGTAAAATAAAGACAATTGTCTTTCTTACTTTCCGTTTTAAGATAAGTGTTTCACAAGGTTTATAAGCAGGAAACACATTGCCCAATGTAAATGACAAGCTGTTTTTGTTTTTACGCCAGACTCGGTTCCACTACCTCGTGCTATAAACGGGTTCTTAGCAGAAATGCTCCTCTTCACTTTGATACATCCCACGATAAGCTCCTGTCAATAACACCAATTGAGCACAACATTAATTGATTTGGACAAAATACTGTTGGTGAGGGCGTCTTCATGAAGGAGTTCTAAAACTATGGACACTGTTGTAGTGGCGGCCACATATTATCGAATATAGAAATGTAGAGGAGTATTTCTTCTAAAAGAAATTTGTATAGCTTTACAATGTATATTGCTGAGGAAATTCGAAATTTGTACAGTATTAAAGTCACATGATTAATTCGGAGGTGACCCGGACTCGACACGCACTTACAGTGACTGGTATAGTCTCTGCGCGTTATCATGGCCCACCATGTTCCCCTGCCAACACTGTGCACACTGCCAAGTTTGCCGCAGTTTGAAACACGCTCTGCTCTCGTGGATTCTACTTAGTATAGCCATTGCAGCATGTTCAAAGTTTCTTCTGGTTTGTCCGAAACTAGCAGAGTCCTGGACAGATGCCAATGACAAGGCCATTTTGTGCCCTAGATCCGGACACGTTAAGTAAGTGTATGTATCAAAATGTCGAGGTGCATTTCTTCTACTTTTTATACCATTCATTTATGGCTCCAGAAAGAAATTTTAAGACAATTTTTTTTTAATACGTCAAGTGGGGTGACAATACAGTCCCTCAATGCCTATAATATACTAAAGTCCTAAAAGACAGCATGCATAGACCAACTGACTAAGAATAATAGAGCAGATTGCACTTACATTGACTGAGAAGAAGCAGAGGATTCGCGATCTTCCCGCTCGGCGCGCTGCTGTCGCTGCTGCTGCTCTTCCCGTTCCGCACGCTGGAAATGTCTTTCTTCCCTTTCTGCGCGGCGCTGGATCTGCTGCGCCTGCGCGGCGGCCATAGCTTGCTCTGCACGCGCAGCATATTCCGCCTGCTGCGCCTGCTCGCGTTTTTCTTCCTCGCTGTGTCCGCGGCTGCCACTGCTGCCTGGCGGCGCGTACGAGAACCAAAATTGATGAGCCAGCTTCGCGAAATCCTAGTCACCTGGAACATACAGAGCAAATACAGTAATACTGGAATGAAAAATAAACAGAACAATTAACAAAGCAAGATATTAGAGATTTGACTCATTTAAGCTGTAGAAGACAACTTCGTGCATCATATAATAGGGTATTTTTAATTTTTGGTACCATAGCTTTTTCATAAAAATGATCAAGGGCTAAAATTTCACGAAAAGTAGATACCATGAAAAAACTACAAAACCTAAAATTAACGAAGCCCTATTATAAGATGCATTAAGTTGTCTTCTACAACTTAAATGGACCAATATTTTAATAACTTGCTTCGTTAATTAAATAAAAAATAAATATCAGACTTCGGTCATTTCCTAAGGTGCCCATTCCACATACGTACAACGTCAACGAAAAATTGAAAAATGACGTCAAAATGACGTAAATTGACGTGGTAGCAGCATTTTTAGTATGTCTTTAATGTCTGCTAAAACGTCATTTTTCAATTTTTCGTTGACGATTGACGTATATGGAATACCCCCCTAAGGGATCTACACTACTCTTTCTTTCTGTAACTCAAAATATACCAGGTAGGCCAAAGCTAAGCTATCTGACAAACAGCAAAGTGTCAAATTTCACAGGAAATATTGACTAATAACTGTGGCCAATTAGCGTTAATGACGATCGGGTAGACATTTATTAAAATGTAAATGAACAGTTAGTTCTATCTTCAACATACGAGTATATCAATATATATCACAAGTGAAATTTGACTTTTCACACCCCCTCCCCGGTTGCCCCTAAATGTGTGGTCACGGACTTACCTAACGAAAGTTTATTTCGTCCACAGAAAATTATAAAATAAGCCAGCTGTATAACCCACAATATGAGAGTAAATTGAAAAGGGGTGTGAGAGAGTGCGAGCGGGGAAAGGGTGGTTGTAGCCAGGAGTGGGGAGAAGGGGGGGGGGGTGACACGAAGGGTTTTGAGCTCTCAGAAATGTAAGAGCACACAATCTTGGAAAATCGGGACTTGGAAAGCTCAAATGTTGAGCAATACCGTAGCCTACTCCTGTTGAAGACTGGTATAATCTTCCTTCATACTTACAAAAAAAAAATCCCTTTTGAATGCTATACTTGGAATTTCTTCGATTTTTAGCCATAGTAGGCCAACCCTAGATACCCTAGGTAAGTCAAAAACAAGTCGTTTAATGCGTTTTTAATGTAGCAGACCATTCAACTCTGTTCTGTTCATTAAGGGCAAACCGGAGTCACCGATATTCCATTTTCGGTTCAAACTTCAATTTCTCATTAAATATGGAACACAGAACAATGAAAAAATGCTGAATGGCCAGAAGAATTTTTTCTCCTAATTTTGATGTATAGTATGTGGCCTTAACTAACCCCAATTCGCCACAGTTTATGAACTCCTTCAGCTTGAACTCCTGAGTGACCGATATATTTTGCGTATCAAGTTCACTAACTATAGCCGATCGGTATTGATGATTGCAACGTACTATAGATCAAAATCAGGAGAAAAAATTCTTCTTGCCCTTCAGCATTTTTTCATTGTTCTGCGTTCCATATTTCATGAGAAATTAAAGTTTGCACAGAAATGGAATATCGGCGACTCCGGTTTGCCGTTCATGAAAAGGACTTAATTAACATACATACCGAAGTTAGAAGTTACGGGATGCAGAGGGGGAGGTGGCCCTTTCTTGGGGATAAAATAACAAGTGGAAAAAACATAATTGTCTCCTTATTAACTGTCAGTCATTGTGAATAAAAATAACTTAGTATGATGTGAAACTTTACTAAGTTGCTTTTATTCACAGGAAGTGGAAAAAAAACATTAAAAGCGTTTTTATTTAACGACATATCTAAATGTAACATTTTAATTTAATTTCGCTAAATAATTTCATCACGACATTCATTATTAGAAGCTTTTGAGATGTGGTGCTATCGCGTCGCATTCCACGAATATAATAAATAAAAAAATAAGCTTATAATGTGTTGCCAACAGAAAAAGTCCAAAAACGACATCACATACAATATAAAACAATAAACAATACCCGGGAATCAAGCAGTCAAATTATTGAAAAGGAGGAGAACAAAAAAATATCATCTTATCGATTTGTCAAACGGATAGCACCTATGTAAGTAAAATAAATACCTAACATACAATGCAATGCAAGTGTGTACGAATAGTCATAGTTCATATGACTATCACAACATCGCCTCGCCATTCGCTTAAATTCACGTAGGCATATAGTGCAAATGGATCCAGTTATCCGATATCAAGACCAAGTTACCACTGAGGAAGTTGTAATCAGAATAAGGCGGGGTTTCCACCGACCTCTCATTGCAGAATGCAAATGACATTGACGTAAATTTGAATTTTTCTTTTTAATAGAAATCTATTAAAATGTTTGTACTTAACATATGCCATGACGCCATTTTTTAATTTCAGTTTGTTTGTTTGTGATTTTACTCAATAATCATTGATCAATTTTAACTATGGCATAGAGTAAAACAAAAATTTCCTTCAATGTCATTTGCATTCTGCAATGAGAGGTCAGTGGAATACCCGCCTAAACGAAAAGAAAACTCTGGTTACATCCATATCTGCAAGAAGAGCACGCTGGATCGGACACCTACGGATCTTCGGATCGGACATCGTACTACGACATGTGAACTTTGCCAGGTGCATCATAGAAGGCGATAATCGACCGGGACGTTCAAGAAAAGAATATCCAATAAGTGAAGGCTTGAGGATCACAACCTATGTTGAGTTGATTAAAGCTTGCCAAACGATTGGACACATCGCTGCAAAAGGTTTCTGCCAACCAGCCATCATCCGGCTGTAACTTGAAGAGAGGGTTCATTTGTTGTCATGTACGTGAAGAGGCGCCAATTGACTGATTGGGGGGGGGGGGGGGGGTGTGTAATTATACCATATCCCATCTGTCGTAACTGCTCCCAAGTTATTCTTATTAGGGGAACGGCAACATTTTCACCCGGCCACAAAAAATTAAGTACAGCTTTCTTTCCTGTCTCTTGACATATAATCAGGGAACTAATACTAATATGTCACCGCCAGTATCCCCGATTCGAATAGCGAATTTTACCCCTTTTTAAATCACTGAAGAAATTGCACATACACATAATAAAGAGCCGCGGTAAGCAAAGGGTATGGTAACCTAATATATTCAAAATTATTAAAATAATCGAGTGCAGAGGGGAGGTTCAGTCAGGGAAAACTTCCAGTAGAATACAATTTTGGGACTTTCTGCGTCCTTTCACTTCGTGCAATTTTTACATGGTTCAAAAAAGCAGAAAAGCCCTGAAAACATTTTCTAAACCATTTCAAGGCTTTTCAGCTTTAAAAAAACTTTTCCCTAAAAAAAACCATTTCCGACGGCAGACATGATATTTACTTGGCTAATGTTAACCACTTTTCTTCCTTAGTCTTATTTCCAGAGTCAAAATCTGCAGAAGAACTCCAGACGTAATTCGAGTATCGCGGAAAATCTCTCCGGAAAATCTCCTTTGTTGGAAACTACAGAGAAAGGGAGACTGTCAGGATGAAAAGAGCTTAAATGAATAATACAAACCGGTTATAATGAGACTTGGGGTATTCAAAATTGATTTTCCATTCAGTTATTGGAATAAGGGGAACCACCTGCGATGAAAATCAGAACTTTTACATGTAGTACATAAATCGGTTGAGATTTTTCGTGCTATTCTGTTACTGCGGCCCAATCATGGCGATTATAATACCGGGGTTAATATAATACCCGGCTATTAAAAATGTAAACAAGATAATTTTACAATGGAAAGTGCTATTCAAAATTTGTTTACAGTTTTAACCCCAGGAGTAAGTTAACACCAATCGCCATGATCGGCCCACTGGTGGGAAAACATAATATGAAAAGTAAAATAACATTAAGGCGGTTATTCCACCGACGTCAATAGTGATAGTGTTGGTGATATTGACGTGGTAGCAGACATTTTTAGACTGTCTTTAATGTCTGCTACCACGTCAATACCACCATTACTCTCACTATTGACGTCGGTGGAAAAACCGCCTTATTAGGCAAGATACTGCAGTCACTCGCCGACGTCCCTGGTTGAAACAGCCTATTTAGGAATAGGTTAGGAATCGATCCATCATCTGTTCTGTTCATCAATCACAATCACAAAGGCTTAATTAACACACCTACACTTAACAACGAAGTTAGAAGTTAGTGGATCCAAATGGGGGAGGGGCACTTTCATGGGGATAAAAACTGATGTTACTTTTCGCACTTTTTCGTACATTCAAAATTTTCCCTCGGGGCAGACCGGATAGTTCTGCCCGCGTAGGTCTCAATAGTTTGTATAGTAATTTACAGTAAACCACATTTGCTTTGGGGAGCCCGACAAATTTCCCTTTCCCCCGGGACTATCCCACTCCGTCCAGTACTGCATATACGTGTACTTGGTTCAGGTCATCATTGTTCATGACCACAATGACTTCGGTCTTTTTTTTATTTATAGTCATATTGTGCATTGCTAATATCTCTATCATGGTAGTCAAAGGCAAAAATTCTTATTCGTCATCAGCAATAGCTCTAGCTCAGCGTTTCTCAACCTTTTTGCTTTCCAATTTATACGTAGTTTAAGGAAAGCTTTGTGATGGTCCAAATTTTCGGTTCCGAGATTTCAACGGATTTACACGTTTTGAGGTCCCAGGAACCCAAAAAAGTGGTTTTTACGAAATGTCTGTCGCTCTGTCTGTGCGTCGATTTCCGGGGAAACTACTCGGTCGATTTTGATGAAATTCGGCATGTAGGTTCACAAAAATCATAACTTTTTTATTTTGGGCTATCTCAATTTGGGGGGGTTTTATTTTCAAAAAACTCCAAAAAAACGTCTAAAAAAATTACTTCTCAAAAACGGCTCCAACGATTTCTTTTAAATTCACATATATTGTAGTCGTTATTAATGTTGACAAAATGCGGGGGTCGCTTGCCCCTTGATAGTTTGCTTCTGGGGGTAAAACAATAAAAATAACTAAATTTTAATGAAAAATGACTAAAAATAATGTTTCTGTGATACCTTTCCATCGATATTTCTACCTTCAGACATGTTTTAGGTGTTAAATTGAGTAACGAAACTGGACAGGTTGCTTTCCCAAAAAACTATTTGGTTTTGCACAAAAAATTATTTCCAAAGTCCAAAGGTCCTATTTCTCAACAATAAACTAATTTTTCACCGGGTAAACCACTCAAATCAGAGAAGATCGTAATAACAACGTCAGAAAAACATCGAGGACAAGTTTTGAAGTGATAGGGGGGCAGACTATCTCACTACAAATAAATTGCACTTGGCTCTTACAAGTTCACTAACAAAACACAATGATCAACACTTAGTCTTAGTACTTGAAAGATCGCTGAAGGCAACTATAGCTCCAGCAAACGATGTTACGAGACATGAAGTGGCTTTTCCACTCCGAGATATCTCATAAATTGATCTGTGAATGGTTTAGGAGGGGAAGATTGACGATAATAATGTAAACTAACAGTATATAGCCAACCGTATTTTCAGTTTATTAAGAGACAATAGGAGTATGTTACACGCTAGGCTAACACAAGAGTATTCGCTCCTCTTGGTCTAGGCCAACGGTACTCAACCTTTCTTTTTTTTGGCCGCATTGGCAGTTTTGCCTTCTCGAGCGGGGAGCAGGATGAAAAATTTTAATCAGGCTACTCGTTATTGAAGTTCAAAACGGCTATTATTAGATGTACAAATAGAACATAAAATATAGTAATTATACCCAGTTTAATTTAATGAGCCTTTTGAACTTTTTTTACAATATTATCGAAATTTGGCGATTCTGAACTACAGGCAATTCTCAATACATTATGAAGATGTGCGTCCGTCAGTATGTTCCGGTATATATTTTTTTGAGTACTTCATTTTGTAGTAACTCGCTTCACAAACATACAGTAAGTAGATGCAAATTGCGTCAAAAGAAAGTAATAAGCGCAAGCGCAATTAGCATGGTATGCATTATTTCAATGATTTCTTCAAAAAACAAACACTAAACTATTTAGCACCTAAGACATGCCTGAAGTTTTTTTTTTTTTTTCCTTCGTGGGGCCTTCTCGTTTGAGTTCCTATAAGCGTCGACCTAGAAGGTCTTTTGCTTCCACGTTTGCCGTCTACGCCCATCTTATAACACCAGTCTTTTTGATAAATTCTAGTGTTTTTGTGATGGGATTAGATCGGATGGTTTCCTCTTCAGTCCTAGGGTGGCCAAGAGTTTGGTATCGAGTTTGTCCCAGCGCCTCACATTCAAAGAGAATGTGTTCAGCTGTTTCTTCTTCAACTTCACACAGTCTGCATCTACTGTCGTTTTTCACGCCAACCCTGAAGTTAGGAATCATCGATAACACGGTCCCCCAGAAAAATTATTCTTCAGTAATTGTCCATGAAAATTGTGACTTTTTTTGCCCCTGAAACGAACTAACCAGGCAAGCAATAAAAAAACACTATTTCAATCCACAAAGTCCATTCTTAATGGAGTTTAAACAATTTGCAACCATTTTCGCAGTTGACTTTCTTCCATGTATCTCATATAACTTGTAAAGTGCCTACTCGGTAGATGGCCAATCCACGATGAAATATACCCAAATTTTTATATGTTAATTCGTATTTTTGATCTTTTTTGTACGTTTGACGAGCATATTACTTTTAATACTTAATATACATTAATCTCATTTTGGCTATTTCATTATTTTTTGTGTAGGTGTAACTGTTTACAAAATGTTCCAGTAAAAGTATGAAATATAATTCGCTACCTGATTTGTCAACTGTTTTATCTGCAAAAATTCAATTTTTTTTTATTACATCAAAAAATTTCCCCTCTTTTTCTTGCGTCCAATCTGGAAGTCTGTAAAAAAAATGAAAATTTCTTGGCGGAAGTGTAGGAGATACATAATAATAATAATAATACGTGTATTTAACTAAAAAGAACATTACACATTTTTCTAGTAACCGGGGCCACAAAGCCAATAAAAAAAATAAAATAAAATAGTAGTCACCGGAAAAAACTTTGGAACGCTCTCCTGCGGGCCGATTATGGCGATTGGTATTAACTTACTCCTGGGGTTACAACTGTAAACAAACAAATTTTGAATAGAACTTTCCATTGAAAAATTATCTTGTTTACATTTTTAATACCGGGGTATTACATTAACCTCGGTATTATAATCGCCATGATCGGGCCGCTAAAAATTAGCATTTTGCAGTTAGAACAGTTGGCAAATCAAGGAGCGAATTATATAAACTGGAGCCCCCCCGCCCCCCCTAAAACTTCCTCCAGTGAACAGCTAGGAGGTCAGTTTCAGTAGTACCTTCATTTCCGAAATAGGAAAAAGAAGGAAAATTAAAGTTTCCCAACAGCTCTTGCTGGGGCTTACGTGCGAGAAGGCTATCTCAGCCACAATCCCCACTTTACAGCGGCTGCCATGTTGGTACTAACTTTTTAACACCCCACGAACGCTCAATCCCATCCATGACTATTTTTTATTTACCGTCTCACTATAAAACCGCTTGTATTTGCTCTTCGCGTTCGAATCGAGTGTGGTAAGCTGTGAAACCAATATATTATAGGTACTTAACATATTTACGGTACCTTGCTATGGTCAACAAGAATGCTTTATTGAGTTATTGGGTAAGAACTTAAGTGGCAATCGGAGTTCCCCCCCCCCCCCCAACACGTTTTTTGTACATAATAGATTTTGACAGGAAATAAATCGATCATAGAGCCGTGTAAAAAATAGGAGTTTTTTTTTGCTTAACGGTATACAGCAGATAGCAGCAGAAGCAGCAGCAGCAGTTAAATTTCTATATAATATAGAACACCAATTATACCATATACAATATAATATATTATAATATAATATATATATATTATACTGTATATAAAATATAATATAGTATATTATACCAGCACCAATAGGCTTCAGTTCTTGAACTCCTTCCTCGGCGCTACCACACCAATCGATTTTCAAAATACTATACTAATAATTTTAATTTTAATCACGGGTTTTTGTGCAAATCAAATTCAATCATTGTGGTCAATCAGGGTAAAGACTCGTTTAAAGCAGGCGGTTGCGGGAGCGGGTTTGGCTCAAAATAAACATAGGATAAACCTGTCCTTCCGTTTTTACATTGGGCAGAGAGTTTCCTTCTTATAATATACATAGCGAAACTTATTATTATTTTTTTTTTTTGACATTGACATACAGCCATACAGCCATGGTGGGCTTATGTATCTTAAAAAAGAGACTATACGTTCTATGTAAATAAACAAACTGTTTTCTTGTGTTCCCGCAACCGCCTGCTATAAACGGCCTCTTCGAAATAGGTACTTATTATATATATCAAAATACTCAGAAAAATTTCTTCTGTTCAGAGTTTAGAGGCCATCCGAGGGTGGAAAAGCCTTACAAGTGTAAACAGCAAATATCTCTCTAAATATCAAACGCAGCGCTGTCAAAAATATTAGGACAAGCAGAAGAAATGTTTTTGAGCATTTTGATACATGATATGTACCCCTTTTCAACACAGATTGCCCACAATTGTTGAATTTGATTCGTAAAATAAAAAAAAATAAAATAAAAACTATTGGTGTGATTGGTATGGACTCCAGGAAGGAGTCCACGATTTGTATCCAACTCGTGTTACTGAAGGCCACTTGTCATATTATATTGAAATGTAGAGGAGCATTTCTGCTAATTTAATGGATATTTTGACGGCTCTCCGATCGAAATTTCCTGTGAAAATCGGCTTTGTACAACAAAACGCGTAGTAGATATACTCCAATAAACTCTTAACATGCCTGCAGCCTGATCATGGCGATTTTAATACCGGGGTTAATATAATACTATGTCACGTGATGGTATTTATTCAATTCACTCTGGTTTTGAAGCGTTCTCAGGTACCTTAACCTCTTTTTACGACTTATCCTTCCCACTTAAGATGGTTAAAGATAAAAGAAAAACTACAAAGAGGACCACTCTTAAAGATAAGTTTGACCAACTCCGTGACATTAAAGTCCTACACCAAAGCTCTGGTGACCCCATGTTAAAAATTCACCATAGCCAAGCTCTTAAGAGTCTAAAATTAGAATGTCATAGGCTGGAGAAAGATGATGTGTGTGCTCGAATCTCTAACTCCAACAATAAGGCTAAAGCTGCGTGGGAGGTTATAAACGAACGTAGGCAGTTATCATCCAAACCAGCTATTGTTAAATTAACTGTTAATGGTGAATCGATCTCGTCACCTCAATTAATTGCTGATGAATTTAGCTGCTATTTCAGAAACACCATTGAGGATCTCATTAGTCGCAATCCCCATGCGAGTGTTAACAACGTTGGATGGCCAGTAAGTGACACGTTCTTCCTTGCCCCGGTAGATGCCGGGGAAGTTCGCGCTGCGATTAAATCCCTGAGGCGCACGTCGTCTGCCGGGGTTGACAAAATACCCTCTAAGCTACTTAAAGATTCCTGCCCTCACCTCATTGGACCTTTAGTTCTTCTGATAAACAGGAGCTTTGACGATGGGGTCTTTCCAAATTGTTTTAAAAAGGCCATAGTTAAACCTGTGTTTAAGAAAGGGGCCCGTGATCAGGTACAAAGTTATCGTCCCATTCGTCTCTTACCATCTGTATCTAAAATTATAGAAAAAATAGTAAATAAGAGACTTATTGATTTTCTAAAAAAACATAAGGTACTCTCTCCAGTCCAGTTTGGGTTCCTACCTGGCAAATCTACTGGCGACGCCTGCCTCAAGCTTTATAACACTATCCTTGATGGCATTGACTGTAGAAAAGCTCCCCTTAGCCTGCTCTTAGACCTATCTAAGGCATTTGATACGCTCGACCATGGCATACTTCTGGAAAAACTGCAAAGGGCAGGCATCAGAGGTGTAGCCCTTAAATGGTTCAGCAGCTATCTTAAGGACAGACAGCAAAAAGTAGTAATTGGATCTGGCGGCTCCCAGGCGTCATCAGACTGGTGCCCTCTCAGTACAGGTGTCCCTCAGGGCAGTATCCTGGGTCCCTCCCTGTTCCTTATCTATATAAACGAGTTCGCCTCCTTTATGTCAACTACCTCCCTGGAACCCCATGTGGGACTCTACGCGGACGACGCTGTGCTTACCCTACTATCGTATGTTGTTTTGATATTATGTAGCCTACATGGTAGACCTAATTGTATTTTTGACGGTGCCGAGCACATACTGTACCTTTATATCTATATTGTACTGTATGTGGTAATAATGGCCTATTATATTTCATTTCATTTCATTGTTTAAAATAAATGACAGCAAATTTGAGAATTTTTTGAATTTTGATGTTGGTAAACATCGCAAGAGTGCTAAGCGCGGATAATTCAAATTGTGTCTATTTAAACAATTAAATGATCTTCAGCTATATATTTTATTTTTATTTCGGTGGGTTTCTTAATTTTTTTTGCCTTATATTTAGAAAAATTATTTATAATCCTTAATATTAATTCAAAATTAAAACTTGCTTTTTCTAGGGCGATATGTGTTTATATTTGCTATTTATATTTGGTACGGCAGCCTCGTGTCAGTTAGGTTCTTCAGTATTGCCAACATCAAAATTTAAGGAACCGGTCCGAGTTTAATCGAACATGCTTTCCAATTTATCAAGTAGTAGCTAGAGAAAATGAGTATTTTCATGGTAAACAGAGCTTTCTACGTATAAATTGGAAAGCAATAATTTTCCTATAGTTAAATTTCGGGCATCTGGGGGGGGGGGAGGGGGGTTGTCCACCTGACGCCACTGGAGGTGAGGTAAATTATAGATAGGTCAGACCAACACATTACCACACAGCGATACTGGCAGGGCACGCAATACATTTGAGCGTGAATTTTCTATCATTTTTTCAAAAAATATTTTTTGTGCAAAGCCAAATAGTTTTTTGGGAAAGCAACCTGTCCAGTATCGTTACTCAATTTAACACTTAAAACATGCCTGAAGGTAGAAATCATCGATGGAAAGGTTTCACAGAAAAATTATTTTTAGTCATTTTTCATTAAAATTTAGTTATTTTTATTTTTTTACCCCCAGAAGCAAACTATCAAAGGGCAAGCGACCCACCGCATTTTGTCAACATTAATTAAGACTACAATATATGTGAATTTAAAAGAAATCGTTAGAGCCGTTTTCGAGAAATAAATTTTTTAGACTTTTTATGAGTTTTTTTGAAAATAACCCCCCCCCCCCATTGAGTTAGCCCAAAATATAAAAAAAAACTCCCGAGGTATGATTTTTGTGAACCTACATGCCGAATTTCATCAAAATCAACCGAGTAGTTTGCCCGGAAATCGACGCACAGACAGACAGAGCGACAGACACAGCGACAGAGCGACAGATAGACAGACATTTCGTAAAAACCGCTTTTTTGGGTTCCTGAGACCTCAAAACGTGTAAATCCGTTGAAATCTCGGAATCGAAAATTTCGACCATCACAAAGCTTTCCTTATACTACGTATAAATTGGAAAGCAAAAATTCTGAAATTCGCTGTTCATTTATTTTAAACAATTGAATTAACACCATCACGTGACATGGTATTATATTAAACTCGGTATTATAATCGCCATGATCAGGCTGCTGATGGAAAGTGTTCAAAAAGGCGCTTATTCCACCGACGTCAATAGTCAAAATATCGCTGATATTGACGTGGTAGCAGACATTTTTACACTGTCTTTAATGTCTGCTACCACGTCAAACACGTCAATAGTGAACTATTGACGTCGGTGGAATAAGTGCCTAACTAAATCGTCGGTGACTCCCCACATGAAAATTTAATTTTATCCGAATATAATTTTTAATATATGTATGCTTACATATGGCTGGCTCATTGTACCATAAGCTACTAGTATATTTCTTCATCTTAAAATTTATAGAAACAGCATCATAACTCAAAATTCTTTTTAAAGGTCACAGCTCCACCGACGAATTACAATCACTATACCGCAGTGACGTCTGAATTATGAACCACTCTTCAAATAATAGAGCTAAAAATGGAAAAGTAAAAGGGTCAGGTGCAGAAGGCAAGAAACTAGGACCAGCCGAGGGGAAGGAGGGACGGGGGGGGGGGGGGGGAGAGGGAGGAGTTGGGTAGAACGGGGCAAAGAGCGGGGGAAGGGAAAATGTGGTGTTGGGGAGTTTGGAGTTTTGCCAGACGCTGCGGCACCGACAACAAATGCGAAAAAAGCAGACGACAGCTATCGTAAACACGTCAAAATCTCATATATGCTTCAAAACATGACTCCTATTACTTTATCTTCGAGATAATGGATCCAGGGGTTACAATTTTTTTAAGTTTAAAAAAAAAAGTTACAATTTTTTTAAGTTAAAATAAATTGTAACCGTTAGTGATGAAAGAATTGTTATTAACAAGAAAATTAAGCCGAGAATACAACAACTTGTAAAAAACATGCGTACCCAAGTTTCACATTAACTTTGTCGTACATTAAAATCACTGTAAGCTAAATATTCTTGAAAGCCTTCTTATTCTTTAAATAATAATAATAAAAATAGATGTAAGCGGTGGTCCGCAGATACACATTGTCGGCCTGAGTCCATCACTGGCTCGGAACCACTGTTTTGAACAGGGGGGAGTTTCAGAAATTTCATTGGATATTACATATTAGTTTTCATTTTTCCTCTCAAAATCCGATTCTATCTAGTATCAAGCCATTTCATTTCGGGGGGGGGGGGGGGTTAGGTTAGGTTAGGGGGGGAGGGGGGTTAGGTTAGGTTAGGGGGGGGGGGAGGGGGGTTGTTGGGTTATTTTCAAAAAACTTCAAAAAAACGTCTAAAAAAATTATAATGTTAACAAAATGCGGGGGGTCACTTGCCCCTTGATAGTTTGCGTCTGGGGTAAAAAAAATAAAAACAACAAAATTATAATTATAAATGACTAAAAAATAATTTTTCTGCGAAACCTTTCTATCGATGATTTCTACCTCCAGGCATGTTTTAGGTGTTAAATTGAGTAACGAAACCGGACAGGTTACTTGCCCTAAAAACTATTTGGTTTTGTGCAAAAAAATGTTTTTTTGAAAAAATGATAGAAAATTCACGCTCAAATGCATGGCGTGCTCTGCCATTATTGCTGTGTGGTAATGTTTTGGTCTGACCTATTAACTATATAGAGTTTACCTCACCTTCAGTGACGTTAGATGGACAACCCCCCCCCCCCCCGAGATATCGGAAATTTGACCATATGAAAATTATTTACCATGAAATTACTCATTTTCTCTATCTGCTAATTTTGATATATTGGAAAGTATGTTCGAGTAAACTCGGACCGGTTCTTTTACAGTGCGTATACCTGCGTATGCGTATGACATAACACCGAAGACGGGGGCAGGGGGCATGTAAAAGTTAAGAAGTTAAGGGTCACCTCTAAACAGCCACCTGTGGCTCTCTCAACACTCACCTCTGCGTTCTTTTCCTGACCCTTGCTAAAATATTCAACTTCGTATATTTTCCACCTCCACACGCTAAGTATTGCAAAGCCCACAACCTCCCATCTATACCAATATGTAAATGCAACTTATAAGCGTTATTAAGGGTCCTCGGTGTCCGTTAGGTGTTCCTCGGTAGCTACTGAGCCTATGAGTCACGATCTTATTAGAAGTCACTGCCACTGAAGACATTTGGAAGTACATTTTCAGATTAACCACGACACATCAGCCCGGATTATACTGTCTCATAATCTTACTCAAGCTGTGAAATCCTTTGTAATTTGATAGGCTATAAGTCAGCATACCATCAGTAACTAGACGTGAAATAAGCGATAAACGAAAAGCGAATAACACAGTATTTTCCGTGTAGGGCACTCTTTTGTCTTGGGGGTGGGCTGGCCCCAAAGGCGGAGGAACTCAATGCAGAGTCAACGGCATAAGAATGCAGAAGACAACGGGAAATCACTGCATTACTATTCCCTGGTATAGCCATGACTAAAATTGCGATCGTCAATCTTCGATAGAACAGACATAAGAAGAAGAAGAAGCTGTTTCCATGGGGTTGGCAAATACTACGCTATGTGCCGATAGATAATAGAGAAATATCTAGGCATGCATACTGTTATTTCACACGATAATACTCTACGTTAACGACACAAAAATCCCCCCCCCCCCTGCTCGCCATATCAAATCCAAATCCCAGGGCGTCGGTACTATTATTACGCCCTATTACTCCATAGTGTGGACAAGAAAGGAGCCTCCCCAAAGATCGCTTTTTATACACTGCTGTTGTTTCTAACGCCTGCTTTCAGCATTTCTGCTTTCAGCAACCCTGCCAGCCAGGCGGAGGGAGTGAGTCTGTTTGTTAACTTGAGGCACCCTAAGAGCAGACTCCTTCACCTCGGAGGAAAGGTGAATTGACTGACAGGGTGGACCTCCTGATTATAGTGGACTTCGAACCACTTGGGGAACATGGTAGTCACACGATGAAATCGGAGGTGACCAGGACTCGAAACGCACGTAGACTGACAGGTATAGTCTCAGCGCGTTATCATGTCCCTCCATGTTCCCCTGCCAACGCTGTGCACACCACCAAGTTCGTCGCAGCTTGAAGCATGTTCTGCTCTCATGGAATCAACATGGTAAGGTCGGGTGTACCCCCGGGCAACGCTTAGTGGAAAGATCTAGCGGCTAATCCTTTCACCACCAAGAAGACTTCAACGACCTTTGGATGTGCACCGACCATGATGTTGGGTTGGCAGAATACTGTGTCCAGAAACTAGGAGTCTCTACCTCAGACACGAAAAACTAAACTATGTGTTAACCTTAGCCGGCCGCCATACCAAGTTGAATCCAGCGGACCAGAGCAGGTTCAAAGCTGCAGATAACTTGGTCGTGTGCACAGTGCCGGTAGGGAAACATGGTAGGACTTGTCTTGGTCACCTCCGTACTAATCGTGTGACTTCACTGTGTTTCCCAAGTGGTTCGGAATCCACTATAATCAGGAGGTCCACTGTCCTATGGGCTGGCATAGTACAGTCAAGTCAAATATGAGGCCTAAGTCGTTGTTAACCCGACGAACACTACTACTACTAAGTGTTAACCTTAAATGACTCATACACCCGAGCAGGTGAACATGGTGGGACATGATAACGTGCTGAGATTATACTAGCTAGTCAGTCTGAGTGTTTCAAGTCCTGGTCACCTCCGAATTAATCGTGACTATACGAAGTTCCCCAAGTGGTTCGGAATGCACCACAATCAGGAGGCCACCCTGTCAGTAAGCTCTCCCCTTCTCCCCGAGGTGAATGAGTCTGCCCATAGGGTGCCTCAAGTTTAGGGTGGCCATTCGTCCCGGTTTCCCGGGACTGTCACCTTGTTTGATCTCTCTATCCCAGCGTCCCGGTTTCGTCCTTAAATGTCTCGGTTCGGAGAATATAAACATAACTATTACAGGATGATTTTTAAAAAATATTGAAAATTTACCTGAAAATAATAATTATTGAAAAGAGTGTTTGCAAAACTTACTAATTAGAAATAAAAAAATGCACTAGATAAAATGGACATTTTATTTTTTAAATTTACATTAGATATAATGCATCTCGGCTCTCTGTCCCGGTGTGTGCTAATTCTGGCAACCCTACTTAAGTTAATAAACAGACTCACAGGCTGACAGGGTTGCTTAAAGCAGAAATACTGTAAGCATGCGTTGGAAAAAAATATATCTGTACATATTTGTAAATACCAGGGCCTCTCTCTACTGTCTACTCCAAATTTTAAAATAGTTATGAATTGCATTTCCCACATTAACGCAAAAAATGAATAAGATGTTAGTGATGGCTATTGAAGAATATGTTCAAGCTGTTTCTTAAAAACAATTAACTTTTGGAAAAGGGCTCTGGGCTACCTCGACTTTCACTGAGTTTACGGGCTTTATTTACATAAAAATACGTTTCGTTGACAGTATGCCGTAATTTTCCAGAGAGGTAGAAATAAACAAGTTTCTCATTTCGTGGCTGCTTGAATTTATTCATCATTCGCATCTCTCGCCGACAATTCCATCTCTCAAAACAAATTTCAGTTTCTCGTTACAAAACACATTATTTCCTAACTGCTGATGAGACGGCTGAAAGCTCAACTTCGTGCTTCGACTCCTGATGACCGTACTAAAATTATTAATTTTTTTTAAATTGAAATTAAAGCAGCCCTGCAGAGTGAAGGCTTAAGAAAACTATTTTTGAAGTGAAACTACTTTATGTGAGAGTCTTTAAATTCGGATTGTTATCCTTTTTGTGTGACGCAAACTTTGGGCAAAGTACTCGGTGGATTTCGATGAAATTCGTGAATAAAAATCATATCTCGGGACTTTATTTTTATGACTTTAAATTTATGAGTTTGATGGCAAGGCAATGTTCAACACTAAAGCAGGCCGACATCGCTTAAGTGCACTTCAAAATAATAACAAAAAGTGCAGCCAACATGATCGGTCTCGACCTAGCAAAAGAATAAAAACTGTTATGGGTAAAGGGGCAAAATTTCAATAATAAAAAATCAATACCTAATATAACAATAACTCCTGCCCAATCAGATGAAACGTTGGGTCTAACTGGTGTATAGTATTCCAATAAAATGTCCAATACACCCTTCCACTTCGATTTCCTTGCAATATCCGCGTAATTTAAAAGCTGAATACTTCCAACTCCCAATTTAGCGCAAAACAGTTGCATGCAAACTCTCCATCGCTTCGCGTGCATTGCTACAATTTTCTTACCGTAATGTTCATGTGATTGGCAACTACATGTGGTAGATTTGGAGTAATGTTTGTAAGTGCTACAATGGCGCAGTTGCATTGTTGTTCTCCTTATTTTCATACATTAGCACAAGGAAAGCTGTGATGGTCGACATGTCGAATTACGGAATTTCAATGGATAATCAGATGCAAGTCCCAGGATTCCAAAAAAGTGTTTTTTACGAAATAAATAAATGTTGACTTTTTTTGTTCTATTACTAAGCCAACCTAGCGGAATTAGGGCAATCAACCCCTTTCTTACACTCAACTAGGAAGATCCGGGACCGCCTGCTTTACATGCCCTCCGAAGCATGGCCAGGAAATATAGCAAGTATGGGGAACCGCTTGGGTGCCGGGTCATTCAGGCCATGCAGGGAATGAAAAAGCAGACGAACTAGCCCGAAAGGGCTCAGAGACACCCCTGACAGGACCAGAACCAGCATGCGGTATAGCCTACGGAAGCATCCGCGCGGAAGTTGGTACATGGGTACAGAAACAAAAACTGGAAGAATGGAGAACCATGCCAGAACATCGCAACTTACAGAAGTTGGGAATAAAACCTAGCAGGAAGACTACCTTAAACCTGTTATCGTTAAAGAGACAGATGATGAGGAAAGTCATTGGTTTGCTGACAGGACATTGCCAACTTCGAGCCCATCTCCACAAGATCGGAATTATACAAGAAAACCGACTGTGCCGATGGTGCGTGATGGAGGATGAAACAGCAGAGCACGTCCTTCTTGAATGTGAGGCGCTGGCACGAAAACGCCTTCAGACCCTGTGCTTCCCAGGAGAAGAAGCGTTAACCATCAGAAACGACCCCATAGGCACCATCAGAAAATTTATTGGACTGGTGGGTGTATCAAAATGGGAAGACTGAGATAACCACGGTGGCAAAAGACCTATTAAAGGTCGACGCCATTCAGGCTGAAAGGCCCGTGATTTAAAAAAAAAAAAAAAAAAAAAATGGGGAACCAACAACCTTTCAGGTGAATGTCGGAGTCTGTGCCACTACTCAACATGTCCTGACGGTTATAACTACAACCATGTACTATTTTTTGTCACAAATGTCTTGTAAAAGAGGTTAATATTACTTCTTTCTTCTTCTGTAGTTGCAATCTAGCGATTGGTTTGCAGCAAATCTTTCCACCTCCTCCACTCCTCCGTTCTGGGCCGTTCTCTCGAGTTCCAAGTAGGTTCCGCATCTCATATCTTTCTTGAGGTCTTCTGCGTACGCCTTCCTTGGTCACCCTCTTGCATTGGTGCCTTCGATTGTGCCTTATATTATGGTATTACTATTATTCTTGTAATGCCTCTTCTATCTAAGACCGGCGATCATAATGGCAATTGCAGACATGGTGACTGTGCTAGTATCAGCATCCTTATGCCGTTGACTCTTCAATGAGTTTCTCCGCCTTCGGGGGGCCAGTTTCCCAACCCCAGGCTCAAACTCGGTCCCCTATCTGTTCAGTCGCCGCTGCATGCTTCCATTTTCACCACGAGGAGGCACAGATTCGTCTCTGGGACCAAAGACATAACTCAGAAGCTCAGGTACTTGGATCTCCCTATAGAAATTTGTATGTAAAATATGTTTGAAATTTTGGCGAATCCTACCTCAAGCCCCCCCCCCCCCCCCATGGGGCTTATAAACAGTATTCCGGTACACGGATTGTATTGCATTATTCTTTATATTTAATACTCGCAGTGCTGGGGGGTACCGGCTGGGGGGGGGGGGATGTTGCCCTTTGTCCGGTAACCCCGGATTGTTTGAAGTGAAGTGATTACTCAAAAGGGACCATCAAATAAATGCTAGGGAAGGTAACTCAATAAAATGCCGCCCACAACGACTGAAACCCTTAAACCTTGGGCGACAGCCAACGTTAGCGCCGGTAGTGGCGGATTTAGAGAGCCCTTACTCACGTCATTTGAAAGATAATGTAAGCATTGCGACTTCGGTGGCAAGGTGGTCGCTTGCTTGTACCTGTGCGAGTCTCAACACACCTTGCGATCGGAGTTGTGTCGTAACTGTCGTAACTGCATCCGCTGCCTCGAGTGTTCGAGTTCGATACTGACCCTCCAGCAGCATATTTCCGACAGGCAGAGTGTGGCATGCGCGAATGGCGCTACTCACTATGCTGCTAACCAAAGATAAGGCTGCATAAGTCAAGTAAGAAACGCTCACGACACATTCCAGTAATTATGGCTTAACTAAGGTTACTTAGTGAGGCGATTGAAGACGTTAATCGGATACATTCATTAAATTGTTTGTACGCGAGGGAGTTTGTACTCCGGGAGTGCCGGCAGAAGTGAAAACATGAACATTGACTTAATGAAAAACCTTGGGATTACCATTACTGATGATTTATCATGGGACGCCCAGGTGACCAACACCTCGCGAAAAACTATGGGCTCACTACACGCTCTTAGGCGCCTGAAAAATTTTCTACCCCCTAATCTGAAGAAACGGCTCGTTCAAGCCCTTATATTTCCTCTCCTAGACTACTGTGACATAGTCTACAACGATATGACCGCAGCACAAGCAACTCACCTCCAGAGGTTGCAGAATAACTGCGTTAGGTTCGTACTGAATGTCAAGTCGTACAGAGACCACATATCTCCACTCCTGAACTCTCTGGCTTGGCTGAATCTCCAACGTCGGCGTCAACTTCACCAGGCATGCCTGGTCTTCAAAGTGCTGCACACCCAATCCCCAACCTACCTCTTCTCGTCCCTTACACCACTTTCCTCGCGAGCCTATAATACTCGTGGGGACGACCTCCTTCTAACCCATCTCTCTCATTCCCGAATCTTCCACTCTTCATTTCTCATCTCTTCCTCTACACTATGGAACTCGATACCCATAGAAATTCGTGCCTCTCCTTCTCTCAACGTATTTAGAAACAAATATTACAGTTCTCCTTAGTCAGCAAACCAATGTCACCGGTTGATCAAGGCAAGGCTGCGTGTGAATGTGTGAGAAAATGTGTGTGTGAATGTACAGTAGATGGTAGCGAATGTGAATTAGTATGTCTGTTATCTTGAATGAAAGGTATGACTGATATTCTGTATGAATGTAGTTTATAAAAATATATTTCAATCAAACTATATCGTTGTTATGTACAGTTAGGTGTAAGAGAGGGCCATAGGCCCTAATCTCGCTGTATCTACATATTTTTTTTAATAAAGACTTTATTATTATTATTATTATTATTAATGGACATCTTTCGCATTGGAAATCGAACATGTTCCTCGGGAGCGAACGAGACGGCGGGCCAGCTTTGCTGTGTTTCAAATTGGAGTGTATTTTGGGTATAGCATGCATAGTCAAAACGGGTCCTCTTACGTTAATCATTGTGTTCTACATACAAATTGCTGTGCAGTTTGCGTACAGTGTCTATAGTCGAAATAGGTCTTCTTACGTTAATCAGGCGGTTTTTTTCGTTTATCATTAAACAAACCCTAGATACGTAGTCTTCTTACATTGCAAAAGGTATCAACAGGCGGTTTCGAATTTTCCTTCTTATCCCCCATCTAAAGTACGCAACGCCGCTAAAGAAGTTTTCACTTCAATTATAATAATAATAATAATAAAGTCAAAAGTACGATATGAACAGACTAATCGGTAGAAAAATCAAGATACGCCTGGTTAGCCAACTGTATAAAATTGAAACCATAAAATTTAAATGTCTGTCTCCCACTTATACAATTTTCCCTTTTTTAAATTTTGAACTAGCACATGGATGCATACAGGGGGGGGGGAAGCTGCCCCAAAATTTAATAAATCTATTGTAAGTTAATTTATTACGCTCTAATTTAATCGATGTTACATATGTTTTTTTTAGCTATTTTGACTCACAACTACTCCCCCCCCAAAAAAAAAAATTGGCTGGATCCGTCCCTGGACTAGCATCGTGACCCTGCCAACTAATCTGCTTGCTATAAATTCTCGTAGAAAAAATATTAAAATCCGCTTGCAAACTTTGACATTCAAATATCCTAGTAGCTAGAGAAAATAGTCTAGTACTAGCAACTTTGTAAATTCCCATCATAGCGAAGCGTTGGTTACACCCAGGGGTTAGAACTGGACCCAGCACATTTTATTTGATTCAGTAGTCTACTCGAGTTGCTTTATAAGCTCCGCATTGCTTTCAAAAATCTAATATATTGTTGAAATAAACGGACTTATCTTAAAGTACGTACACACACCTGTAGCTATCTATCCCCCAACAGCTCGCATTCTCGCCGACAAAAAATCTTGTTACTTCTGAGGCTGTAGCTCAGATGCATGGAGAACCATTACTGGCACATACGGGTTACACAGCATTTCACTACACTACTGAAGCACATGCACACCTCTTACACTATCAAATGCACGGGCGAGCGAAACGCACAACCAAAGCTGCTGCCTGCGCTACACTAAATCCGGACCCCTGCATCACACAGGGGCCGTGAGATCCCTACGAGAACCTTAATGCGCAGATGCAAGTGGATGGCAGCTTTGAGAAACCCTAGTGCAAATTTCACATAGATCTTTTTATTCTCTCCAATGACATAAAATCAAATATCTAGCCATTGGCTAGTCAGTGTCAGTCCGATGGGTCGGTTGACTTAAATCGCAAAGAGGCTGGGTCAGGCGTGTTTAATCAAAGCTCAGGGGAAAGATGCTACATTCCTACAAATGCTTCTTCAAGTATGGATGCTGAACTAATCGCTATAAACGCCGCACTGCAATGCTGTATGATATATAACAATCAAGAAATTTGTATCCTAACCGATTCCAGATCAGCTCTTCAAGCTCTGTTACGGGCATTTCCAGGACCCTATCACTTTCGTATAGAAGAAACAAGAGAACTAATGAAAAATTTAATAAGCAAACAAAATAAGATAACGATGCAATGGACCCCTGCTCACTGCGGTGTCTCTGGAAATGAAATAGCTGATAGCATAGCAAAAGACGCGGCAAAAATGGCACCAATTCAAGAACCCCAGTTTTCACTAACACACTGCAAGAATGCTGCTGACAGAGTCCTGCTTCAAGAATGGATACAAAGATGGAGGGTTTCCTCCACAGGTAGAGCCCTGTACGCAATACAACCGAAGCCGGCTTCAGCAGTACAGTATCGCGGGATAAGCAGAAGCGTTGCATCCTTTGCTGCTAGAGCAAGAACAGGCCACATTACTACCAATGAATACCTACACCGTTTTCATCTAATCGAATCTCCAGTATGCCGTGCATGCGGTCTAGCTAATGAAACACTAGAACACATACTCCTGCAGTGCTCGGCCCCATGCACACTACGGGACAAACTACGGGATCAGGTTGGACAAAAGGAGGGCGCACATCAAAAGATCCTGTGCACTCCGAACATGTGGGCACTAGCGTCAAGGGCATTTCCGAGACATCAGGCAGTCGGCATCACCTGAGCTGGAAGCCCTGTACTAAGAAGTAAGAAGTAAGCTAGTCAGTGTTTACTTTTAAAAAAATCCCTTTCGGCTCTGGCCGATCAGGTGTAGGGAGATTCCGCAGACCCTGCTTTTCCTCTACGCTATGTAATAATAAATAAAAAAAATACCTCATTATTTTCCCAACCACAACATCACCACACAAATCACTCTTGTGTTCCAAAAAAATTGACTGACACGTTGGGCTTCCTGATAATAATGGTTTCCGAACCATTGGTGGAACATAATAAAGCCACACGTTTAATTTGGAGGTAACTTGTTAACTTCGATGGCCAGGTGGTAACGTGCTTACACTTGTGCGAGTCTTTACACGCCATGCGATCGGGGACCTACAGAGTCGACTGAAGAGGTCAATGGAATACATTTATTCAAAAGTTTGTAAGCTATTAACCTTTTACAAAAATGAAGAACCAGTAGAATCCGGGCTGATGGGCCGTGGTCGAATTGAAAGTGAACTTCCAAACGTTTCGTCAACATCTGCGGTCGACATCTTCAGTGGCGCTGCGTAGACTTCGAAGGTTTTACCTAGGTGGCTACGTAGCGAGTGACTGGGTAGGGGGCTGCGGCGCGCACTGACCTTTGTACCTGGACGTTGTGGTTATTGTTGTTGTTGTTGTGTTGGGAGCGAGGACTTGCTCGCGAGCAAGTCCTCGCTCCCAACACAGCATGCCCCTCTGGGGAATTTCCATTACCTTGTTTTTCCCAATTGGCTGATGTCATCCTTTTTGTTGTTGTTTTGTTCAGCCACCGAGGTACAACCTTCGAAGTCTACGCAGCGCCACTGAAGATGTCGACCGCAGATGTTGACGAAACGTTTGGAAGTTCACTTTCAATTCGACCGCGGCCCATCAGCCCGGATTCTACTGGTTCTTCATTTGACTCTGGCCGTGAAAGCCTTTGCAGTTACACTTTTACTAAAATAAAATAAAAACATCCCCGACCCGAATTTAAGAGGAATGAACAATTTAAATTTAAAGAGAGTCGATGACAACCCCGCTGAGGAATCTTTCGGCCACCCGATACTCCCCAAGGCAGGGGCGCCCGGTTTTAAAAAAGTCTGGGGCCCCCCCTCCTAACTAAAAAGGAAATTGTACTGTTTTGGATTCACCTCCCGAGGAAATTTTTTTTTTTTTAGCATTTTTAACTATGCAACACCTTTAGACTATTTACCCCTTGTCCTTACTAAGTTGGTACCCTTAAAAAGCTAAAACAAACATCGTCTTTGAATTAACTGCTTACAGAATGTAGAATATATATAAACCAGGTGACCGTGCCCAGGTTCTGATTTCGGTGGGGGGGGGGGATCCAAAAAAAAATTACGTAATTTATTTATGAATAATGGATGAATTCTTCAAACAAAACAGGTTTCATAAGAAAATTTATTTCGGGGGGGGGGGGGGGGGTCCGGACCCCTTGGACCATCCCCCTAGGCACGGCCATGCCTGGTGTATTACAATTATTAAACGTTTGACGTTAGGTCAACAAGGTCTACTGTTCCAATAATTATATTAGGCTGTTTAAATAGTATTTTAACCTATATGTACTTACTGTTGCTGTTATTTTAATTTGTTAATTTATATAGTATTCTTAAATTGTTCAACTCCATTTTGTATTTTTAAACTAACATTTCTTAAATATTTTATACTGGACCAGCATCTGTAAATATTTAATTTTATATTCTAAAATGTACATTTACATTGACTAAGGCTCAATCAGAGCCTTAATTATAATATTGATCGTTTTTTATATTTTTATTTTGACCGTAAGTAATTGTAATTGTTCTCTAATAAGCCTTTAAAATTTAATGTATTCTTGAAATTACCCCAGTGATACAAGTCTCTTTGAGTACTTAGTACTGGGGTAGACTTCGTAAACTGCACAAGAAAAACTGTAATATACTATTTACTTACTTACTTACTAGGTTTATGAATTCGTTCACAACGCTTTTTAAGTTTAAGTTTCCTACCACATCACGGTGAATATTTAAAATTCTAGTATTAGTAATTTACTAGTTAAACATTTCTTCCTCCAATTTTGTAAGTCACATAGAAATTAAACCTTTTCAATGAAAAATAGAAATGCCCAGGAAAAATTAAGGGAATCGGTAGACTTTAGGCCACTGTTCCGGGGGGGGGGGGGCAAAAAGTTCCGTGCCCCCCGTAGTGGGCGCCCCTGCGGCCCAAGGAATAAAAGGACCGGAATCCACACATGGACGAAGATGCCTAAGTGACGATTTATCTAAGGTGACGATCAAAGTTGATATGGTTTGCTGCGGGAGCAGGAGAGTCAGCAAAGTGCCTTGTGAGCCTTATAAAGTTATAAAAGACTATATACGCCGGTAGCCTTTTCATAGTTTTCTTGCTATGCACCGTTGCTATATGAAGCATGTTCAATTAGGCTCTACATCATATTGAAAAGTAATGTAACTTAGGTGGGTACTAGGCCTATTTTCTTTTAAAACTTACCATCTCGGGACGCACGTTGTTTAATCGGAAATCCATTTATTAATGAATAGATGAATAGTACAACATATTATTTTGTTCCAATTGCATATTTACTGATAGGTAGGGCTCTATACTGATAGGTATACTAATCGCGATTCGATCCAGAACCAAATTCACGTGCATTTTCGTTGCATTTGCCAGGAAATCATAAATTAAAAAACAATTGTTATTTGTTTAGAATTTACACTCGGTCTTAGATAAATAAGTAAAGAGATGGTCCACTTCGGCCAAAAAAAAAGTATTTGTTTGCTGACAGATGATGGCTTCTTTCCACGTGACCTGATTATTTCCCTGTCGGAAATTGAGGCGGCGCTAGTGTCGCATTTCCGCCTTAACCGTCAAACAAACAAACTTTCATTTGTAATTTATTTTTTAATATTAATTTTTATGTTTATTTCAGTAATAAATAAATTATAATTTAAATTGATATTAAAACGAAATCTATAATTTGTTCAGATAAACCATTAAATTGTTAGTAAATTATTGGTAAATTATTAAAAATAGTGTTTTTGAACTACGTAGTAAAATACAAGCAAAGATGGTGGATAAACTACTTGAGACGTTTATTTTCTTTTTAGATAAAATATAGCTTGAGGTTGAGAAAAAATGGTCGTTGTATATATTAAATATTTTTAAATTCATAAAAATATTAAAGTTTCTTAGATAATAAATTCAATTGTAATTATTGATTATAAACAGTGCTTTTGACAAGTAATGAAGATGGCGGTTGCAGTCGTTGACTGTCCTCTGAGATAAAATATAAGCTTAAAATTGAGAAAAAAATAGGTCGTTGTTTATAATATGTATATGAATATGTATGAAAAAATTAAATGTTCTTAGATACAAATTTTATTTTCAATTACTTATTAAAAACAGTGCTTTTGACTTTTGTATTCCCCCGTTGATCCTGCAGATAGCGCTGCGGGCGGAAATACTATGAGGTCATCCTTGTGAGCCTCCCTCGCACTCGTGACTCGGTCACGTGTTCGTGACTTCGTGTACATTTCACGTGCGCAGTCTGCTGCGCGTGGCGCCGCGCCACCTTGCACCTGCCACAGGCGACAGGTCGGTCCATAGACGGGTAGAGACGGCCCTGTGGGTGTTTGGCTGTTTGCCCTAATATTCTAATGCGAAGCTGAAGTATCGCCCTTGTATTAAAAACATAGCTCAGCCCGTTGAGCCGCGCGTTAACAATATCTATTGCATAAACATAGCATCAGTGCTTGACTTATTATGGTATACGGTATATAAGGACGTAAAATTAAAATATATGTCAACCACTATATTCATAACACATCGCTTACAAGGCTAAGACAGTTTTTTGTATTAGCTTCTTTAAAAAAAATCATTTTTCAATTTAGGCAGAAAAATGTGAAAACTTTTTAAATTTTGGCGCAAACATTTTGTAGAACCGATATTTTTTCAAATGACGTCCAAACGTGTTATATTTTGCAAATACATTAATAATAAAAATATAATTATTATAGGTTATTTTTTAAAACTAATAACTAAGAATCTGTCATCACTTTTTTTTTAAATATTTTCCTCACATGAGGAGTGTATGATCTATTTAAAGGATATGATAAGATAAAACATAAACATGTAAACGTGTTGGACTTAATTTTAATTCTTTGTAATAAGAATTCTGATTTCTGTCATGAAGATGAAAATTTCGCGGTAACAATAAATATCTCGTATGTGTTAACTTATTACTATGATAATTACCGTAAAAGGTTTGACTTATCATAATGTTTAGGTGCCGATTTGAAGGAAGTGGCCGTCTGCTACCACTTAACCTTGCTTAGTTGCTTGTTCAGTTGACCTTACTGCATCCTCTTCGGTGTCAGTCACTGTTTCATTATTCCGCGAGAATGTACTCTCGTAAACACCTAATCAGCTGCTTCGAAGAAGTTAGCCATTTCCTATGGTCGAAACCTTGTGAAAATGCATTTAGACTAAACTGCAAAAACTTTGCTACTAGGCCACCTTGTAAGTAACATTTACGTTTTAAAATTCACCATAAGCCTGTCACTTCGATCGATATTAGCATTACGAAACTTTAAGGTTTACTTTAATTGTAGTCTTATGCGCATTTGTGGCGCTGGGCAATTTTTCTGGAGGGAAAGGGAACACTATCTCAGCCGTGTTAACAAAAATTAGCAATTCCCATCCACAATTTTTTCATTAGAACGCAGGCCCCCCCCCCCCCTTTTTCCTCGCGGTGTATGAGTCTTATGGGGTTCCCCATGTGATAGCGGTCTAACAACTAACGGGGCACTTAAGACATATATTTCTTTATTCCGTGAGCATTCAGCTTCGAGAACCTATTTAGCTTGATTTCTACTTGACTACTGGTACTGATTGATATAGCCTACTATCCTAGTCTTACGCGAAAGGATGGAATTTTCGCTAAGTGGGTACGGTAGTAGCCAATAGGCCTATTTGAGGTTTTACTCACTTTGACTACAAAAACATTTACATTTTACAAACTAATACTTATTAATAAAACTAAACAGAGTGTGTTCCCCTATGGATTTTATTTGTTGAAAGTTGTTTTGTGAAGCATTTTGACAGACAAAATACTTTAAAAATATTTTACATATACGAGGACTTATTAATACTGAAAACCGGAGTCTCTCCCTCTGGAAATTTTTGAAAGCATGAGCCCGAAATAGTGGGGTATACGCATTTAAGTATCAGTAACGTTTCGATTTTACAGAAGAAGACTTATAAACAAAATAGAAAACAGGGGCCTCGGAAGCCTCCCTTTTTCATTTCTTGATACAAAACGTTAGGCCAAGCGACAAAAATTGCGAGGGGGGGGAGGTTGAGTTTTAGTTTTAAAACGCTACCAGTTTTGACTCTGTGTCAAAGAGGCTAAGATTGATAAGGCAATTTACAAATCAAATTGAAGCAATGGTGCGAAAATGATCAAAAATATGTGCTGCCAAATGACAATTGCAATAATCAACAGTATAATGATTTATTGACTTGCCCGGTTTCGAAAACTATCCATCATCAGATATCGAAAACGAAATAAGTCATGTCAAAACATAACTTACCGTTAATCGCTGCGATTGTCTGTTATGGGGATTTCATCTACATATTGAGACGGCGACCAATGTTCCGTATCCGGTAATTTTTTTCATAACATTTCATTTTCCCCTGAGTCTAACACGACACCCTGTACAAATCCCGAGGAAGCTCTGACTTACGTTTAATAACTAACAGAACAAATGAACAGAAAAAGAATTAATGTTTGGACGCTAGTTACCAACAAAGGGTTTATCGGAAGTTCATTCCTTATTATGCATCAATATAACAGATGATACCGGCCATCTCTCATTAGCCATACCTCCTTAAATATTACCCAAAGCATTCCGGTTATTAGCAGTATCTAGAGCTCAATCCCAGTTTGGTCCTGCTTATATCAGTACAGACCCAACCTCGTGCTTACTGGATTGTCTTAAATACAGTAGGCTTATTTGTTTATTATCATACATCAACATGATTGCTTACTTGGGATTTACTTAAAAATGAATTGAACCAATAACGTGAATAACCTTATTGCCTCAACAAATAGCTGTTGTTTACACGTGACACCGGTTATTTCCCGCAATTGGGGAGATTCAAGGGCTTTTCTTAGACAAACAAAACGACAACTTTTACAATATAGATAGTCCCCTGGTGGTATTCATCTAATTATCTTGTCAGCTTCTTATTTTCCATTATCCAACCCATTAATTAAATTGTGGTCACTGGATTCTCTGCAATATACCATGAGTTTTTTTCTGTTGGTGTAACGGAACTGGAAGTTGCTAGAAAAAGAAGGGTACACACTGGTGATTTATTTATGCCTCTCACTAAGTTAGTAGGTAGGGAGCTCGAATCCTATATTTTCTGGCTGTATCTAAAATATGTAAGGCAGTGTGGGAGGGATCTGGATCTGGGCAAGGCCGATCTAGTTGAGAACATGTTGTTATTTCCAAAGCCTGCTTTCAGCATTTCTGCTTTATGCAACCCTGTCACCCTGGTTGGGGGAGTGAGTCTGTTTGTTAACTTGAGGCACCCTAAGGGCAGACACCTTCGCCTCATGGTAAGGTCGTTGGCTGTTGAAACATGAAGAGATAAGTGGTACGGACTCTGACTTTCACCCGAAAGGTTTTTGGCTCGAATCGAATTCCATAACTGAAATTAGAGGATAAATAAAAACTGGACTTGGCGGGATTCGAACCCACGATCTACGCCTAACCGGGGCGTCGTCTTAACCGCTCGAACACAAGCCCGCTCAAGAACAGCTCATGAATATCCTCGACTTATATGCACGTATTTTGACATGATTCGTAATGTTGGACAGGTTAGCCCAGCTACACAACTATCTAACCGAGCAAGTCTGTGAGCTTACTTAATGCCAAAAAGGCAATGCTTTACATATTATTGCAGTATTATATGGAGTATATAACACTGACTTTTAAATTAACTTTTGGTTGAAGAGGCAATCTCCACGTTATAACTGAAATTAGAGGATAAATAAAAAATTAAGTAAGCTCACAGACTTGTTGGTTAGCTAGTTGTGTAGCTGTGCTAACCTGTCTAACATTACGAATCATGTCAAAATACGAGCATACAAGTAGAGGATATTCATTAGCTGTTCTTGCGCGGGCTTGTGGTCGAGCGGTTAAGACGACGCCCCGGTTAGGCGTAGATCGTGGGTTCGAATCCCGCCACGTCCAGTTTTTCTTTATCCTCTAATTTCAGTTATAACGTGGAGGTTGCCTCTTCAACCAAAAGTTAATTTAAAAGTCAGTGTTATATACTCCATATAATACTGCAATAATGTGTCGAATTCCATACTTCCCTCTATTTTCTGACTGTAGCTGAAATGAGTAAAGCAGTGGTGGGAGGGTATGGAATCTGCGCAAGGCCGATCTAGTTGAGAATTTAAAAGAACATGAAGAGAGAAGTGGTACGGACTCTGACTTTCATCCGAAAGGTTTTTGGTTCAAACCTCACACTTCCTACATTTGCTATGGAGGGCATATAAAGCAGGTGGCCCTAGGTTGGCCTAGTTGTGTGTTTTATAACCCTTACTGTCAGTAATTTTGAAAGGAATAAATTCCCGTCGAGCCTAACCATGGAGCAGAATTTGGTCATCGTTCATGAATGTCCACCATGCTTATACAATCTTAAATATTTAACTGGGGGTTTCAGATGGTACTGTGCTTTACTGTTACTATATACTACAATATACTGCCTGTAAGGTGAGCATTCTACCATTAGAGTTTGGAATAAATGTCTCCGTTCTTTGACCCGATAAGAGGCTGTTATGACGGAGGTAAATCTTTTTTAAAAATTTGGAACTTTACTCATCACTTTATACATTTTTGAAGTGTCTGCGTGCTTCCTTTCAATGTTGTCAGCTATCTGTCTGATGTAACAATTGAGTGATTCACCTTGATATCTTAGGTCACCAGATTTACGGATGTACTGGGCCTATAGGAAATAGAGTTAATCATCAGTTTGGGGCATGACTTTAACCTAGGGGTCAGCATTGCGATGCGTGCATGTTCACGTCATTTTTTCGTCTGGTTTTGGCGATAGCCGCTATCATTTATGGGTGGAATACAATTTGACTAATCGTTGTGAAGGGTGTGCTCACACGGCAAGCACCAGTTGGCAGCGTGATTTGAACACTCAATCGATTTTGATACGTGGATTACTGAAATTTTCTTCAGTGGCAAGGAGGTACTTCTACCTTTGTGCGAATCTCTACACACCTTGCGATAAGAGGGGTACGTGTCAAATTCGAGACAATTACCTATTAGGTTACTTAGCAGGCGAACGTGGTGGGACATGATAATGCGCTGAGGCTATACCAGTCAGTCTACGCGCATGTCGAATTCTGGTCACCTCCGATTTAATCGTATGACTTTACCTTGTTCCCCAAGTGGTTCGGAATCCACTATAATGAGGAGGTCCACCCTATCAGTCAACTCCCCTTCTCCCCGAGGTGAAGGAGTGTGCCCTTAGGGTGCCTAAAGTTAATAAGCAGACTCACTCCCCCCGCCAGGCTGACAGGGTTGCTTAAAGCAGAAATGCTGAAAGCAGTCGTTGGAAAACAAAACACGACCATCCTGAAGCAAGCTAAAGCTGACAAACAGAATACAAAAGGAAAGAAATGGTCAAGTAAGAGGACCAGTCCATTCCACCAGTCCTCAGGTCTAAAGCCGATAGGTTACGTTGATACGTCAAGTTGTGGACCCCAGCGGTTTTTTCCTGTACCTGACCCAAATGTCGCGATTATACCTTCAATTCCTTGTTTCAGATACTCGCCGTCGATTGTTGGACGCAGTGAATGGATTGCCGCCGTCTCTGGACCTTAAAAAATCTAACTTCCCGAGTACTAAACGGCGAGAAAACCAGCCCGTGATTGAAACAGGTTAGCTCAGAGGAATTCAGAAGCAATCGGAAGGGAAAAAGGTGTCGTATGATTCCTCAGATGCAGAGGTCAGGGTGAATCTGAAGTACCATATAACACCGAAATACACTATACAAAAGATTGTGGACCTTACCATAAAGAAGAAGACAGGAGTAGTGGATTCTATGTGGATATATTGGGAAACCACAAGTACATGCCAAGGAAGGACACTTTTGGGGGTGGCTCTTGGTGAGGGGGTGGGCATCCATCTCTCCGGAGTCGCAGAGCGGTTAGGTGGAGTATACGGAAATGGGACTGCAGACAGTCGTGCTCGGTTAAAAAGTTCTGAATATGTGTTAAGCTATTTGCAGAGGAATCTAACATGGGTGCTATGCATGCAGTCAATCCGGCTCAGGCTTATATAATGTGTGTTATCTATAGTTATGAAGCACTCGGACAGACAATATTCACGTTATGAAGCACTCGGACAGACAATATTCACGTTACCATAACACCATCTCTGTAATAAGATATACTGTATGTTTGTCCACAGACATGGATTCCCGCTCTTACAATAATGACGTCGAAGAAGATTTGCTTAGCAAAGTGGCACAAAATCTATTCACTTTCCGGTACCTCGACTGTACAGATTATGGGCGGTCTATCGTCAATAACCCTAGTAAGTCTCAACCAGAAAATTAAATTTAATAGAAGGGACTTTTTTATATAATTATCTTATGGGCGACTACAAGCTTGGGCTTGTTTACGTGTAGTGCTGAGGAAAATTTTTCCAGGGCCCGAGAGCGGTCACTGGAGGGTTAGGGGTAAGGCGGGGTTTCCACCGAACGGCTAGGGCTAAATACAAATACGGTGACGTGGTAACAGACATTCAAGACTTAGGCGGGGTTTCCACCGACCTCTTATTGCAGAATGCAAATGACATTGACGGAAATGTTTATTTTCCTCTATGCCATAGTTAAAATTGATCAATGATCATAGAGTAAAATCACAAACAAACTAACTAAAATTAAAAAATGGCGTCATGGGATATGTTAAGTACAAACATTTTAATAGATTTCTATAAAAAGAAAAACAAACATTTCCGTCAATGTCATTTGCATTCTTCAATGCGAAGTCGGTGGAAACCCCGCCTAAGTCTTGAATGTCTGTTACCACGTCACCGTATTTGTATTTAGCCCTAGCCGGTCGGTGGAAACCTCGCCTAACAGAGAGGTGTACCTGTTGTATGGTGAACCAACCATAGCAGAGCGTTAGAAAAGAAGCAGGATTCGGTGGCCAGGCCACCAGGAAACGGCGCGGTTTCCACCGACCGGCTAGGGCTAAACACAAATACGGTGACGTGGTAACAGACATTCAAGACTTAGGCGGGGTTTCCACCGGCCTCGCATTACAGAATGCAAATGACATTGACGGAAATTTGAATTTTTCTTTTTATAGAAATCTATTAAAATGTTTGTACTTAACATATCCTATGAAGCCATTTTTTAATTTTAGTTTGTTTGTTTGTGATTTTACTCTATGATCATTGATCAATTTTAACTATGGCATAGAGGAAGGCGAGGAAGGTCTGGACACAGAGTCTTGGAGGACGCCGCTGCCTGGGAAGGCCGAGACTGGGATAGGAGCATGTAGTGAGCGTAGATATCAGGCAGCTGGGAATTTGTGGATGGAGGCGCCACGCCTTGGACCGTGCTGCATTGGGGAATGTTGTTGACAAAGAACCCTCCATGGGGTACGGCGTTAATGCACTATTTTAAACAAGTCTTTTACGCTACAGGTTGCAGGCAGGAACTTGTGACTGTTGTATCCTATAATGTGCTGGCGCAAACTCTACTTGCCAGGCATGATCATTTGTATAGAAATTGCGATTCTCGGGTTTTGCCGTGGCGGTCGAGAAGAAGCCGGTTGCGAGAAGAATTGCGCCTCCTTAATGCTGATGTAAGTGCTTATTAGTAAAAATATTTAAATATACAAGTCACTAATACATTCCCGTAGAAAAAAAAATACATAAAAAAATAAAAACAATGTGGCAAAATGCCCTCCTCTGATTGGGGGTCAATGTAACTATTTTAAATTAAAAGAAAATTTAAAGGATCTTATGATCGATTACTATTTCTTTGTTACGAACTATACTTCCCGTTTCTTAGCCTGCTAGCGAAATTCTGGCGCATGTCCGAAAAGATCCCAATTTAGGGGAATTTTTTAAATTACGGCGCCAATTTTATTATAAAATTAAAGATGGCAGCCCAAATCAACAGGATGGCAAAACGCAAAATAATCGGTCGGAAATCTACCTATGGTCTATACATGAAAAAATATTTTTATTTAAGATATTCTGTCTGCAAGAGGTTGAAGCTGGCCACTTTGTTGAATTTTTTGAACCAGAGCTGTCAAGACGTGGTTATAGGGGAGTGTACAAGCAGCGGACTGGAGGTAAAATTGACGGCTGTGCTATCTTCTACAGAGCAGACAAATTCACGGTAGTTGACCTGCAATATGTGGAACTATTTAAAGACGAGGTCAAACTTTTAGGTAAGCTGTTCTCTTTTTGCTTTGGCTATTATTATTCATGCTATTGTAATTTCAATAATATAACCAAAGTGAGGAATGAATTGATGGCGGCTATTCACTTCGGTGCCGGAATACTGTGAAATGTTATTTGTTCCCAATCGTTGTATATGGTATGGAGAACTGAATCAGTGCATTTGAAATGTGGATATACATACAGGTATGAATGCTGTGCCTATCTTGGAGAGATTGTGTCCCTAATGCTGAGGTCCTGAAGCGAATGGATACAAAAGTAGAGTTGCTGCTGACAGTTAAGAAACGGAAACTTAACATACCAACGAACGATAGGAACGAAAAATATCGCCTTCTGCATGTTAAAAGCCATGGGAATATAGAAGGACTCATGGCTCCCGGCAGAAGAAAACCATCCTGATTGAAGCGCACGGCTTTCCTTTTCAGCAGTCTCCAAGGCACAAATTGCCATGATGATCGCCAATCTTCGATGTAAGAGGAATTAAAACAGACGGAAGATTTTAATCTAAATTTAATATGCCATCCAAAACCTTCTCGGATACAAGATACCTTTTTAATGGAAAGTGCTATTTAAAATTGTTCTGATTACATTTTTAACCCCCAGATTAAGTGAATACTAAACGGCATAGTACCTGCAGCCTGATCGATGCGATTATAATAACGGGGTTAAATAAATACCCTAGGATTATAACTGTAAACAAACAAATTTTGAATAGAACTTTCCATTATAAAATTATCTTATTTACCAGAGGATTAAATAAATACCGGTATTATAATCGCCTCGATCAGGCTGCTGGTGGGTTTTCTCAGTGGCATTTAAGGCTCTCTGGACACGGTGCGTTTTTCCCAAGCGTTCTAGGTGCGTTTTACCAAGGTCAAAACGCATAGTTTTAACGCAGGGAAGGGTACAATACACGATGCGTTTTTCCCGAAGTTAAATCGTTAGTCCGCCATTTTGGTTTATTGTTATTTTTGCTTAAAAATACAATGCAAAACTAATTTTTTAACATGCCTAGACCAAAAGGAAGAAGAAAAAATACTCTATTTCCTGCAATGCTCCTAATTCTACAGATGAAGCTCGAAGAAGAGCAACGACATGATAGGCAATAAGTTAAATCACGATTTTTACTAAATGTAAGTACAATTACTCCCATGTTAGACTTATTAAGGAGCTACAGTTAATGCCAAGTAATTTTTCCTAATTTTGTTAAAATAATTGGAATGTTTCGTGTGCCTGAGGCACGGAAATGACTCAAACCTCAAACGGATCAAAAAATTCAGACAAAATATCTTGTTGTAGTTGCTCCGCCATTTTGTCTCTTTTGATAGTAAACAAATCGTGGAAGCAGACATTTTTAGTAGCAAAAATAGCAAAATAGACAGGGATTTTATGTTTGTCATGACTCATATTGCCCGCCTAACCGGGAGGAAACGCATGCTCCAAGATATCGGTTCATTTCGAATTCCAAATAGCGCGTCCAAGCGTTTTACCGGTGCGTTTTCTCACTGGGTGCGTGTATATGCACGTTAATACGCAACGTTTATCCTGAACGCTTGGGAAAAACGCATCGTGTCCAGGGAGCCTAAGAACCATGTGTTGCTCGATAAGGCTTTTGCAAGTTAGTATTTTATAGGTCGCTTTTAAATTACAGATAGAGACAACATTGGTGTGATTCTTCGCTTGAAAGGTCTGTGGCCAGGTGCGGGGGAGTTAGTGGTAGCAACCACTCACCTTCTGTACAATCCACGCAGGAGTGACATCCGGTTGACGCAGACGCAAATAATGCTTGCGGAAATTGAAAGAGTGGCGAACAATAGGTGCGGCGAGTATTGCCCTGTCATATTCACTGGTGATATGAATTATACGCCTGCTTCTGGTAAGTACAACCTGAGTCATCGGAAATAAAGCAAAAAAGAAAAAGGGAGTCTGAAACTGTTTGTGGTGGGCTGTTAGTGAATGAATGAATGTATTTCTAATACAATATACAGTTTATATGCACATTACAATAGAATTGTTATCACTGGGCTTTAGAAGCCCGCACGCGATCAAGACCTGTTACATTGTTGTTGTTTTTTCTCAAATAAATAATATTCACTGAAAAAAATTAAGATTACAAATTAAAAAAGTTAACTAAGGACGGAATATAATATGCACCCAGTAACATTATTGGCTTATTGTTCACTTTATGTACACAATGTTTGCTACAATATAAATTACTAAATCCAAGTTTAAAAAAAATTAATATCCTTCGCAGTTATGTTTTAAGGCAGACATTTCATAATATTTTGTAAACAAGAAATTTCCGTGCATTTTTGACGAATTTAATCAATTTTTCATTCCACATCTGCAAATTTATGAAAGTGGTTCGATAAAAAATTCATAAAAAATGCAAGCTTTCGAAGGAAACTTACATTTTCTCTTCTGAAATATTATTACGTGTACATATGTAAAACTCAATAAAGTGCAATAAACCTATTTTATAGACTATTTGTTAATCTTTTTGAGAAACAAAGTACACAGTCGCGATTTGCCGACGTCTTTTCCATTGTAGGGATAAGGCTTTGTCCAGTGTCTAACTCAAAAGATTTCTATGATCTGGCGTGTCTTGGGGAAAACCGTGCACTTTTGTGCGGTCGGCTTCTGCTTGCCGTATGGCTACAATGGAAAAGACGTCGGCAAATCGTGACTGGAGAATCGTCCGTGTGACGTGTGTACCGGGTATAAGAACACCTCAAAACTCGACTAAGCAATAATTCTACTCACGTTGTTCGGCTTTCCCGCCAATATTCAAACAGATGCAGTGTTGTTGATGCTGGTGACATGGCCATCTACAGCTCAGTCAATGAAGCATATTTCCTATAAACCAAATAGAGTCAAAACCAAGCTACATATTAAGATTCAGGTGGAGTGTGCAGAACTTCTGCTGTCTGCCCGGCTTGTTGACCAAGTAATTTGTTCACATTTTTCGATATTTTCTTTTTTATGTTTGTTACCCTACAACCTGGATATATTTCCTCCCCGACGATTTGACAAATGCATACTCCTTTTGCCCTATTTATATTATATTATCTTAGTTTACTTCCTAGTATGGCTCTATATTAGACAGGTATTGTCAACCGCCATTTTGTATCCATTTTAAGTCTGGTATATAAGCAAAGCATTGGGTGTTTACTTATTTATTTTTAGAAATTTATTGTTGTTTATTTATTATTATTAAAAATAACGTTCTACCCATTAGGGAAGTGTTTAATAAAGAAAATACTAAAACGTGCTTTCGTTCTTTTCAATCTTTTACTTTCTTACGATGAGGTTCTGTAGGGACAGTTTTGGTCACTACGTTCGCTGACGACAAACAAATATCCATATTATTCAAAATGGCCGCCGTTTGCATGTGAAAACTAAGCTCTTAGCATCTAATTAATTCTTTTAATATTTTTACTATGCCTGGACCTTACTTCGCTGCATATAATTTAATATAATTTATATTCTCCATGATTTAAAGAAAAATATCACTTTAAAATAATACATAAATAAAATAATTTTAAAATATTATTGAATATTATACTAAAAAGTGTTCTTTCTTCTTAACCATGACTATATTCATTAATAATACATTAATAATATATAATAACTTTATTTTTCTTCATAATCAAAAAATTCATCCTTTTATCCAAAACAAGTTCAAAACAGAAAGTACCGACTTCCGTGTCATCATTTCTTCTTCCACGTTAAGTATTCTACTGATACTTTTGGCGCACTTTCCAAACGTGATCTTAGGTTTGTATTCCAACAGCCTCCTTCAAACCTAAGCTCTGTCGTAGCTGGACAAATCTTGATATTGGTACTGGCTTCGTTAACACGTCGGCTATTTGATCTTCTGACGGAATATAGTTGAGTTTCAATTCTTCATTAGTAATCAATTCTTTCACATAGTGAATTCTTATGTCAATGTGTTTCAGCCTCTTCTGATCTGGGCTTTCCGCTATCTTCATTGCTGATTGATTATCGACTAGTATACCAATACACTGTGTAATTTCATCAAAGTCTTTTAATAATTTCTTCAAAAAACTTCCTTCACTGGCTCCTATGCTCAACGCGTAGTACTCAGCTTCTGTCGAAATAAGTGCCGTTGATGTCTGCTTCTTTGATCCCCATGATACAAGTGATTCCATCACGTAGAAAACGTAACCACAAGTACTTCTCCGGTCTACTGGATCATTGCCCCAGTCGGCATCCGTAAATCCCACTATTTTCAATTGATTGTAATCTTCATCACTTATTCTTTTATAACAAAGTCCATAATTGTACGTACCCATTAGGTATCTTAATACCCTTTTAATTGCTGTAAATAAAGCACTTCCTCCTTTATCTTGGTATCTTCATAGATAACTCACTACAAAAGATAAATCTGGTCTTGTTAGCATCGCTGCATATAGTAGACATCCAAGAGCGGTTCTGCACTTTTTTCTTATATTTAATTCTTCTTCTGTCTCTTCAAGACTAGTAAGATTTTCACATTTTTCTATAGGTATTCTTACTGGTTTGCACCCAAGCATATTAAATTTCAATAATACTCTTCTTGCGTATTCAGTTTGATGAATTTTCATAATTCCATTTTCTCTATCATAGTCAATTTCCATCCCTAAAAATATTGATAACTCTCCCTTGTCACTCATGTCAAATTCTGCTGTAAGTTGCGATTTGATTTCTTCAATATTTTTCAATTTATTTGATGCAATTATTGCATCATCGACGAATAATAAAATGTAAACACTTTCATTATTTTCTCTTTTCTTGTATAAGCAATTGTCATTTTTAGACCTTTCAAAATTATACTTCATCATTACTTCATTGAATTTCTGATTCCATGCATGGCTTGCCTCCTTTAATCCATAAATGGCTTTTTCCAATTTATATACACAATTATCATTTCTTTTAAATCCTTCCGGCGGATACACATACACATCTGATTTTATATTCGCATTCAAAAATGCTGTTTTCACGTCTATCTGGTGAAAATAATATTTTCGTTGATTACCAATAGCTAGTAATGTACGTAATGTGTTCATTTTTGCAACTGGAGAATATATTTCCCCGTAGCTTAATTGTTCTTCTTGCATAAAACCTCTTGCCACTAACCTGGCTTTATATCTCATGTCTTGGCTTTCATGTTCTTTAAAATTGAACACCCATTTCATATCAATAATTTTCTTATTTTCTGGCTTTTTCACTGGAATCCATGTTTTATTCTTTTCTATTGAATGCATTTCCCTTTTCATTGCATCGTACCATTTTTTTGAGTCTTCTCTATCAGGTAAATCTTGAACTGCGTATGGTATGTCATAAATTACTGCATTGCATGCCATATATAATTCGTATTCGTCATACTTGCGTGGTATCACGACATTTCTCCTTGATCGCTGATAAACTTCACTATCTGAATTTGCATCTTGCTTTTGACATCTCTCTGGCGTATTCTGCTTGCTATATCCACTCGAATGACGTACATATTCATCGTCACTTCCTGGGCTGTATTTCTGGCTTACATCTTCATCGTCTTCACTTAATTCAGGAGATTTCTCCTTTTCACCATGAGTAGGCGCTATTATGATTAATGGATTAATCTTCTTTTCTTCTTCTATAAACTTAACATCCCGAGCAGAAATTAATTTTTTCTCTCTGATGTCCCACAATCGCCAACCATTGTCAGTGTAGCCGATAAACCGTGCTTCTTTTCCTCTTTCGTCTAATTTATTTTTTCTTGGTAGCGGTGTGTAGTAACATTTACATCCAAATATACGTATTTTCTTAAGATCAGTAGTACCATGCCAGATACTTGCTGGTGTCTCATTATTTATTACTCTCGAGGGTCGCCGATTTAATAGGTAAGCGGCGGTAAGTACAGCATCACCCCAAAATTCTTTTTCTAAATCAGTTTCACACATTAAAGTTCTGCTTACATCAAGCACTAATCTATTATATCTCTCGCTGACTCCATTTTGAGCACTAGAATAAGCAATATTCTTTTGTATATTAATTCCATGTCGACTTGCAAACGTCAACAGCGTTTTATTAATAAACTCTCTGCCTTGGTCGCATCTTATGCGATGTACTCTTGTGTTGTGTTTAGCTTCTAACTTTTTTATAAAGTCTATAACATTTCCGGCTGCTTCACTTTTATTTTTAAGTAGGTACATAACTAAAAAATGAGAATAATCATCCACAATGACCTGAAAATATTTTTCTCCATTCCTCGTGGGTGGAGTTATAGGTCCACACAAGTCAGTGTGTAATAATTCACCAATTCGTGATGATCTCGGCTTCGCACAGGAAGTAAATGGTGAACGTGTCATCTTCCCTTTAATACATGTCTCACATACCTTCTCCTCAACGGGTAGATTTAATAACTTCATACTGCGTCTATTTAAATGTCCCATGCGTTTGTGCCACAAACTTGCTTCCTGTTCATTGTATTTACTGCGCTTCAGCGTAAAATTAGCATTTACCTGCATATTATTGTACTTCTCTGACTGCTTTTTGCTTGGTTGCTGAAATACCATCTTATAAACTTTTCCAATCTTCTTAAATTTGAAATTAACTGATTCACTCAGTAGCTGTGCTTCATCATGGCTAAAAATAACTTTAATTCCCTTTCTGGTTAGTTGGTTAACAGATAATAAATTGTGCGATAAACCATTCACTACAATTGCCTGTAAATCAATCATTCTTCCATTATATTCTAATTTCAGATTCCCTTTCTTTCTTGCTATAAGTTTTTGACCATTAGCAATAACAATTTCTATTGGTTGTGGTAATTTTATTATATTTGTCATCAGCTGTTCATACACCTCACCAACCAAGTGGTCTGTACTACCAGAATCTAGTAAAAATGTCACATTGTCTTCTTCTTTAGCTATCATACATTTATTATTCAATGCTATAAAGCTTATGCCATCAGATACACTTGACTTTGCGTAACTCCCACGGTTACTTCCTCTACTTCTAAAATTTCGACGCCCTCTACCACGAAACGGTCTATTTATATTTCCACCTCTTTGAAAACTTTGCATCTGATTCTTATTTATCGGACAATCACGTGCTAAATGTGGTCCATTACAGGTCCAACAATTAAATGCATTAGAATTACTTACAGTCTCTGTTCCATGATCTTTCACCTTTTCGTATTTAATTCTTAATTTATTCTTTACTTTCTCTAACTTTATTTGAGGCGTTGTATTTTCAATAACTGTTACTATTGTTTGATATTGCTCCGGCAAACTATTTAAAATAACACAAATTATTTCGTCTTCCTCTATCTTGCCTCCTGCTTCCTTCAAGAGCCTTACACTTTCTTCTATCTTGTGAAGATGTGTAGTCATATCATTACATTCATCCATTTTCACCGTATGAAGCTTCCTTCTATAAGTTAATTGGCCTTGCAAGCCTTTTTGCTCGTATGTAGTTTTTAAGGTTTCCCACATTTCGTGTGGCGTTGATTTCCCCATAACACTTTCAAGTATTAGGTCATCCAGTCCTTGCACAATCAAGTTCCGTGCCTTTGCTTCTTTATTTTTGTCTTTTTCTAAATTGTTGACAACATCCATAACACCATTCTCCTCCAGAATTTGTTCCATTCTGAATTTCCAATTACTGAAATTCGTTGACCCATTAAAAGGGTTAAGCACATACCCACCATGTGGCTTCATCATTTTCATGTATATTAAATTATACTTAGCTGATCGGGTGTCTGGGTTCTGGGCCCATAACCTGTTGAATATTATACTAAAAAGTGTTCTTTCTTCTTAACCATGACTATATTCATTAATAATACATTAATAATATATAATAACTTTATTTTTCTTCATAATCAAAAAATTCATCCTTTTATCCAAAACAAGTTCAAAACAGAAAGTACCGACTTCCGTGTCATCATTTCTTCTTCCACGTTAAGTATTCTACTGATACTTTTGGCGCACTTTCCAAACGTGATCTTAGGTTTGTATTCCAACAGTCATCCGCCATTTTGTATCCTATAATAATTCCTATATGGTATGTATGAGGTTCATTTGTGACGTCATTTTATAGATGGCAGCACCAGTTGCTAAGATATCAAAGCGTTGATTTTTCCATAAGCCTCAATAATATGACAAACAATGACAATACCCGGGTATTTAGTGCCTTACTTCCTAAGCAAACTCAGTCACTGCGACTTTTTATTTCAGCTGTGTACAGGCTTGTGACGGACGGCATCCTGGGGTATGAGGGCAAGACTGATGTACAAATCCTCAAAAGGAGATTATTACCGCCGTCTCTCGGAGTCACTGACAGTTGCCAGTTTGCTGACAGTGTTCAAGCCAGGTGAATATAATACAGGAAACTATTATAAATAAATCCATATCCAGACTATTTACAGCCCATAGAGCCTAAATTGGAGTTGAAATCCTAGAAACAGTTTTTCTTTATTTACAGCCGGTGCATGAATGGCATTACTAGGACATGTAGAGTAGTGATGCAGACTCTGATTTTCACCCAAAAGGTTGTTGTTTCGGGTCCCACACTTGCGAAATTTTCTGGCCATGCTTCGGAGGGCCTGTAAAGCTGTTGGTCCCGGGTTTTCCTAGTTAAGTGTAAGAGAGGGCTTTACAGCCCTAACTCCGCTAGGTTGGCTTACTAATAGAATAGTTAATATTTATTTATTTATTAGAGCGCTAAGCTCTTAGTGCTCTCTATTCTCCAGTACTTCGCTTAGGGTGATTTAATGCACTGAGGGCATAGGACCCAAGGGGTCCAGTATAAAAAATTAATTTGATTTTTTATTAGACGACCTTAGTTGAGTTTGATCCCAACAGCCTCAACATTTAAGACCAACTGCTTAAATTCCCTCCGAACCAGCAATCATACTTTTTGAAAATATTTCAGAGATAATAGTCAGTTTGAAACCGGTATTCTGTCACACGGCTTAAATCTGGGAAGTGCTTATCGTCATGTTCGGAATGGCTTGCCCGAAGCTACCACCCATCAAGACGAGTGGCAAACGGTTGACTATATTTTCTACAGGTAAGTCTCTTTTCTATTTTTAAAATTGGGCGTGAAAAATTGTTATTACGCCTTTAATATTTGAGATTTTTTCGCGCCCAAAATTCATAGCCCAATCTTAAGGGTTGATGGGTTGAACTATATATTACGGTGTTTTTTTTACACTGGCTAATGTACCTATCTTATAACAGAACTCTTGTATGGTGAGACTACCTATTTCTTTCACCATTTGTAGTTTTTTAATTATTCAATAATTTAGTAATTCCAACTGCGGCAAACTTGGTAGTGTGCACAGCGTTGGCAGGGGAACATGGTGGGCCATAATAACGCGCTAACACTATACCAGCCAGTCTACGTGCGTGTCGAGTCCTGTTCACTTCCGATTTAATTGTGTGATTTTACTATGTTCCCCAAGTGGTTCGGAATCCACTATAATCAGGGGGTCCACCCTGTTAGTCAACTCCCCTTTCCCCCGAGGTGAAGGAGTCTGCCCTTAGGGTGCCTCAAGTTTACAAACAGACTCACTCCCCCCGCCAGGCTGACAGGGTTGCTTAAAGCAGAAATGCTGAAAGCAGGCGTTGGAAACAACAACAGTTTTTTAATTATTGTTGTTTTATGCCTTGTAACTGTCAGAAAGTTCTCTCACTGTTATTATAACTTACTATAGTAAATGAATTAAGTTTTAAGACGAATCTAACAGAAAACTGCCCGTTGAAAAGTTCTATCGCGCGATATATGCTATGCGTGGTTAAAAGGTTCGCTTACGTCTGTTACATTGTGTCAATGTAGTAAGCATATCATAGCTTGTCCATTGTCGCTTGTAGCTGGTGTGCGTTTACGGCCCGAATTCATGCGAAAACAACACAAATATTGTCCGGAAAATCAATTGGCAAGGTACAATGGGTCACTACAAGTTATAGGCCAACATTACGCCCATAAAAACTCCATTATAAGTAATAATACAGTTCTTGTATTAATACCAACATCATCATCAAACCCGGTCAATAGTGTACACCCGATCCTATTATATTCTCCAGAAATATTTCTTGCTGAGTTTTTTTAATTCATAGAATTGCCCATTTTACTTTATACTTTCTTGTCGATTATATAATTTAACAGATGTATGCATATATTTATTTATTGACTACCAAGTGAGTAATAATTTTCTGTCAAGTTTCAACTTTCGTTGGAACTATCTGTTTATGCATTAAAACCAATCTGCTTCACGAGGCCGTGCTCTTTTCGAATTAAAAATTTGATCGTATTGTGCTGTAATTGAACCCAAGGAAAGTACTGCTAGTGGCCTGCGAATGAATTGGAGTCAATACGTATTGGTCTGTACCCTAGGTATTGACAGCAGCCAACGGTATAGACCGTGGAAACAGTGCTTTTCACATTGGTAATCTTGAATAGCCAGTGGCATTACAAATTTACGCATGACAGCGCTGTGGTGGGGCCCCCCTACAATTTTTTGCAATTTCACTAGGCCTAAACTTTCATTTTCTTTTGTTAAATTAGCTTTTTTAAATTTTTATATATTTTTTCAGAAAATCCCCAAAAAATACGGGTTTTTTTTACTGAACACTGTGCAACCGATATACTTCTATGTTCGCAATAGCCCTGTACATGATAGGTACTACCAGTAACCTGTCAGACTAGGGGGACTAGGCAGACTAGACTAAGTAATTGTGTGGGGCGGTTGTAGAGTTGATCCGCTGTGGTAGGAAAGGAATATCCGAACCATAGCGAAGCAAAACAATAAGGACTTAGTTGAGATTCCTGAATTAAGAAAAGTGCAATCAAACCATAGAAAAAAGTGCTGAATTCCTTCGAAAGAATCCCAATAGAACTGTAATAATAATGTGACGAAGTAGTAGAATCCGGTTCAAGTTATGGAGTGCAATAAGAAAAATTTGGTTTGCCAAGAGAACGAAAAAGTACTGTGGAATTTCTTGCTCGGTAATGTCTAGGACCCAAGCGGACAGCCGGATAATTTGATTATACTTCCCATTTTGGATAAATACGAGCCTAGCAGCGAAAGAAGACTAATTGTATATGTTCCTCTTGCAGTCAAAAGGTTAGACGAGGTTATCGGGAGGAAGGGGAACTCAAGTTGGTCTCGCGAATTGGTCTTCCTACGAGTGACGAAGCGAGTCTTGTACTCCGCGAATTACCCAATGAAGCGTGTGGCAGCGACCACTTACCACTCTGTGCCACCTTCCATCTCACTAGCAGAAGTTCTTAGTTTTAAGTAATGTTTTTTTGTTGTTTATTCATGTATTTTGCTCGCCAATTAGGTATAAATTAAACGTGGAAGTCGCAAGGGATAAAAGCAGTTATACCATAAAGATACATTAACTGGAGCGGCGGGAGCCATAATAAACCTTACGAGGCACCCGTTAACCATAAGCCAACTATCAGAGATAAGTACCAACGCAAAAAATATCAAAGTCTTACACATTGCAGCATAGCAGAACGGATACCTAGACCAGGTCAAAAACTCTGTACTTAGCTAGTGCAAGCTACACTTATCACTGGTATCCCCGCCAAATTGCGTACTTATCTTGTGCAGGCTACACTAGCAGCCATATTGATAACGGTTTCCAACCACGGGATGAGTTATACTCATACACATAATAGTCTCCTTATTAACTTTGTAAAACTTGCTGTCACTCATTGTGAATAAATTACTTAGTTATCGTCAAGTGCAAGAAAACAGTAAAAACAAAACGGTATGCAAGATAAAATCAGAGTGTTGCCACAAAAAAAACAAACAGATCCATCGTCATTTACGCCGCCATTTCAGATGAGGAATTGTGATTGCTTAGGTTGTCGCAGGATTGTACCCTTTAAAATAAATTGGTTACTCCACCAAGTAAATTTATTATTTTATAATAAATGAAATAATAAATAAATTATCATTTTTTATTATCACCGAATTTTTAGAGGCGAGGGGAGGAGGATTATTTTTCAAAAATTTTGAAAACAAATCAAAGGCACTGGCTACTTATAAAAGGACTAATTTATTTTGTTATTGTCTGAAAAGAACCAAATTAAATTATTTCTTAACGAATTCGTGATTTCTTATTGAAGGTCTACCCAATAATCTTGCTATTAAGTACGCAAATTTGTATAGGCGATAGATATGCTTTGTTTTTCATTGCTATATTACGGTGACGTAAATGAAAAACTTTGAAGGTGTAAAAAATCAAATTTCGCATGAAAAATCGATAACATACAAGTCATATAGGTAGAGCTGTAATTAGGGGGAATCTTTCCAAAGTTTTGAGAAACATCATTATTAATTAGTTTCGCGTTCTACCGTGGTTGCATTTACTTACGTATTATTATTAATTAATAAAACAATAATCTGAAACTCCGGACTTAATCGAATTGTTTAGATTAACGATAGCCAAAAAATTATATTGTGCATTATCACAGTTTATAGATTTTAATAGGTGTTCTTTTATGCATCTACAGTTTATAGTGGCTCTTGATCGAGAAATAAATAATTTTGCACTCAGCCATTTTATTTTTCAAAAATTTGGAAATATTCCCCTTAAGATGCAGAAAGAAGAATTGATTCTCTAAATTATGAAGCATAGTCTGTGGCCGTAAGTAACATCGATTGTACACAGTTGATTTAATAGCAGGCAGTTTGACGGCTGTGGTGGAAATAATAACAGAACTGTGGTCCATCGATGTGAGTGAAGTGCCTATAGTATTAAGTATTTATCAAAATGTAGAGAAATACTACTTCCTCGTCTTGCTGTTCAGCTGTTACTAGGCTCTACACCAATTCTCCAGCCATCTCTGTATTGCAGGGCCCTCCCCATCTATACGAACTCCCAATTCTTCTTTCCTATAATGTCTGAACAATTGCTTTACGGTTGGCTCCATTTGACTTTGTACAAAAAAATAGATAGTGCGGAGCATGTGGAGGTCCTATTGACTCTTTAATCGTACATACACCGTGTTTTGATAATCATAATGTTTTACTCAAATAACGAGCCCAGCGGTGAACAGGTACCTAATGAATTAAAAGAAAATGCGTCATCTCGGCAGAATATTTAATTTTTTTGGCGCAGGAATTTTTCATATCATTTGGGCAATACACCGCATCTGTCCTAAAAAAAACACAATTGTATAAATGAAAATCTGGCACTCCGCTATGCGTTTTTTTGCGCAAAGTAGAATTTCTCGTGAAATATTGAGCCACAAATGAAATACTGAAGATGTGAATGAAATGAAAGGTTAGATGAATAAACTGGCTAAACGGTGTTAGCATCGGTTACACACTATGTACAAAATATAGAGGATTGCTTCTGCTTCTCTCATTTATGGCTCTGTGATCGGTAATTCATATAAATTAGAGTTTGTCCAATTTTTTTTTTTTTTTTTAGTGGGGTCACTAGGGAATTTTAATTTTTGGTACCATAGCTTTTTCATAAAAACGGTTGAGGGCTAAAATTTCACATAAAATAGATACCATGAAAAAACTACAAAAAAAAACCGATGTTATTATGATGCATGAGGTAAGTCTTTAAAACTTAAATGAGCCAAATCTTTAGTAACTTCCTCAGTTAATTAAATAAAAGATAAGATGTATTAAATTTCAGGCTGCCCATTTCCCACGGGATGTGCATTCTTAACTAATGGGATTACTACATTTTACTGTAGTTGCGTTCACTTTGGCGCAAAACATTGACACGGGCAGTCCATGCTACAGCTTATATAATGTAGAAGTTATATCGCAATTCCCCTAAATGGCCTAGGAGCTTAAACCTTTTATTTATCTACCTACTATATTCCTTATAGGGATAGAGTAGAAAATTTACCTGCGAATATGAGAACATTTTTTCGTGGAGGTACCCAATTTTTTTTTAAAGCTCCCCGCATTTATATCTCCTTTTTGTGCTGAAAAAAAATACTCAATAATATGTACATAATATTCTGTCTGACTAGGAATTGAAAACCGTTAAATGCACTGTGTTATATTTCTTTCATTTACATATTATCTTTCTGATTAGATTATGGGAAACAACGCGTGAGGCATAAGCCAAAATTTAAGTACGGTATCTACCTATATTCCTTTGATTGAGATATTTCCTTCTGTCCAGCTATAAAATAAATAAAATCAGATTTGCCTGCAGCAGCCCTATTATGGCGGTTTGGGATTAGCTTAATACTGGAATTTATTCAATTGTTTTAAACAAATGAGTGCATAATGCGCGGGAAATTCAAATTAATAAATTAATATTTTTACTGAGTTTTCAATTTTTTTTCTTCCTTATAGACACATTAATTAAAATTGTTATTGTGTTTCAAAATTACGTACATTTTAATGTTCATTAGTGTAGCATTTCCTTCAATTATAAAACATTGCAGCCATTCTCTTGCATGGCAATACCGTAATGTATTAATCTATTGTATTTTAACACCGTCACGTGGTATTAAAAATTAAACCCCGGTATTATGTTAATCCCAAATCGCCATAATAGGACTGCAGATTCATAATTTGAGTTGTTTGTCGAAACCTTTATAAGACTGTATTTACCAACAGTTTATTAGATATTTTCACGCGAGATCCAAGTACATTTTAGTTTATTTTTAATTACTTACGTGCGACTCGAAGTATCTAGTTCTGATGCCGTCATAGGCATGATCATGACGGTTCTAAAACAATTTTACCAATATTATTTATTAATTAAAATCAACCCCGGCATATTACGTCCTGAACAGTTTGAGAAAATAGCCAATTTACCCACTGCAAGTTTAAATAATGCTGCAGCCCTAATCAAATTACGGGCTAATTGTCTGTTGGGTCAATATGTACCGGCACCCAAACTGGTGCCCGAAGCGGATTTCTTTTTCGTGACCGAAATATTAGAGGGTGGGGCAATAAATTAGAGTGAATGTTAGAACGGTTTTTCCTGTAAGAAATGATATTTCCATTATTACATAAAAATTCTCAGACTTTTCAATCTTCTAAAACTATACCAATGGCCCCATTATAGACATATCTGTCATAAACTGACCAAGGCCATCCGCTGATACGGATTTCCCATTAGGACAACCTAGGTCATGACCAAGTCCAAAGGGCGCAATTTTAAGGGAAAATTAAAAATTAATAAGTTGGTATCACTTACAATTTCAGTTTGATCTTGTATATACCTTACTGGTTTGATAATTTACTATGCATTTTAATATTTTAAACAATTAGGAAGTAAACTTTATTTATTTTTTTATTTAAAAAAAAGGTTAAATCGCATACAAACAATTCAAAATGAATGTATCCGATTAACCTCTTCAATCGCCTCACTAAGTCACCTAATAGGTACTTGTGTCGAGTTGCGACACGTCTCCGACCGCAAACTAGATCTGTAGGGTCCACATTAATACCCATGTAGGCCTACTGTAGAATCATGATGTAGTTTTTTTTTTAAAAACTGGTAACTGTCATCTAGCAGCTGATGCGTGAACTAGCCAAGAACTCTGGCCAGTATGGTGCCAAGTAGCCTACCTTAGTCGTAATTTCTTTTCTTTTTAAATCTGCCCTTATTGTGGACACAACGGAAACATTTTTAACCAACAAGAATTAGTCTACCGCACACGTCTGTGAATTCACACATTTAAAAACTTGCTTACGTGGGGACTGCAGTAGGTGATGGATGGAAATATAATGCAAAATATCTGGAAGAAAAATAATAACGCAATTAAAATAAAATAACGGACAGGGTTTAATTTATTTGTATTGCCGGCCATACAATGTGTAAATGAGCAATGGCTAGATCCTGTGCCAAAACTTATATAATTTCCTTTCATTGGCGTAAATAGGGGGGTCCTAGGGGTCCACCCGTAGCCCCCCCCCCCAGGATTTCTGGTGACAAAGACGTTTTGGAGGCTAAAGTCATAGTATTCACAATGATGAAAGGGACATTAATTCTTAGTTTGCTTATTTTACATGAAGAAAATCAACATATTGACCGAGTACATTCACAAAAATACATTACTCAAAATGCTTATTAAAACCCCAATATTTCTGACCTATTTTTTCAAAATTTTTCTTCGGGGGAGACCTGCTTGCAAAATGCGTCAAACCTCCCTACTTCGATTGCGTGGTTACTTTATTAAAAAAGTGGGCCAAAAAATCTATGGTTTCTTGATGTGTAGTAATTTTAAAAAAATTCTCTTGGCGAGATCCCCAATGTTTTCAAATATACCCCGGAAAAACATTTATTAAGGCGATAAGGTCGACAAGTTACTTTAATGTAGGCTAGCCTTATTTTGAATTTTTGAAAAACCTACAATAGGTGATCACGGGCGTCCAAAGGAGGGAGAGGGGGGGGGGGGGCGGTGTGGCAAATAAAGTCTAAATTTCAAAAAGAAGCTGTGACCGTATTTCATAGTTTTACTTACTTTTGCGATGAATCGCCTGTGTGCGTTAATGTTAATGGGACCGCTAAGCCTCTGAAAGCAAAAAACCATGCGATATTTTGTAATTGTCGTATGGCTGATTGATTACCTATTCTAGTGGAAACTTGTGTAGACGCTCTGTGCACCGAATGATACGATAATTAAACAGTTAACTCCTATCAAATACTCATTAAGCGGGGCGTCAGGCAGGGATGTGTGTTACTGTCGTCAGTTACCCTGTTCAACGTGTATGCTGAGCGGATGATGACAGGCATTGTTGTCAGTGAAGAACTTGTCAGCAATGTGCGTTATTATGCAGATGGCACTGTGCTGGTTTGTTCATTAGAAGAGTAACTGCAGTCGTTATTAAATAAACTGAATGGAGCAGGCAAAAATGCGGCCATCTTAATTAACGTGCAGAAGACGCAAGTCAATGGAGAACTTGTCAGCAATGTGCGTTATTATGCAGATGGCACTGTGCTGGTTTGTTCATTAGAAGAGTAACTGCCGTCGTTATTAAATAAACTAAATGGAGCAGGCAAAAATGCGGCCATCTTAATTAACGTGCATTAACGTCCTATTAAATTTCGGGCTGTACACCCTAAAAGTAATCACTCAAATCCAAATATTAGCAAATAGGTATATCATGTAATCTTCTGAATTAACTACTTATCTATTTCTCCTTTTTTGCAATATCCTATCCATTTGTTATTGTTATGGAATTGAATTTAGTCTATTATGGTATGTTCCCTCCCCAAGCACATTCTCAGGAACATTTGGGGTTGGGAATTGTTGATATGATATGATATTTACTATAGAACCGCACCATACCTTTTGGCTTGAAATATGCTTGTTTGTTTCATACGTTTTTTTACTTATTAGTCTTGTAGCAATAAACATGTAGCCTACGAGTACCTAACGTACAAATTTATAGCTAATGAATTGATTTTAGTCACATAATTACCTTCTTGTTTTTTCCACAAACACTGTCGAATGGTACAAACTTGCAGTATTTCTGTAGACATGAGAATTATTTATTAATACCCTACACACAGTATATTACTCGTACTGTTAATCATGTCGGGGTTTAAAAAACTACGAGAATAGTGTATGATTAGGTACCCAATTGCGAGGAATGGAAAACAATAAAATTAATAATTTGGTTAGTCTAATCTCTTGCTAAGGCGGCTATTCCACTTGTCAATAATCCGTCATTTGTGCTTCAATAATTGATGAGTTTTTTTTACTCTATACTAAAGGTACTAAAAACATATAGGCCTAATAAAAACCAAAATCTCATCGATTATTTATGCACAAATGACGGAATATTGACAAATGGAATGAATAGCCGCCTAAAAACATTACTATTTCAGTAGTGGTCTGACTCTTATGGTATGACTGACAAAATTTCAAATTTGATTGATTGAACTTGGGTTTAGCGACGTGTCACACTCCGAATACCACTAATTGGGACCTTCTATAGATTAGAGTATTCAGAGTTGACTTATGAGAGGGGAATTATATATAAGCTTATAGGATGGTACCAAAGTACCAAATACCTTATATTATATTAATACACTTAACATTAATACTACATAATAACTTAGGAAGGACTTAAGGGACAAGGGACAACATAATGAATTTTGGGGGGGGGGGGCAACTTAGTTACATAAGGGCTACATGATAACGTACTTACTCATACATCCATAGGAGCTTACTCCTACTTGCACCGTGTATCAACTCACACAGTGAATCAGTTCTGTCTACGTAGTTCTCACTCTGGACTCTCTCTAGACTCTCCACACTCTCTCTAGACTCTATACTTCTTCGAACCCAAGGTTCGTGATTTATACATTATGGCTAAGGACATACGTGACGACCGATATAACATTTACACAGCAGAAGTTTGTCGTCTGTCCTCAGCCCTGAGCCTAGGCCAAGAAGAGGCGTAACACGACGATTTGGAGATATATCGGAATAGCAGTCTACACTCAAGAGTCTAGAAAGGTTAGCAGAGCCCACTCTCAGTCTCTCGTTCATTTTGGTCTTATTTTTTTTAGATTTGATCCTTACATAAGGACAATAAGGTTGTCTATTAAGTTAATATTGTGTTTTATTATCTTATGCCTATGACTTGAATTTTTCAATTTTTACTTACTGCAAGCTCAGCAGGAGTCAATTCGGCCTGTTAAAAAATGAAATTAAAACAATGATTATATTGCGACTCGTTAAAGTTATGCGTAGTCATGTACTGCTGTATACTATACAGTACTGTTTAAATCTTAGTACCCCCAAAAAAAAAACGGTTTTAACTTTGTAGTACTAACCAAATTATACTGTAAAATGTATCCAACGTATTCAGTATAACAATTAACATGCCGTACACGTATATTATACAGTACTGGTTTAAATCTTATACAAGAAACTGTTTTAACCAAGTTGGACTGTATACAATGCATCCCAAGTAATCAGTACAATAAACATGCCGTACACGTTAAACCTATGGTAATTTTGGCCCAGCATGAGTTCATTATTTAAATAGTAAATTTAAGCGGTTTGAGCCTAAATAATAATATTATATCTTATTGTATTACATACTTCAAAAGGACCCGATCCAATCGGAGGAACATATCGATCTTCATCCTCCTCATATTCTTCATCGTAAATCGAAGGAGTGAATAACTGGAAAAAAGTATCTTATTACATTAAATATTTATTATTATTACGGTACCTATACATTATTATTATTATAAAAAATGGCCGCTGTGTGCAAGTCATACGTTTTGTAGACTATATATTTTTTCGCCGAAACAGTATACAGTGAAGTAAGGAGTGAAATTCTCAACCGTAAAGGTATTGTAAATTAAACTTACGTGAAAAGCAGCAATTTCAACTTCAATTTTAACCGACACTACACAATAACTGCCTATACAATGAAGTGTAGGCGATGTAAAGATGGAATCCATGATGAGGCCATCCTAGTACGATGCTATGGCGCCCATTCCACCGACCGGCTAGGGCTATTTACAAAAACGGTGAGGTGGTAGCAGACATTCAAGACTTAGGTGGCGTTTCCACTGACCTCGCATTGCAGAATTGACGGAAATGTTTATTTTCCTCTATGCCATAGTTAAAATTGATCAATGATCATACAGTAAAATCACAAGCAAACAAACTTAAATTAAAAAATGGCGTCATGGGATATGTTAAGTACAAACATTTTAATAGATTTCTATAAAAAGAAAAATTCTAATTTCCGTCAATGTCATTTGCATTCTGGAATGCGAGGTCGGTGGAATCGCCACCTAATTCTTCAATGTCTGCAACCACGTCGCCGTTTTTGTAAATAGCCCTAGCCGGTCGGTGGAATGGGCGCCTAAGGAAAGTGCGGCGGTGCGTATCATCTAGAATGTTCAAATCTATCCATGAGAACGTACAAAGCAAAGTCTAAAGATGCAAAACAGAAATGGGTCTGCATCAGAGCGTGAGGAAAACGAACAAATATCTACGGAAGAAAAGATAGACAAGCTATTACAGTGGCAAGGCAGAATGAGCAAACTCCTAGAATGTTTCATGAATACAATGGCAAAGGAACTGGTAAAGAGTATATAGAGATATAAGAGTCTATATTAGACAGGTATTGTCAACCGCCATTTTGTATCAATTTTAAGTTTGGTGTATAAGCAAAGCATTGGGTGTTTACCTATTTATTTTTAGAAATTTATCGTTGTTTATTTATTATTATTTTAAACAAACGTTCTACCAATTAGGGAAATGCTGAATAAAAAAAATACTAAAACGTGTTTTCGTTATTTTTAATATTTTACTTTCTTATAATACTTACCATATAGGAATTATAGGATACAAAATGGCGGATGACAATGCCCGGGTATATAGTGCCTTAGTAAAGAGGGATGATAAAATAAAGAGATTAGAAAACGAGCTCCAAGACCTTCAACAGCAAGCCCGTGTGAAAATTATTGAAATCCACAACCTGCCGCAAAGTGAAGACGAAGACAATGATTTATTACAGCTGAAAATACAATGTGTTACAAAAGAGCTGGGCGTTGTTTTGGCAAATGTGGATATTGAAGAATGCTGCTTTAGAATCGATTCAAAAAATAAGGACAAGCCTAAACCCATTGTAGTTAGTACAGTTCGCATCAAGAAAAGTGAAAAGAGAAAAGAAACAATCAAGGCCGTAGCCAGGATTTTTTTTCGGGGGGGGGGGGGGGGTTCAGAAATTTCATTGGATATTACATAGTCTGTCCTACGGGCCCACACCGTGGCCTGGGACTTTGTCCAACCATTCTACTACTACATAGTGTTTTTTTTCCTCTCAAAATCCGATTCTATCTAAGTTAGTATCAAGCCATTTAATTTCGGGAGGGGGGGGGGGTTTGAACCCCACCTTGGCTGCGGCCTTGAATACAGTAATACTAGTAATACAGCAGGTTTTGCAATGCACTGGGCGGTTCAAAAGCTGGGCACTTGAACTTAGTTACTGTGACAATGTACCGTGCCTAATCCCCTCTATTACACACTCGAATATGGGAGCGATTCAATAAATAAGGGAAAAAGAAAAATTGGAAAGTGTAATACTTAAATACAGATTTAAATCATATACTTAAACATAAACATTCCGGGTATCGTTCTAAAGAAAAATCTTAGATTTTTTTTCTGTGGGGAAACGGGGTAAAATTAGGTTATTGTTTTACTGCATAGGTTTAAAAGTATTGCCCATAGGCTACTTACTTCAGGTGGTCCCGGATTAATTCCTGATGAGGGTGGTTGGAACTGAACATAAAACAAATTAAATTTAAGGTTATTGTATGCATTGTAGTATTAGACTATATGGTATATATAACACTGACATAAAATTAACTTTGGTTGAAGATGTAACCTCCTCGTTATAACCGACATTGCACATACAGGATATGGAAAAAACTGGGCTTGGCGGGATTCGAACGATCTACGCCTAACCGGGGCGTCGTCATAGCGTCCAGACGACGCCCTGGTTAGGCGTAGATCGTGGGTTCGAATCCCGCCAAGCCCAGTTTTTTCCATATTCTCTAATTTTGGTTATTATTAATAATAATTTTTTGTTGTTAAATAATTTATAAGAACTGAATCGTGCTTACAGTATTTTGCATTGCATACTGTATGAAATGGAAAATTTAATTTGAGATTTGTGAAATATTATCAAAGAACTACAGTATATTGTATTAATGTCAAGACATAATTATTTAAGAGTCTTGCTTATGTACTTACTATAGGTGGTGCTGCAATGGATGAGGGTCGATGGAACTGAACATAAAACAGATTAAATTTAATGTAGCCTAATTAATAATGATTTAGTATTAAATAATTTGTATTGTGCTTACGGTATTTTGCAGTTGCATACTGTATGAAATTGTAAACATAATTTGAGATTTGTGAAAAATTATCGAAGATGTGCAGTATATTATACAAATGACGTGACTACTACATCGTAAATTTGCTCACTTCATGAAATTATACATAATATTATAAAGAACCGGTCCGAGTTTACTCGAACATGCTTTCCAATTTATCAACATTAGTAGAGACATTAGAAAATGAGTAAGTTCATGGTAAATAATTTTCCAGTGGTTAAATTTCCGAAATCTCGGGGGGGGGGGGTTGTCCACCTGACGTCACTTGAAGTGAGATAACTTCTAGATAGATAAGACCAACACATTAATTACCACACTGCAAGAATGACGGGGCATGCAATGCATTTGAGCGCGAATTTTTTCAAAAAATAAATTTTTGTGCAAAACCAAATATTTTTTTGGGAAAGCAACCTATCCGGTTTCGTTACTCAATTTAACACCTAAAACATGCCTGAAGGTAGAAATCATCGATAGAAAGGTTTCGCAGAAAAATTATTTTTTAGTAATTTTTCATTAAAATTTACTTATTTTAATTTTTTTACCCCCAGAAGCAAATTATCAAGGGGCAAGCGACCCCTCGCATTTTGTCAACATTAATAACGATTACAATATATGAGAATTTAAAAGAAATCGTTTGAGCCGTTTTTGGGAAATAATTTTTTTAGACGTTTTTTGGAGTTTTTTGAGAATAAAACCCCCCAAATTGAATTGGCCCAAAATAAAAGAACCGGTCCGAGTTTACTCGAACATGCTTTCCAATTTATCAATTAGTAGGGAGAGAAAATGAATAATTTCATGGTAAATAATTTTCCTACGGTTAAATTTCGGATATCTCGGGGGGGGGGGGGGTGTCCACCTGACGTCACTGGAGGTGAGGTAACCTCAATATATTTAAAACACATTACAACACAGTAATAATGGCAGGGCAGGCAATGCATTTCAGCGTGAAGTTTCTATCATTTTTTTAAAAAAAATTTTTTGCGCAAAAGCAAATAGGTTTTTGAGCAAGCCAACTGTCCGGTTTCGTTACTCAACTTAACACCTAAAACATGCCTGAATGTAGAAATCATCGATAGAAAAGTTTCACAGAAATATTATTTTTTAGTCATTTTTCATTAAAATTAAGTTATTTTTATTTTTTTACCCCCAGAAGCAAACTATCAAGGGGTAAGCGACCCCCCGCATTTTATCAACATTAAGAAGGACTAGAATATATGTGAATTTAAAAGAAATCGTTGGAGCCGTTTTTGAGAAATAATTTTTTTTTTTAGTTTTTTTGGAGTTTTTTGAGAATGAAACCCCCCCCCCCCCCAAATTGAGTTAGCCCCAAATAAAAAAATGGTCTCGAGGTATGATTTTTGTGAACCTACATGCCGAATTTCATCAAAATCGACCGAGTAGTTTGCCCGGAAATCGATGCACAGACAGACAGACAGACATTTCGTAAAAACCACTTTTTTGGGTTCCTGGGACCTCAAAACGTGTAAGTCCGTTGAAATCTCGGAATCGAAAATTTCGACCATCACAAAGCTTTCCTTATACTACGTATAAATTGGAAAGCAAAAAATGGTCCCGAGGTATGATTTTTGTAAACCTACATGCTAAATTTCATCTAAATCGACCAAGTAGTTTGCCCGGAAATCGATGCACCGACAGACAGACATTTCGTAAAAACCACTTTTTTTGGTTCCTGGGACCTCAAAACGTGTAAATCCGGTAAAATCTCGGAATCGAAAATTTCGACCATCACAAACCTTTCCTTATACTACGTATAAATTGGAAAGCAAAAATTATATGTATATTATATAAATTATATTTATTATATAAACATATAAATTATTAACTTTTACAAATATTCCTGTAACTGGCTTTCATATGTAAAACAACGCCTATATTGTATAAGTGGGAGCTTATGTACTGTGAATTACTAATGCATTACTGGGCCTATACAACTTGCAGTACGTATTACTTAGCAATGGCAGTGGTTTGAATGTAAAATTTCAAGTGACTGATTGAGGTATAATCTGCAATTATTATTATTATTATTATTTTTTTTTTACATGTAATAGCCTACTAATTCAAAACAAGACGAATTAACGTTTTTTTTTCTCTTTTGTACTTACTTGATGCTGACCAATTCTTGCTCTCTGGAAATAGAAACAACAGTTAGGAAAATTAGAAATAATAATTAAAATTAAGAGTGTACAGCCCGTAGGAAAGTGGCAGCCCGAAATTTAACACTTTTTATTTATTATTTAATTAACTAAGCATGTTATTAAAGATATGGCTCATCCAAGTGGTAGAAGACTACTTCATCCATCATATAATAAGGTAATTATAGTTTTCGAAATTGTAGTTTTTTTTTATAAAATCTATAATACGTGAAAAGTTATTGTTTATACAATATTTGCATGTTTCTGAAAAAGCTACAATTTCGAAAATTAAAAATATCTTATAATATTATGCATGAAGTAGTCTTCTACAACTTTGCTACAACTTTGATGAGCCAAATCTTTAATAACATGCTCAGTTAATTTAATAAGAAATAAAAAGTATTAAATTACGGGCTGCCAATTTCCTACGGGCTGGACACTCCTCAGATTTAAAGTTATAGGTACACCTAGTAGGATAGATAGAGAGATGATGTCCCTGCACGTATTTTGATTATTTACAAGACTATATATTTTAAAAATTAAATTGTTTCCAGGCATTTTAATTTTTTTAAAATTTTTGCACAAAAAAGACTGTACTGTACTTGGTTAAGTCATGCTTTCGCCTGTTTCATTGCATTAATGGTCAGCTTGTGCATTATCGCTTGAAGCCGGTGTAGGTTGACATCGAGAACGTATGCCAGTTTGTCAATGGCCAAAAATTCATAGGGAAACAATGCAAGTAATGCCCGAATTCCATGGGGTCATTGGCAATCGACCTATGGGCCACTATAAATGGGTCCATGAAAAGTTCTTAATGAATAGTAACTAACCAAAAATGTTTAGGCTAATAATTTTAAAATGTTTATCGGTTTATTAGCTACATATGTGCTGTGTAGGATATACAGTACAATATCTTGTCAAAGTCATGGTTGGATTTTAATGGAACAAATCCTTATTGTTTAACTCTTGGCCTGAAAATGTTTAAAACTTTATACCTTTTGTTTTGCTGCAGTTACTATAGCCAACGATATGAGGCCAATCACTAGAACACTCAATTTTAGATTCATCATTAACTTCGTTTAAATTTAAAGTTTGAAAATAGTTTAACTGTCAAGCTTTCGTACAGTATATATGGCTAGAAGTGGTGGGGATCTAATTACGCAGTCTCTTTATATAGAGACTTTTTGAGATGCTGAATAACTTTTTCAATTCCTGTTGTAGTGGTATCAGTAATTGCTGCGATACGGTCAACTTAGAGCTGCAGTTTTAATGTCCTGTAAATGAGGAAGTGCCCGTCGTATAATTAGCGTGGAGACCTTGCATGGTGACCTTTTGGAATTGCATGCAGCATGTTCTCAAAAGCTCGCTTATGTCTAGGCCTATACTGACCTAAACGCGGAATTTTGTTGGTCGAGAGAGGCTCCAGAGCTTTTGACTCCCCCCCCCCCCAACTTTGAAAGATCGTAAATACCTTGTGATGGAGTAAGGGAGACTGTTAGGCGCGGTTTCCACCGACCTCTCAGTGCAGAATACACATACGGGGTCGTGGTAGCAGATATCATTAATAAAGGCGGGGTTTCCACCGACCTCTCATTACAGAATGCAAATGGCATTGACGGAAATTTTTGTTTTACTCTATGCCATAGTTAAAATTGATCAATGATCATAGAGTAAAATCACAAACAAACTAAAATTAAAAAATGGCGTCATGGAATATGTTAAGTACAGACATTTTAATAGATTTCTCTAAAAAAAAAATGCAAATTTTCGTCAATGTCATTTGCATTCTGCAATGAGAGGTCGGGGGAATACCCGCCTAAGTCTTGAATGTCTACTACCACGTCAATGTCTTTGTATTCTGCACTGAGAAGTCGGTGGAAACCCCGCCTTAGGTCAACACTTACTAGTTACTGTAAGTGTCTATACGTACCTACATACAAGATTGAAAAAGTGGGAAGTGTTCTATTTTTTATCTTTATCTTTTTTAATGGGTTTATTATCGCATACGAACAATTTAATGAATGTATCCAACCGACCTCTTCAGTCGCCTCTGTAGGTTAGTACTCGTGTTTAGTTACGACACGTCTCCGATCGCATGGACTCGTACAAGCACAAGCACGCTACCACCTGGCCAATGAAGTTGTTTATTTAATTGAAAAGTACCTTGAATTTGATCAATCATGGCTAGTATCAAGGGCGGATTTTGCCCCTAATTTAGGGGGGGGGGTCAGCAGGCAAATTCAGTAGATTATAACATAATTAAAACATTATTATTTTTAATACCCACTGTAAACCCATTTTTATCTATGGTGTAAGTTCATTTTATTTTGGGGGGTCCTGACCCCCGTAAAATCCGCCCTTGTCTGGTGTGTACCCTATCGACCGTTTAACCCCTACCCCGCTTTCTTGGGATCAGGGAACGTCAAGTAGGCTATATACAGTATATGTGCTCGTAATGCCAGCAGATTTTGTCTGAATCTACTACTATTTTTTTCACTAGAGCCTATGAGGTGCGCTATTTATTCTGTTTGATGAGTCCGGCATAGTCCCGTTACCGTAGTTTAGGACAGGGGTTGGCAACCTTTTTTTTAGCAGCTGTGCCAAATTTCGAAATAACTCGATTTAGATCAGTTAAAAAAGCCACACATCCCGAACCAAAAAAATAAAAACACAAAATGTATTTCAATCAACTTAGTAAGGCGGGGATTCCACCAACGTCTATAGTGATAGTAAATGTAGTTTTGACGTGGCAGCAGACATTTTTAGTATGTCTTTAATGTCGGCTACCACGTCAAAACTACATTTACTATCACGTTTGACGTTGGTGGAATCCCCGCCTAAGAAACACCCTACTGGTTGATAAGTTGTTAATACCAATTCACTTTAAAAAGTAAAAGGATGTGCTATGTTCATTTAATTTAATTTTATAGTGTGTAGAACCAGTGTTGTAGGGAAGAGCCGCACCAAATGAGCCAAAGAGCAGAATGCGGCTCGGGAGCCTCGCGTTGCCGACCCCTGGCACATGGATTTGGACTATGATAAGAAAGAAAGAATGAATGAAAACAGGGTAGTGTGATGAATGCGCACTCAGGGATTTAGTAGTAGTACTCTTCTACCATTAAAATGAGCCAAATAAAAAGTATTAAATTTCGGGCTGCCAATTTCCTATGGGATGTAAGGAATATGGACGCTGTACACAGACTCCAAAAGAGGGGAGTCCGCTACTTGCTAAAACTGGGACTTCGTGTCAGCTGTCGCTCTCACTTCATAACATTAAAAATCATGACAGTGCCAAGTCTTTAAATGTAACGGTGTATATCTTTAAGCCTGAGGCGTGGAGGGAATTAAAAAAAAACCTACATGAGGCAAAGGGGAGACCTTGTAAGGCCAGCACCATGGCGGGCGCGGTTGGACTGTTTTGGGGCTGCCTACATCGACAAAGTCGATCTGATTGACTTGCCATTGAAGGACATAGTTGTCTTTGCAAACAAGGTTAAGCTGCTGTTTTTCAACAGCTAATTAATTGGCTAAGGGCATAGTTTGAATGATTGGGATGTGATCCCAATAATTATGCTGTTCAAAGGGTCCCCAGACCTATGTCAGCTCAACACTCTAAATAATAATTATTATTATAATAAAAGGCCAGCACCACGGACAGCCAAGTGCGAGCGACTGGATCCTATACTACAAGGTTTCGCCTACATTATTAGAAAACTCCCGATTGAACTGAGAGCAGCGAGAAATGCTACTAACTTCCCTAATTAAATTGCTTAGAAACCATCTCTTATAGACTCTCTGAGGCAGAGGCACTAGCACAATGACAATGACAGAACTACCTGATTTTGACGATATTTTGACGATTTTACTTTATACTTTCTAGTCAATTACTTGTTGATTACTTGTATTGTAGGCCTATAATTTAACAAAATTATATATTTATTTATTTAAGCCAAATTTCTTAAAGTAGAGATAACACAAAAAACGTTTTTGAACCTTTTCCATTGAGGCAGATCTGCTAGCTATATTAGAATCCCATACTAAAAAAGTATATTTTAAAACTAAAATAAAAACAACTCAGCCAATGCCCTGAAATCTACAAAAACAATCTTTTATAGTAACAGCCACCCAGAATGTCAGCATATGTTTCATTCACAAGTTATTGCAACTTACTATCATTATTATTATTGGCTTATTTTTTTCTTACAGCCCTATATTTAGTTTCTAGTTTTAGTTTTAGGTTCAGCTATTAGCTCTTAGCTACAGTAAAGGGGGCCCAGCGGCCAGCACAGGCTCGTCTTAAAGGGTCCCCTCCAACTGATATACCTCTTAAATTATTGTAAAACTGTTTTGATTTGAAGGAAATTAATTTATATTTACTTTTTACTTACTGTATTCAAGCCTAGATCCAACAAAGGCAAGTAACATAAAATTGTGTTTTGTTAGGGGCAGGTCAGCGGACCAGAGCAGGTTCAAAGATGCAGATAACTTGGTTGTGTGCACAGTGCCGGTAGGGAAACATGGTAGGACTTGTCCTGGTCACCTCCGAACTAATCGTGTGACTTCACTGTTTTTCCCAAGTGGTTCGGAATCCACTATAATCAGGAGGTCCCCTGTCCTATGATGGGCCCACACCGTGGCCTGGGACTATGTCCAACCATACTACTAGGGGCAGGTCACCGATCGCATGGTGTTAGAGACCCGCACAATGACAAGAACGCTAGCGTATACCACCATGCCACCGAACACGTGAAATAATTGGATAAATAACCGGAGTGTATGGCTATAGAAGGCGGCTATTCCATCTGTCAATCTTACATCAAATTTGATTTTGTCATTGACGGAAAATCATCAGTGTTGCATTATTTATTTTTACACCACATTCCACTTTTTTTCAACAATTGATCATTTGTTTATATTTTTTTTATTGATTTTAGGGCGACTGCAAGTTAGGGCTTGCTTATACGCCCACCGAGCCAATTGGTGTTTCGATTGAATATATTAATATAAAAGGTTACACTGCCCTTGTAAGATCTTTAGTTCCTCTTCATTTGCTAAGCCGTTTATGTTGCACTGAATGCAACGAGCCATCAATATTCTTCGTCACCTTCCCCCCAGCAAGGGCAATTGCCATTTCGATTTCAGTTTCTGTTGTGATTTGACTGGAATTTCCCCCGGTGTTTTTTGCTGATCTTTTGCCTTTTGTTCAAAATCAAGATCATTTTTGTTTTCAATTTTTTCCAAATTTGCAAGTTTGCCAGACGTTTTTCTTTTAATTTTATAATCTAGCGCTAGCCTACAAGAAATTTTATGATTTAGCCTAAACTACGAAATAATTCGTTCGTTCTCAAGAAATTAATTTAAATTATTTATAATCTCTAGACGACGCCATTGTTTAATTTTAGTTTGTTATTGTTTGCAACACGTGATTTTACTCTATGATCATTGATCAATGGTGAATGTCATAGAGTGAAACAAAAATCTCAAATCAAATTTGAAGTAAAATTGACCAGTGGAATACCCGCCGAATGAAAATTAAGATAATTTATCTCAGTTCTGGATTGATGAATAGGCCGTATAGGCCGCGGCCTAGGGGCGGCAGATTTCAGAGGATAAAAGCCAATCACGTCCACTGGTTTTCTCATGGTGTTTTATACTTTCAATAAATCTCCTTTACTGCTCAGGGAAAATTATTATTTCAGAAAGGTATGTACATGGGACGGCGGAAATAAAGTGGCCTACACTCATAAAAAATATAAATCCGGCACCTTACGTAATAACAATAAAAACATCATATGGGTACATTAACACATGTATAATTATTTGATAGGTACAATACACGTGACATTGGAGCTAGCGCAAATTATTTTCTCAGCGACACCCGCAAGATTCTGCTAATCCCTCTCCAAACACGCCTTCCACTAACTCTGTTCCATTCTTGTACATGTATACTATATCATTCAAGAAACGCGGTACACAGCATGGTAACTTGTTTGTGAATCCTTTTCGGTACAGTGAATAGTGTAGGATAGTATGAGTGTTATAAGCTTGATAAGGCGGTTTGCACCGACCTGCGCATATACCGATATCAAATTCAGATGGTGTAGTTATCAGAGAGTACGATCTAAAGTCGCTAAAATGAAAATTTAGTGGGTCACGCCTACACTCGTATGTAGGGCGCTTTGGCTTCCTCTTAGGGGGAGCCCGCTTCATCATATCAGTTGCAGTTGGTTTCGATGTTGTGATGATGTTGAGGTATGGTGCCGAATAGGTTACATCTTGGTCAGCGCAGTCGATGCAACGTACCTTGAAGGCAGTTCGGCTTTTGATTTTTAGTTTCTGAGTGCGTATTGAGTCCCAACGAGGCTCGCAGTCATTCACATCAAATGTCACCTCTTCCTGTAAATAATAATGAGTAGAATTAACGAAAAGAAGCATTTCCTCGATAGAAGTAAAACGTAGGAGAAAATAAAGGAGTTGAGGGAAAGGTTGATGTTAAAATGAGTCCTAGCTAGCTTCATTAGCATCCACGACCATCAATGTCACCTCTTCCTGTAAATAATAATGAGTATAGAATTCACGAAAAGAAGCATTTCCTCGATAGTAGTAAAAAGTAGGAGAAAATAAAGGAGTTGAGGGAAAGGTTGATGTTAAAATGAGTCCCAACTAGCTTCATTGGCATCCACGACCATCAATGTCACCTCTTCCTGTATATAATAATGAGTAGAATTCATGAAAAGAAGCATTTCCTCGATAGAAATAAAAAGTAGGAGTTTTAAAAAGTAGTAGTTTTTTCATATACATGATAATATTTTATAAACAATAATTTTTCACGTATAATCGATTTTATAAAGAAAACTACAATTTGAAAACTAAATACCGGTATACCTTATTATATTATGCATGAAGTAGTTTTCTACAACTTAAATGAGCCAAATCTTTAATAACTTGCTTAGTTAATTAAATAAAAAATAAAAAGTGTTCAATTTTGGGCTGCCAATTTCCTACGGACTGAACACTCTTGAAGGTAGTGGGAGAAAATAATGATGTTGATGAGAAAAGTTTACAGAAGCATAGTACAATAGAATCTTTTCCTTTATTAGTCAAACTCATAAATTTATTATATTTTAGCATTATATATGGTGTACCCATAGATAAAATAACACTGGCATTAAACTAACTTGTAGGTGCCCGTTATAACCAAAATTTGAGGATCTAGAGGGGTAGTGACTAAGACGATGGGTTCGAATCTCGTTAAGTCCATTAGCAAGGATCATTCTTAGGGAGACAGGTTTCAAGCAGAGGAAGCTAAAAGAAGCAACAGTCATGGTCCTGAATACTGATCCTGATCCTAAAAGTCAGCCCAGCCTGACATTAGACCCGATATGGTTGCCATTGGTTAGGAAAAAAAGTGAAGTTCAAGTAGAAGTTTTAAACTAGTATACTCTGGCGAGGGAAGCGGTCGAGTGGTTAAGAGAGCTTGCATTTCAATCAGGAGAACGGTAGTTCGGATTTACTCAGTAATTCAGAGTAGAATATAAGAGCAATGAGTCAATTGACCAGAAATTATCAGTCCTTCTCAGGACTTAGCCTGATGATGGGAGAAGCACCCACTCCAGAAACGTCTCCCCCTTCTCCTGACATTTGGCTTCGCCCTAATTGTTCGATGACTGTGAGGTCCATGCCTGTAATGACTATTACCACACACAGGCAATGTATAAGTCCAACTAACCCCTTGTTAAATAGCCTAGTCCTAATATTTCTATATCCTCTGATTTACGTCATACATTATGTAAGCCATCCTTATTTAGCATATTCCTTGAAAATAAAACTTTTGCATGAAAGGTGTCCGTTAGGTTAGGGTAACCGATTTTGGTCTGGACCCATCCGATAACTGAAAAGGCTACCTGGAGCTACCTGAAATATACGTAGTCCTAATTCGACTGGCCACGTATGCTGTAAAATTAGCAAACAATATCAAACTTACCTGGTCCATTAATGAGAAAGTGACTTGTCGAGAATTTTTTGAGCAACTCCCCGGAATTATCATGAAACGTAACTCGGCCGACTCCACATGCCTGGTGTTCTTGGGAAGCTTTAAATTATATGTGAATTCATCAGTGTTGTCATCTAATGATTGGACGTCTAAAAGAATAAAGCAGATCACGATAGGATGCCACTTGCAACACTTAAGGGTTATTCAAAAACTTGCATAAGCGGAACACCGAGTTTATAAGTCTTCCAAGTACCATCCTAGTCGGGTAGTACATACGAATTTACGACGTAATCGTGGAAACATTGTAGTTCTCTACAAACCGTTCTTCATAGCTAAACACGCTCGTTGGGAGGGCTTGATGTTCCTAGTATAGGTGTCTCCTGAACAACTCTAGGGACCAGTGGCGTAGCCAGAATTTTTTTTGGGGGGTCCAGTTTTCATAAAGTTTGCCCGCTTACAATAGGTTTTCGAATGGGATGGTGTTTCATTTGGCGCTCACCCGGGGATTGTTTTTAAAAGATAGGCCTGAAATAGTTTGTCGGCAAAAAAATTTGGTTTTGCAGACGATAACTTCATTAACAAAACTGGAATAAGGGGGACCGGGGTCTCCCCGGCGATTTTTTTTAAAAGCTAAATATCTAAAAAAAATTGCTATTTTGCTAAATTTGGGGGGGGGGGGGTCCGGACCCCGCTGACTCCTACCGGACACTTGAACACCGTTTATCTCTACTATATATAAAAATGAATCCCTATTTCCCTATGTCACGGCTGGACCAATTTCACTATTTTTTTGTTGTTGTGTTTGTTACTGTCAGGAGAAGGTTTTTATGACAGAAAAAATTTAAAAAATTGCGCGGAAAATTAAAAAATTCTGGAAATTGAAGTTGATAATCGTTGGGTTGTTCCGTGCAGTGTCATGCGAGCCCCGAAGGGGCGACCTGTGTAATGCCCAATGGAACCACGTTAATGCGAGGCTCCGAAGGGGTGAGCTGCAGACGCAGGCGTAAGGGAGGCCCGCTTGTATATGATAATATGCCATTAGCATTAGCCATTTTAGGATACATTTTAAGGACCCATTTATTGACGTGACTCTCCATAGCCTGACTGAGTACGATCCGATACGAGGAACTGGACGGTTTAATATAATGGGGGGGGGGGCATTTTTATTATTTTTATTATTTACTTGCTACTTACTGCATTTTGTGACACGGTTCGTCGGGCTCTGGCTGGTCGGGGACTATAATATTTGTGCTGTATTGTATTGTATTCATCCATACCGCTTAAACTGAATATCAGCGAGCATGCGTAAAGTATGAAGATAAGTTATTACTCTCCTTAAATGCCATCTAGAACACTTGGATTCGCTCGTACTTTCCCAGCGATTTCGCCCATTTCCTCCGTAGGGTAAGGAAATATATCTTCATGAAATAATTTTTTTATAGCCTAAATAGCCTATTTAATGGAAACTAACACACTTCGGCCTTGTGATGAGGAACGGAGAGTATTAACTTCTGCATGTAATAATCCATGGGAAGATAGAAGGACTGAGGGCTCCCGGCAGAAGAAAAGCATCCTGGTTGAAAAACCTGAGACTGTTGTTTGCCAAGAGCTCGACTGCCCTTTTTCATAGCAGTAGTTTCCAGTTGCCATGCCAATCTTCGATAGAAGAGGCATTAAAAGAAGAGGGGGATGACCAGTGGCGTAGCCATAGGGGGGTCAGCGGGGTCAGGAACACCCCCCCCCCCCAAAATATAGCAAAATAGCAATTTTTTTAGATAGTTATCAAACAAAATGCGACGGGGAGACCCCGGTCCCCCTTTTTCCAGTTTTGTTAATAAGTTATCGTCTGCAAAATCAAAATTTCAGGCCTATCTTTTAAAAAACAATCCGGGGGGGGGGGCGCCAAATGAAACATCACCCGATTCGAAAACCTATCGTAAGTGGGCAAACATGATGAAAACTGGACCCCTCCCAAACCAAATTCTGGCGACGCCACTGGGGATGGCTATTTTCACTACACCAGCCTATATTTATGTCCGGTCTACCTGGTACTGTAATGTTAAGGCGCATATTCCACCGACCTGCTAGTGCTAAATACAAATACGGTGACGTCGTAGCAGACATTCAGCACTTAGGTGGGGTTTCCACCGACCTCGCATTGCAGAATGCAAATGACATTGACGGAAATTAGAATTTTTCTTTTTATAGAAATCTATTAAAATGTTTGTACTTAACATATCCCATGGCGCCATTTTTTAATTTTAGTTTGTGATTTTACTGTATGATCATTGATCAATTTTAACTATGGCATAGAGGAAAATAAACATTTCCATCAATTCTGCAATGCGAGGTCGGTGGAAACCACGCCTAAGTCTTGAATGTCTGCTACCACGTCACCGTATTTGTATTTAGCACTAGCAGGTCGGTGGAATATGCGCCTAAATGAAGAAATACTAACCTATCGGGGTAAATTCGTTTATAAGCTTTCTTGTCACTCCGCGGGCCTTTTCTCCTGCGTCTAATAAGCGTCTAATATTGGCTTGTCTTTGTTTCTTGAAGAACATCGTATGTTTCGAATAATATTCGGTTTGGCTGACGTTTGTCTGAAACGAGAAATAGGACCATCATATCTCACCAAGGCTCATAGGCTAAGTATCTTATCGCATCCTTAAGATTTTGCCTTTCACAAATAACGTATCAGAATTGAAGCAATAGTCTCAATTGATCGGCTTATTAATTCGAGTAGTGTGCCAAGCCCTTAGCCAGGATTTTTTTTCGGGGGTGTTGTGATCCCATCTAGTGTAAATTTTTTTCTTGAGAATTCAATTGTATCTTTAGAGGTTATGGTGTTACTCTTATATATATGATAGCTTAGGCTGGTGATTCTACGAACATCGGAAGGATTCATGTCCGAAGTACAAAACTCCTCAAATATTGAAAAAATATATATATTTCCTAATCCATCAATATTATGTAATTTTATTTTATCAAAATATTCCATTGGTGGGCCTATTAATTGTTACATTCATGATAAATTAATTAAAAATTACAATTTAATACCCAAATTGTCTTCTCCGTATAGAACGTTTTCATGAGTAGAAGATTAAGTTTTATTGTTCTTTGAGTAGTGTAGAAAAGTATTGAACTTAGCTAATGGCAAACCCCAAGAGGGGGGCCTGGGGGTCTAACCCGAGGGGAGGGATTATTTGAAAATATAAGTGCAAAACAGTGGGGTTATACGCATTTTACCAACAGTAAAGTAAAGATTTTACAAAGCTTACACATAAAGATAATATATAGCATTTAACCCCAAGAGGGGGGTCCGGTGGTCTTCCCCGCGGGGGATATTTGTTGCATATTTATATTGCTACAGTCAGGGGCGGGGGCCGGAGGCCCCCCGGGGGAACTGTTTTGACAAAATAGGCCCGAAATAGTGGGGTTTTACGATTTTAACAGCAGTAAAGTTTATAATTTACTGAGGAAGTTGAGGATGTTATACCACACTAGATTTATTTTATTCTCAACTTTTGATTCCGGGGGGGGGCTGCAGCCCGATAAGCCCCCCCCCCCCCCACCCGGAATCAAACGGAATCAACGGCCTTGTAGTGTGCATAAAAAATAGAACTATTTTTTAAAGCTAGGGTTCGGCTTGTTTTATCCATGCTCTTCTCCTACAACCGCCTCACAAACTTACCAACCTCAATCAAATCAGAAAGTATTTGCTCATGCTGATAGATTTTTGGCAATGTCAATAATGTATAGTGTCAGCACTGTCAGGTGCTCCAGGCACCTGCCTGTAGGCACCGTATATTACGGTTTAGTTGTTGGCACATTCTGTATCTATCTCTATAGCTGACAATGAACTGCTTTCTATACGGTCTGTGCTAGAAGAGTGCTGAATTAGCAGCGCGCCTTCGGTACAGTCCGTGAAAGCCTACTCATGTGACGTAGCCAGGCGATGTTATAATATAAATATGAGTAGGTACAGAAGGTGCGGAGCTCTCAGGGCTCTCAGAGGCTCTTAGAGAGAATTTACCAGCAGCAGGATGCACAGTGTTCAGTTTGTTAACTTTGACGGGCTGCTGCTAGTCATATTGTAGATTCCAATAAGAAGCACTGTGTTACCCAAAACTATACTTATGGCGATAATAGAACTACTTACCGGTACATTTAGTATATCTTTGAAGTGTGCAGAGAAGAAATCAACAGCTTTGTCATAGTTCTGTAAAAAGAAAATTACATATTTTTGTCATATTCGAACATTTAACACTTCCGGAGGAGAATCTAATAAAGGGTAATCTCGTGATCCAATGGCGTTTAAATTGCCATTTTCAAAAAACCACTTGAACACTGAAAGTTACCGAAAAATGGATTTTAATGTTTAAACCGTTTAAGCATGTTCAAGGTCTCTTCAAAAATTTCTTGTTACAAGAAAATGAAAATGCTTTCCAATTTATAAATTAGTAAATAGACATAATGTATAATTGCATAGTAAATAAATTCCCTATGGTTAAATTCCGGATCCCGGGGGGGGGGGGCACCTACACATATTAAAAACCCCTTGAACCTCGATTGCATATTCTGGAACGAACACACCAATTCATTGTAACAGTCGTAACAATGACAGAGCACGCTATGTATTTGAGCGTAAATTTTCCATAATTTCTTCAAAAATAATTTTTTGCATAGAACCAAATATTTTTTGAGAAATCAACCTGTTTGGTTTTGTTACACTATTAAACACCTGAAACATACCCGAAGATAGAAATCATCGATAGAAAGGTTCCGCAGAAAAATTATTTTTTAGTCATTTTTCATTAAAATTTAGTTATTTTTATTTTTCACCCCCAGAAGCAAACTATCAAGTGGCAAGCGACCCCTCGCATTTTATTAACTTTAATAACGACTACAATATATGAGAATTTAAAAGAAATCGTTTGAGCCGTTTTTGGGAAATAAATTTTTTATACGTTTTTTTGGAGTTTTTTGAGAATAAAACGCCCCCAAATTGAGTTAGCCCAAAATAAAAAAAATGGTCCCGAGGTATGATTTTTGTGAACCTACATGCCAAATTTAATCAAAATCGTGTAGTTTGCCCGGAAATCGATGAACAGACAGACAGACAGACAGAGCGACAGACAGACATTTCGTAAAAACCACTTTTTTGGGTTCCTGGGACCTCAAAACGTGTAAATCCGTTGAAATCTCGGAATCGAAAATTTCGACCGTCACAAAGCTTTCCTTATACTACGTATAAATTGGAAAGCAATAAACCAAAACTACCTACGCTTCAATTGTGAAATAGGTACCTAGTTGAAAAAGTTGAAGCAATTAACCCACTTAATTTCTTTTTAGAATTAATTATTAATGAAAATAGCTTTCCACGTTTGGATTGAATATTAACTATTATTATTATTATTATTATTAAGAATAACAACAGTTGTTCTGGACCCATCACGGGCCACGGCCTACCGGGTCCACGGTATTTTTTATTTTGTATCACAAATGTATATTCTATGATTATATTATATTGATAAGTAATAGTGAAAAATTGCCCAAGTATCTGTGTTCATACTCATTGGGCAATACCGTAATAGAAACTTTCATTTAGACAGCTATTCATTTCTCTCTCAAACAATAATCACAGCCCTTAACGGGAAAATCCCAACGGTGCCCTTCTGAACCACTAATATAATACTAAGAGTGTATGTCCCGTATGGCGCCCATTCCACCGACCGGCTAGGGCTATTTACAAAAACGGTAACGTGGTAGCAGACATTCAAGACTTAGGTGGCGTTTCCACCGACCTCGCATTGCCGAATGCAAATGACATTGACGGAAATTAGAATTTTTCTTTTTATAGAAATCTATTAAAATGTTGGTACTTAACATATCCCATGACGCCATTTTTTAATTTTAGTTTGTTTGTGATTTTACTGTATGATCATTGATCAATTTTAACTATGGCATAGAGGAAAATAAACATTTCCGTCAATTCTGCAATGCGAGGTCGGTGGAAACCCCGCCTAAGTCTTGAATGTCTACTACCACGTCAGTCACGTCACTGTTTTTGTAAATAGCCGTAGCCGGTCGGTGGAATGGGCGCCTATGGGAAATCGGCCAACTGGAAATTCATACTTCTTTTTTTCATTTTAATTAACTAAGCAAGTTATTAAAATATTGCTTCATTTAAGTTGTAGAATACTACTTTATGCATCATATAATAGGGTATTATTAATTTTTGGGTTTGTAGTTTTTTTATGGTATCTATTTTACGCGAAATTTACTCCCTCAATCATTTTTATGAAAAAAATACGGTACCAAAAATTAAAAATACCATATCATATGATGCAGGAAGTAGTCTTCTGCAATTTAAATGAGCCAAATCTTGCTTGGTTAATTATAAATAAAAAATTAGAAGCCTATAAAAACTACTTTGGGGTACCTATTTCCTACGAAACGTACACTCTTAATACAACTGTAGGCATACTATAGTAAATAAATTAAATTTTACGAAGAATCTAGCAGAAACAACTGAAATGAGCCAAATATTTAAAATCTTGCTCTGTTAATAAAATAAAAATAAGAAGCCTGTGAAAACAACGGATTTTGCGATAACTATTTCCTACGGGACGTACACTCTTAACATGTAATAAATTTATTTTTACTTTACTTTACAAAGCATATTTTTGTAGAGTAGGTACCTGATTTCGTTTTGATGCAGTTGTTTTAGCCAATGATATAAGTCCAATCATTAATAAGGAAACTTTTAGTATCATGATGAACTGGCTTAAAATTAAATAAATACAAATGTTGTAACTTTTATGTTACTCAGGGCCCAAAAGCTGAATTGAATTAATGGGGGACCCTTTTATATAGTGCCGTTTTGAATAGACTGCTCCTTTGTATTGGTAATAAATGGGCCTAAATACTAATAGAACAATATTAACGATTGTTAGGTACGGCCGTTTAATTATTTACCGACAAATGCCTATAAGAAAGAGGAAATGAGCGATATTAATAAAATAACCTTTGTTCCTTTTCGATTTTTTCTGTAGCCTTGGCTTACACGGATAAACAAAGACATTTTTTCTTATACTTGGAATGAGGAAAACCACTGTAAAAAACCGGTACGTGTTAACCCGTACATATGCTTTACTATTAATTAGGATAGGTACTGTAATAGTTTCGTGATTAATCATTGTACCATGGTTAAATATCAACTGCATATAGATTTTTCCTATCGTAAAGCGAATGTCACAATTGTCTAGTGTAGAGTGGGTAGGCGGACGCAGCGACCGGCACTGCGGGCAATTGCCCCCCCCCCCCTTTGGATAGCAGTTATATTCTTTGCCTCTAAGTATTACTGCACTCAAAATGCGCAAAACCTCACTATTTCAGGCCTATTTTCTAAACTTTTCTCCCGGGGCAGACCCCCGGGCCCCCCTTTTCCACAATTATATAGATTCCTTCTAATATATAAGCCTTATTGCTCTCAAAATGCGTAAAACTTCACCGTTTCGGCCCTATTTTTTCAAAAATTTGCTGCCGGGGCCCCCCTAGTCCATAATTGATTCATTCTTGAGCAACTTTTATGCAATTGGGTGGAGAGGCGCCAAATTATACACCTTCGAAAACCTATCGTTACGCCACTGACAAGTGCCTCCCCCTTTTATGAGGTCTGGGACCGCATACAAATAAAATTCATTATTTCTTCATACCCATAACCTCGCTTTGGAAATTAACCTATTCGGTTTTGCACCTGCGTATAACATAACAGAAGTTATAAAGTATTGATAGAAAGGTTCATCAGAAACATTGTTATTTGTGGGCATCCCTCATGAAAATTCAGCCATTTTTAGTTTCTTACTCCCTGAACCAAACTATCATTGGGAATTTTCCATAATTTCTTCAATTGCCAACGGCCTTACCATGTTGAATCCATTAGATCACAGAATGTTTCAAACTGCGACAAACTTGGTAGTGTGCACAGCGTTGACAGGGGAACATGGTGGGACATGATAACGCACTGAGACTATACCAGTCCGTCTACGTGCGTGTCGAGTCCTGGTCCCCTCCGATTTAATCGTGTGACTTTACCATGTTCCCCAAGTAGTTCCGAATCCACTAATATCAGGAGGTCCACCCTGTCAGGCAACTCCCCTTTCCCCGATGTGAATGAGTCTGCCCTTATAGGGTGCCTCAAGTTTACAAACTCAGACTCAATCCCCCCGTGTAGTAAAATCAGGAATTCTAAAATTGGCGGAATTTATTTTAAACAAAAATGTATTTTTAGAAATGTCCATAATTTCATTGTAATACTTACTCGAGTTTAATTTTGACTGCAGTTTTTTATCTACAATCTTTTTCCCAAGTGGTAAGGGAGACTGTTTTTCTGTTTATCTCGAATGTCCGTGGCGAGAGTAGAATCCCAAGGAGATTGGAGTAAAAACTAAGAGGCGGAAGGAAGATTCCGATTTGTGAAAGAAAAATGTGCATATCTTTCAGTACCCAATGAGCCTGAAGAAGGCTTATATATATATATATATATATATAGGAATATGGCCTAAATACCCTGTGCCCTTGGGGCCAGGGGGAAGAAGGGAAACCTGCAGGGTGCAATCCAACTACTCCCTAGATCTTCAACCTCGCCTAGCATCGACACAGTCGGAAATCTGTAAGCCTACGGTCCGGACTCCGATGAGCCTGCTCACTCCATATTTTAATATATACATTCATGATATAACTACCTAATCTGTTCACTCCGCCTAATATTTACGCCTACTGCAATTTCGATATCAATCGAGTCCGGCCTTCAGTTTCATTCTAGTCTATCACTACCGGGGAGTAGCCCTATGTACTTCCTGGTAGCTTAATATTAATGTAGGATTTAAGAAAGCAGAAATGCTGAAAGCAGGCGTTAGAAACAACAACAACAATTTCTTCAAAAAATATTTTTATTTATTCAAAACCAAGAATTTGCTTGGGATAGCAACCTGTTCGGATTTATTACTCTATAATTTTGATATAGTCCACGAAAAATGAGAAAAGTATGGACATGGAATGTTTTGAACCTGTGCAACACTGTAAAAATATTCTTTGTACAATTTTTGTTATGCCTTGCATCCAATGCAACAAGGTAACACAAAATGGTGCATGGAATATTTTTAGTGTTGCACAGGATCAAAACATTCCATGTCCATACTTTTCTAATTTTGCGTGGACTATACTTAACGTGTCTTCAGTGTCGGTTCCATAGTTGATTATTTTTGTCTATTTTGTCTATTTTTGTCTAGAAATGTTCTATTTGTTCTTATTATTTGTTCTTATTATTTTTATATTAGTATAATAAAAATCCAAAACGTTTTCGAGTGGTACGGGGGAAGGCCTGAGGCGGATTTGGCTTTGTGCGGATATATGGGCACTGCCCTTGTCGCGGACATTAATAATTCATTGTATGTATATTGGGGGGGGGGGGGGTGTTCACTAATAAATAATAAAACCACTATTTGTTATTTAATAAGTAAAAGCGCGCATATATTTGAAAAAATTTGCCTTAATATCTGATAATTATTCAATAATATGCACACACAAAATCTTTTATGTACGGACACTCCGCGCGCGCCGATATAGGCATTTGCCTCATTTGCCTATTGGTAAATCCACCACTGGGGAAGGCGCTTGTATACTACCGAGGATATGTTCCGCAGAAGAATTATTTTTGTAGTCATGTTTCATGAGCCAAACTATCAAGGGGCAAGCGACATGATTGGGTTTTGTTGACATTAATAACGACTGCAATGTAGGCCTATGTGAGTATTTAAAAAAAATAGTTGGAGTCATTTTGGAGAATTTTTTGAGACGTTTTTTTGGAGTGTATAACCCCCCAAAATTGAGTTAGGTCAAAATATAAAAAAACGGTCCTGAGGGAAAACAATGGCTGAGCTCAAGGCGTTAACGTCCGACCGGGGCGAGTTCTGGAAATGGGTTCGGGGTGACCCCCCATGCTGCACACGCGGCACTAAGGGGGAAGAAGAAGAAGAAAGTCCTGAGATCTCAAAACGTGTAAATCCACTGAATTCCCGAAATCGAACATTTTGACCATCACAAAGCTTTCCTTATGCTATGTATAAATAGTAAACCAAATATAGGCTAAATTATTTAACAGAATACTGCGGTAATTAAGTTACTAGCTTGATCTAAACTCTATAGTACAGAAAAATGTGTCTTTGGTTAACAATGATTATTTTATGGAGAAAAATATAACCTCCTGCCCCCCCTCTTTATAAAAGATGCATAATTTACATTATACAATATAGCCTAATTAGAATTCTTCTTCAGAAAGGAGGGGGTGGAGGCATCGATGCCACATGTTGCTGCCAACCAGACAGCCGGCTGTAACTTGAACTTCTTCTTCTTCGCAAAGAAGTTACTTATTTATTACAATCCTGACACTTCGTCGTATTTTGTCGTATTTAAATAATAATATAGTCTACTGCTTGGACTACTGAATATGTGGTATCAAAACTTAACAATAAATAAATAAGGACCTTTTAGTTCTTTTACTAAGCCAACCTAGCGGAGTTAGGGCTATAAAGCCCTCTCTACACTCAACTAGGAAAGCCCGGGCCCGCCTGCTTTATACATGCCCTCAGAAGCATGGCCAGAAAATGTAGCCGGTGTGGGACTCGAAGCAAAGGCCTTTTGGGCGAAAGTCAGTAATTATTATTATTATTATTACATCTGCAGATTGAGCAGGGTAAAGAAACGAATTCTGCATCATAACTCAGATTATTGCTTTCCAATTTATACGTAGTATAAGGAAAGCTTTGTGACGGTCAAAATTTTCGATTCCGAGATTTCAACGGATTTACACGTTTTAAGGTTCCAGGAACCAAAAAAGTGGTTTTTCGAAATGTCTGTCAGTCTGTGCGTCGATTTCCGAGCAAACTACTTAAACTTGGCACAAAAATTGATTACACAAATGCCTTGATCGAGTTCGTTAACCAGCTAGATCCACTGTTTAGTTACAAGATGGCGGCCGATTGAAACCTCATATAATTCATATCTCAGTTCATATTGGTCGCAGAGGAGTGAATAAATATCTCACTGAAAGCCCGTATTATTATCTACGATAATGGCGATAAACACTTTTTACGGCAAATCAATCATTTTAAGATGGCTTCCAGTCAATGTGAAAATAATTTGATAAATAAAGGTCATAGTCGGCATTGTGGTTCGAAATTTGGAACGCAAGAGTGTTTTGTGTGTTATGTTGTGGTCGGGAAAATAATGAAGTACCATTTTTTATTTTTTATTACATAGACCTACATAGCGTAGGTAGCGTATAGGAAAAGCAGGGTCTGCGGAATCTCCATACACCTGATCGGCCCGATCCAAAAGGTTTTTTTTCTCTATTTAATTTTAACCATTCATCAATATACAAAGTTTTAGTTTTTTAGTGTTAGCATGAAAACAAGACTTTATAGTCTTATTGTTCGCCTTTTGTTTATTTGCAATAAAGTCGTTTTTTATTTCATTTCATTTTATTACTCGGAGTTCATTGGTGTCCTTGGCGGTACGAATCGTATGTTTCAGCCGGTCTTAAAAGGGTTTTGTACCTATATATCTTTAACTTCGTGGTTCTGGATATCAGTTTTGACTTAAGTAATTTTATATTTACTCTATTGGTACCGCAGCAGCCATTATTATTACGTTTACATCTAAAGACTGAGCAGGGATAAGAAACAAATTCTGCAGTATAACTCAGATTTGTAATGCATTAAATACAAAACATTCAAAGAATATAATTTCAACCATTCCAGAGAAATTGAATCCAAACTTAAAGTTATCATTGACATGAGCAATTAAGAACTTCGGCACCTATCCACTTATCTTGTCCTAATTTCGATCCATTTTTGTAAAGAAATTCGAAAGTTTGGTATTCATAGGGTGCACAGCAAGGCCTCTGGTCGACCTTCCGCTTTCTGAATAGAGCATAATGGAGAAGGGTATGACCACTATGGGCGTGTAAAGGCGATACGCACGTGCCTTTGCATATCCCTAGGTTGATGTGAGAGGGTGACACAATTCCTGCGTACATTGAAATTTTTCCGAACACCATGTCTAGCTCATGGAGATTACAGTGCTGGTGTTTAGGTATCATTCCACGCTTGATCATTTTTATTCGCGGTTTCGATGATGTGATGATGTTGAGGTATGGCGCCGAATAGGTCACATATTGATCTGCGCAGTCGATGCAGTGCACCTTGATAACAGTTTGGCTTTTGAGTTTCAGCGATTGAATACGTATTGAGTCCCAACGAGGGTCGCAGGCGTCCACGTCCAATGTGACCTCCTCCTGTAATTAATTAATTTTTTGAGAATCGTAACTGCATCAGTTGGAAATATGGTACTGCAACTGGTGACATTGTAACTAGGGTGTACTTGATATTTTTGGTTTGTCTATAAGACTAGGAAATGCGGGTATAGGTTAAGGAATCTATGATCATCATTCATCAATGTTCCAGTGTTTGAAGGATAGTTCAAACTTTTGGATGTTTTGGGCTAATTGAACACGGAGAAAAAGGTGGTGTCTAATTAATATGTTTCCAAAATATCGTTGTGTGAGCCATCGAGAATCAACTATCCTGGAAGGGAGATTCATCTACCTACTGAGATGGTGACCAATGTTCGACTTCCGGAAAATTTCTTCACAACTTTTCATCATGAACCCCTGAGTCTAAAACCACCCTCCGTTCAAAATGTTATTTGCATGTATGTATGTATATCGATTTTAGGAAACACTCTGACTTCCGTAAATATTATCCGATTTTAATTAAACTTGGCACAAAAATTGATCATACAAATGTCTTGATCGAGTTCGTTAACCAACTAGATCCACTGTTTAGTTACAAGATGGCGGCCGATTAAAGCCTTACATAATTCATTTCTCAGTTAATATTGGTTGCAGAGGAATGAAATAAAATTTGCCTGAAAGCCGGTATTATTATCTACAATAATGGTTTCAACACTTTTTACGACAAATCAAACATTTCAAGATGGCGTCCAGTAAAAGTGAAAATAATTTGATAAGTAAAAGTTCATAGTCGGCATTGTGGTTCGAAATTTGGAACACAAGAGTGTTTTGTGTGTTGATGTTGTGGTTGGGAAAATAATGAAGTATTTTTTATTTTTTATTACATACATAGCGTGGGTAGCGTAGATGAAAAGCAAGATCTGCGGAAACTAGCTATACACCTGATCGGCCAGAGCCGAAAGGGATTTTTAGTATTACTTCACGATAGTCGTGTCTTTTTCTACTGTGTTAAAATTGGCTAAGGCCTTTCATCTTGCGAGTCATTGAAAATCTAATATCTGGAGAATGGTTTCCTCTGAGGTCCAGTAAAACATTTGTCTCAAATCAATACATAACATGGGACCAAAAATGGAGATTCCTCGTTGAATATAATTACAAAGGCTTTCATGGCCGGAGTAACGTGATGAAGCAGAAGAATCCGGGATGATAGGTCGTGGTCGATGTGAAAGCGTACTTCCTAATAATTCGTCAACATCTGCGGTTGACATCTTCAGAGGAACTCGGAAGCTCAGCAGCAACTCAGTTGCCAGTAGTCTATACAATATTATTTAAATCTAACCAGTTCTACTGTTCAGATCAACCACGGCATATCATCCCGGGTTCTAATGCTTCATCCTCGTTCAATGCCTATGAATTGTAACTAAAATGAAGGAAGCAAAATGGTAACAAAAATCATGGGTAATAAGGAAAAACTTGATTTGAGAACCCATCACGGGTCAAACGTTCGCTTTATATTTCAAAGAGGCAAATGGATGGGGCATATTCTGATGCACGAAGGGCTCCTCAAGAACATCATTGAGGGTATGGTTGAAGGCACCAACTCAAGAGGACGACAGAGGAAGGAGTACCGGCACCTATATAAAGGATTGAAAAGGACCGCACAAAACAGACAAGAGTGGAAGAGAAGAATACAACATTCGCTGCAATCCAATCCATATAGATTGCAGCTCGAGAAGAAGGAATTTCAAGTATTGTATGTGTTGAATTGATCAATAATCTTACTGTACATAGGCCGCCGTACTACCGTATTCTATTACTAAGCCAACCTAGTGGAGTTAGGGCTATAAAGCTCTCTCTTACACTTAACTAGGATGACCCGGGACTGCCTGCTTCACATGCCCTCCGATGCATGGCCAGAAAATGTATAGCAAGTGTAGCTAGGACTTAAACCAACAACCTTTCGGGTGAAAATCAGAGTCTGTACCATTACTCTACGTGTCCTGTCTACTAACCTGGTCCATTACTGAGAAAGTAACTTGGCGAGGCTTTCTTGAACATTTCCCCGGAATGATCATGAATCGTAACTCGGAATCCTCCACACGTCTGTTTTTTATTGGGAGATTTACATGATAAGTAAATTCATCAGTGTTTCGATCCAGTGATTGCGCATCTGTTGGAAAATATGTCAATTAATTATTCAACTGATTCTTTTAACTTTTAGTTTTATTTATTACTTTATTTACTATATTTTCTTGCGTAACGGCTGTTAAGTTTTAACATGTATTCAACACTCGGGGATCACTGCGCCAACGATGCCCTTTTTGCTATAACAATCGGCAAAGTAAGTAAGCGGTGCGCGGTGCTGACCTCGTGTTGTAGAAGAGGGTCAGGGACGGATCCAGCCCATTTTTTGGGGGGGGGCAGTTGTGGGTCAAAATAGGAAAAACCTATGTAGGATCGATAAAATCAGAGCGTAATGAATTAATTTACAATTTAACAAAGTTGGGCCCCCCAAAAATGGGCTGGATCCGTCCCTGACCCTCTTCTACAACACGAGGTCAGCACCGCGCACCGCTTACTTACTTTGTTCAGAACATAAAATAGTAAACTTTAAACTGCTTTTTACCTCCATATCGTCTGTTTAACCAAAACAAAACGTGTTGATTGGGTTGTCGCATTTAAGGTTAACGTATTTAACTTTAGTCTACTCAACCTAGTTCATTCATAGTCTTACCAACAGGAGTAAATTCATTGATGAGATTTCTCGGCACTCTTTTATATTTTATACCCGCAGCTTTATTTGCATTAATAGTATTTCTTCGGCTTCGTTTATGGAACGAAATGTGTTTCGAATAATATTCTGTCTGACTGATGTTAGTCTGAAAAAAGAGGTTTATTTAACTATTATACTGTATCGTATTTACCTAATACAGTCTGAACTCTCCTACAATATTACAGATAATGCTATTTAAGGTTCTGCTATGAACCCAAATCCCACATGAAAAGTCTTGTAGACAATAATGATGAAGATAGAGAACTAAAGTTTGGGTTGTCTACTTTCTATTACTATTTGCTGTCTAAATTTTTAATTAGCCTGTATACACAATATATATATGTTGATTGTAGTTGCAGAAGCGAATACGATGGTCGTTCGCAGCGTAAACAATGAAGTGGCAAAAAGTTGTGCCTGATTCATCTTGGATTACTCGTCGTAACCAAATTACCGTAATAATAAAGCTATTTAGATTTCGAGTTAAGTGCGCAGAAGCTTCTGTTCTGTTGGCAAATCTGCTTGCTGGTACATTTGTTCTTGATTTTCAGCAATTTTCTTTTTTATTCTGGGATCCAACAAACTCGGTCACATCTCTTTTGACAATCTTGGACATTTCCCCTAATTTACCATTGCGTTCACCACTATGGGCCTTACTTAGCTTATGGTTATGGTTGGTCAGGCGCTATTTCTATATCTATTTTATATCTTTGCTGGGGTAAGAACCTTTTTAAAAATAACTCACCGGTACATCTAATAAATGCTTCAAATGTGCTGTGAGGCGAACAATTTCATCTGTAAAGACCTGTAAAAAGGAAAATGATCATGATCATTAATAATTGTCATGTCGGGTACTATATATAGTCTGAATTTTGTAACTTAAACCGGGAGTCTCTTATTCTGTTATTCTGGCCCAAACGTGGGAATCTCCCTCCCTCCCTCCCCCCTCCCTCTCTCCCCCTCCCCCCTCTCTCCAATTAACGCTAAGCAATTTTGACCTCTCCTTTGTTGCACAGGTGTGTAGGTAGCATTGGGTTTCAGACAAAGGGGGCCGTCGATCAAAAATCTAATTTTTAATAGCTAATTGCTTTAATTTTCAGAACTTTCGCTAATTTTTTTTACACATTATTACAAACATTTTGGGGAGGGTGATTTTATGGGGCCTTCACTCTGTCAACAGCCCCGCATTATTAACCGCCTACCTAGCTGTAGAAAGTCGCCATTATATAGTGACTGATATCCAAAGGATGATATATAGGGACGTCATGCATGAACCTCGTATAAATAAATAAAATAAAAATAAACAAGGACTTATTGTTCTATTACTAAGCCAACCTAGCGGAGTTAGGGCTATAAAGCCCTCTCTTACACTCAACTAGGAAGGCCCGGGACCGCCTGCTTTACAAGCATGGCCAGAAAATGTACCAAGTGTAGGACTCGAACCAACAACCTTTCGGGTGAAAGTTGGAGTCCATACCACTACTCTACATGTCGTATATTATCATTCAACAATAAATTAGAGGTACAGAGTACCTATTATTTTCAAAAATTCGCCTATGTGAAAAATAAATAGCCTACAATTTTCTTCCTTCATTTCTATTCAACATTGTACAAAGCAGTCTACAGGCATTTGAGGAAAGAAGATATGGAAAAATAGATGGAAACTATTTCGAATCGCGTTCCCACCCATTTTACCATGTCTTCATATTTTTTCTAAGACCCCCTGTATTTTACTTTAGCTTACTGAAAGAACAATATTTCCCCATATGTACCAAATATTTCAAAACCTCAGTTTAATTGTTACTTTTTTACCAATATAGTATATTATTGTATTATTTACCTCATGCTTGCTGTGCTTCCTCCCAGCAACAGTTGCTAATACAAGGTACGAGACCAAAATAATTAGCTTAAGCTGCATACTTTCAGCGATGAGTTACTAGAAGTAAATGGGTGGCCTATAATTTCTAACTCAAATATTTATAAGTCCTTCGTAACAATATAGTCTCTTATTATTACCTTACCCAGGAAGGGAATATTTTAAAGTAATTAAGCTAATTGTTCTAGCTTTAATGTAGGTTACGCTTTAAAGACAATATATAGTATACATATTATACACACAATATACATATTGTAATTTGTATTTTATAATGTCTCTATAGAAAGAAGGCAGAGTACTAATTAGTCGCGGTGCTGAAAAATTAAACAAATGCATGTTGTAGATTAATTGCCTAGTATTATTGTATTGGTAATGCGGAAATTACTTCATCATTAGTTTCTTAATTCCCATTTAGCTGCTCCCCGGTCCCCACAGTATAATACAAACTTAATAAAAAAAACTCTCTCTAATAGCCTACTTCCTACTTAACGACCAGCTTGATTTCTCAAAAATACGTCTATCTTAATTATGGATAGAAGAAGGGTGGCCAAGGCCGTATTTATAGGGGGGCCCCGATCCAGGGGGTCCCCCCCGTCGTGAAAAATTCCATCATCCACAAGGTATTACCATACACTTTCTTTCTTTGCCAGTACCTTCAAAATGTAGTTTTTAAATTAATAAAAAATGAATTTGTTCTGTTCTTTCTATGTTTCATTAGTTGTATTTACCGAAATTAATTTTTGCTTTCTTAAGCTCGGTATACACTACTATGGTAGCCTCGGGCCTTAGGCTAGCTTATCCCATACCCCCCCCCCCCCCCCCCGTCACAAATCTATAGCTACGGCCTTGAGGGTGGCTGCAGTTACAGTCTAACTCTGAAGTTTATGTATTTATATGTAGGCCTGCAATGTATTTCTAAATCTGCGCCTGGCCTATGGCAGGGCGGTAAGCAGCCCGGCAAGGGCTGGGCTCCAGGTTGCAGGTGGCCTATAGAGAAAATTTCACCAGATATGGTGGCTAGCCGCGAATATAAAGTCAGGACTTGTAAAGTAGGGGTACAGACTCCGACTTTCAGCCGAGAAGTTGTTGGTTCGAGTCCCTTTCTTGTTACATTTTCCATGGCCATTTTGTGCTGTGCTTAATGAGGTTCTGTAGGGACAGTTTTGGTCACTAGGTTCGCTGACGACAAACCGATATCCATATTATTCAAAATGGCCACCGTTTGCATGCGAAAACTCTTAGCATCTAATTAATTCTTTTAATATTTTTTATAATATTTTTACTATGTCTGGACCTTATTTCGCTGCATATAATTTAATATATATATATTCTCCATGATTTATAGAAAAATATCACTTTAAAATAATACGTAATTGAAAATCATTTTAAAATAGTATTGAGGCTTATCGATAAATCAACGCTTTGATATCATTGCAACTGGTGCGGCCATCTACAAAATGACGCCACAAATGAACCCCATTGGTTGGCTTAGTAATAGAACAAAAAAATTCAATATTTATTTATTATTTTATAACGAATAAGCAGTCCCCGACGAAGCAGCGGCATAATTGGAGGGTGTGGTGGCAAATCTAGGTGGCGCAGGCTTATCTAGAGGCGAATAGTTGCCACTACTAAATTAGCAACCACTACTACGCAACTCTTTTTGCTTTCCAATTTATACGTAGTATAAGGAGAGCGTTGTGACGGTAGAAATTTTCGATTCCGAGATTTCAACGGATTTACACGTTTTGAGGTCCCAGGAACCCAAAAAAGTGGTTTTTACGAAATGTCGTGTCTGTCTGTCTGTCGTTCTGTCTGTCTGTCTGTCTGTCTGTCTGTCTGTGCGTCGATTTCCGGGCAAACTACTCGGTTGATCTTTATGAAATTCGGCATGTAGGTTCACAAAAATCATACCTCGGAACGATTTTTTTTATTTGGGGCTAAATTAATTTGGGGGGGTTTTATTCTCAAAAACTCCAAAAAACGTCTAAAAACATTATTTCTCAAAAACGGCTCCAACGATTTCTTTTGAATTCACACATATTGTAGTCGTTATTTATGCTAACGAAATGCGGGGGGTCGCTTGCCCCTTGATAGGTTGCTTCTGGGGGTAAAAAATAAAAATAACTAAATTTTAATAAAAAATGGCTAAAAAATTATTTATCTGCGAAACCTTTCTATCGATGATTTCCACCTTCAGGTATGTTTTAGGTGTTAAATTGAGTAACTAAACCGGACAGGTTGCTTTCCCAAAAAGTATTTGGTTTTGTAAAAAAAAATGTTTTTTTGAAAAAATGATAGAAAATTCACGCTCAAATGCATTGCGTGCCTGCCAGTATTGTTGTGTGGTAATGTGTTGGTCTGACCTATCTAGAATTTACCTCACCTCCAGTGACGTCAGGTGGACAACCCCCCCCCCCCCCCCGACATACCGGAAATTTAACCATAGAAAAATTATTTACCATGAAATTACTCATTTTCTCTATCTACTAATTTTGATAAGTTGGAAAGCATGTTCGAGTAAACTCGGACCGGTTCTTTCCTAGGGTTGGGTCTCGAGAGTGGAGGAACTTAATGAAGAGTCAACGGCATAAGGATGCAGAAGGAAACCATTGCATTACAATTCCCTAGTACAGTTATCATGACTAAGTAAATTCAATACGAACTCTCCATACTTGATTTCCTTTTGGGGAGTCTGAAGAACGGTATCTACGATTGACATGATGATCGCCAATCTCCAATAGAAAAGGCATTCGAAGAAGAAGAAGCAGCCCGGAAGCTTTATCACGCGAAGTTATAACAAGTAGGGCATTAAGAGGGAAGAAGAAGAGGAAGAAGATGGGTTATTATTCTGCGTTATTATTATCAAAATTATTAACTAGGCCTATTCTCTTACAGACACAGTTGAAAGAAATTTTGAGAGAAGTAGTTTCTATAGTTTAAAACATGCATCTGTGTCTAAGGGGTTATACCCCTCCAAAATTCGTAGGAATTAGAATATAACCGGTCCGAGTTTACTCGAACATGCTTTCCAATTTATCAAAATTAATAGATAGAGAAAATGAGTAATTTCATGGTAAATAATTTTTCTATGGTTAAATTTCCGGTATGTCGGGGGGGGGGGGGGGGGTTGTCCACCTGACGTCACTGGAGGTGAGGTAAATTCTAGATAGGTCAGACCAACACATTACCACACAGCAATACTGGCAGGCACGCAATGCATTTGAGCGTGAATTTTCTATCATTTTTTCAAAAAAACATTTTTTTTTACAAAACCAAATACTTTCTGGGAAAGCAACCTGTCCGGTTTCGTTACTCAATTTAACACCTAAAACATACCTGAAGGTGGAAATCATCGATAGAAAGGTTTAGCAGAAAAATAATTTTTCAGCCATTTTTTATTAAATTTTAGTTATTTTTATTTTTTTACCCCCAGAAGCAACCTATCAAGGGGCAAGCGACCCCCCGCATTTCGTTAGCATTAATAACGACTACAATATGTGTGAATTTAAAAGAAATCGTTGGAGCCGTCTTTGAGAAATAATGTTTTTAGACGTTTTTTGGAGTTTTTTGAGAATAAAACCCCTCAAATTAAGTTAGCCACAAATAAAAAAAATTGATCCGAGGTATGATTTTTGTGAACTTAAATGCCGAATTTCATCAAAATCGACCGAGTAGTTTGCCTGGAAATCGACGCACAGACAGAACGACAGACAGACAGAACGACAGACAGACAGACGGACATTTCTTTAAAAAAAAAAAAAAAAAACACTTTTTTGGGTTCCTGGGACCTTAAAACGTATAAATCCGTTGAAATCTCGGAATCGAAAATTTCGACCATCACAAAGCTTTCCTTATACTACGTATAAATTGGAAAGCAATAACTAAATTGTCACAGGAAGAAACAAATGACCGTGATAAATAAAAAAGCAACCTACAATATTGAGTTAAATTGTACCTAAGTCTACTCGTAGTTTTAGCCTAATACCGTCTCATTTCCTAATGAATCTTAGAAATCCTCCCTTCCCTCTTACAACCGGAACTCAAAAAAATCCTTCCTTGCCCCCTTTAAAAATATATTCTGAAATATAAATAAATAAATATTGACTTTTTGTTCTATTACTTAGCCAACATAGCGGAGTTAGGGCTATAGGCTCTTACACTCAACAAGGAAGACCCGGGACTGCCCGCTGTACATGCCCTCAGAAGCATGGCCAGAAAATGTAGCCAGAGTAGGACTCGAACCAACAACCTTACGGGTGAAAGTCAGAGTCCGTACCACTACTCTACATGCCCTGACCTGTACATGTACTGTACCGTACATTAAACGTTTATATTGATGTACATTTCATGCGGTCTAGTAATTCTCATATACCAAGTACCATCTGGAATAATCCTGACCCACATCACAAACATTTACTACCCGACCACGATAGAGTGACATTTGAAACGTATAAAAATCAAATAAACTTCCGATTTAATATGCAAGTTTTCGAATAAACTTAGTGTTCGGGTAGTATGAATTTATCAATCTATTGTAATGGTGAAGGTTGAATACATAAGAGTTGGCAGGCCTAAAAAAATAAACAAGCTAATAAGATTCCGTAAATTACATATAGATAATAAATTTATTCAAAATTATAAACAGTTATAAAAATTTAACAATGTTGCTTTAGTGTAGATGAAAATGTAAAGAATGCTGGAAGAAATTATGATGTGATAATTATTATTGTGCATGGTATGAGTAGTTCTAAGGCCTGTGTCAGTTTGGTCTACATTATTCGTGTCAGTGAATCAATGGATATTGATATTGACATTGTTATTTTTCTCTGACTTATAAATTCGGTACCTAGTAATTGTTAAAATAAATTAAAAATTAACTGCATCAGACAACCAGTACTGCTGATTTGTGATGACGTAGGCCCTACATATTGCCATACATTAAACGGTCATGGACATAGCTAGAGAGTTGCAGGGGGGGACCCCCCCAAAGATTTGACAAGGGGGCAACACTAGATAGAATTGGGTTTTATTTAATGAATGTACACAATACAAAACAGTGCGGAAAATTTAAAGTAATTTAAATGTGATCTACGGTAATGTTTATATTTGTTTAAAAAATTCAAATTAACCCGCGAAAAGCAATCGAGTTAATCGAACTTTTTCACTTCACCTGTCCCCCCTCAGGATCCAATCCTAACTACGCCCACCGTTACGGTAGGCTATAGCATTGGTTTATATACCGTAGGTACTCCACTGTATTGTCATTCTTGAGTAGATAATCTTACTTAATGACTTACTGCATTTTGGCCATAGAAACAAGCGATGATTACTGACAACTACAATTAATTGCAATGGCGTTTTCCCATACTCCCTGAGCTAACTTCGTCCCGTTTTTATACAAATACTCCAAGTTCTCATATTCGTAAGGCGCACAGCACGGTCTCTTATTAACAAAACCTTTTTTGAACAACGCATAATGCAGAATTGTATGTGCATTATGGGCATATAGCGGCGCGACGCACCTCCCCGCACACATACCAATGTCGGCCTGGGTGGGGGACATAATGAGTGAGTAAGCTTTGATATCTTTAAACCGGATCGTAAGCGGTTGTCTGTCACATTTTGGTATTTTTTTGTTAGTTTTTTGCCTCTTGGCTCGTCTTCGCGAACGTGTTTTAGGTACAGTCGATGTGATGACGTTCAGGTACGGGGCTGAGTAGGTGACGCCTTTGGAAGCGCAGTCTTTACAGGTAACCGTGAGCGGCGTTCGTGTGCTTGGATTTAAGGTGCGAACGCTTAAGGATTCCCATCGTATTCGGCAGGCATCTACATCCACCGTTGTCTCATCCTGTTCACAAAATGAAGAAGATTGGAATTAGTTTATACAGTAATGTGAACAGAAGCCTAGCATAGCTTATTGAGACATAAAATTTAGTGCTTCTTGATGGAATCTCTGACTTGCAACAGCTTGTCGAAATGAACAATCTGAGCATTGTGCATCCTGCTGTTGCTACCTACGTTCGATGGCCTCAAAGAGATGATAGAGACTGCCGAAAACTCTGTCGGGATATGCAGAGATTTGCTGGTTTGATAGGGACTGGAAAGTTGTGGGACGGTGGTAGGCTAGTAAAAAACAATCTATTGCAGTATTATATGGTATATATAACACTGACATTAAATTAACTTTGGTTGAAGAGGTAACCTCCTCGTTATAACCGAAATCTAATTAGGGGTACCCATGATCTTAATTTCCTTGCCCATGCACCCGAGGGTTCGGGAGGCCGAAGGGGAAAGGGTTTTGAAAAAAAAATAGGCTTGAAATTGTGGAGTTTGATGTGTAAATACGTCTCGTAATGTATCCTAATAACTATTAGGTTGTACAGCCAAATAGTAGGCCTACTGCAAGACAGGGGGGCCAGGTTGTCTCCCCCGGGAGAATTATTTGGAGTGGAATTTACGCACTTTGAAAACAGTTATGTTTATATTTTGCATGTGAAGAATATTATTATGTTGTTCTGTGATTACAGCTAACAAGGGGGCCCAGGGGCTACCCCAGGGAATGTTTTTTTTTTTTTAAATAGTCCTAAAATAGTTTGTCGGCAGAACAATTTTGATTTTGCAGACGATAACTTTCATAACAAAACTGGAAACAAATGACTGGGATCTCCCCGGGGTAATTTTTTAAATAAATGCCTGAAAAATTTGCTAAATTTGGGGGGGGGGGTCCAGACTCAGCTGACCCCCCCCCCCCTTGGCTACGCCACTACGTACCACCACAATGCGGAGACTCGGGTTTCAGTTACATTTCCTTTCATTTTTCCATAGCTTCCTTTCACTATTCCCCTTCGATTTGGGATTATTATAATACCGGGGTTCATTCAATTGTTTTAAACAAATAAAGTGCAAAATGCGCGGGAAATTCAAATTGATAAATTAATATTATTGGTGAGTTTTCATTTTTTTTTCTCCCTTAGATACGTAGACAGATTAATTAAAATTCTTTTTATATTTCAAAATTCTACCTGTACATTTTAATGTTTATTAGTATTTCCCATAGAATAAATATTTCCTTCGGCTGGTAAATAATTCAACCATTCTCTTGTATTCCAATCATTTATTAATTTGAATTTCCCGCACATATTTTAACACCATCACGTGACACCTCACCTGTGACTGGGTAAAATAGAGACGGAACTGCAATACTAACCTCCATTACAGAGAATGTAACTTGTCTGGAATGAGAACACCTCGTTGGAATTAGCATAAAGCGTATTTCGGCGTCTTCAATATCAGTAATACTGTTTTTGGCACTTTTTTGATTGTCTCCAATCTCAGGATCATCCAAGTTGTATGTGAACAGATGAGTTTCCCCATCTTCCGAATCTACTAATTTGTCCCCTGAAACAAAAAGAAAGAATTTCAATTTATATGATACATAATAGCACTCATTACACACCCCCCTATTGCACACTTGAATATTGGAATAATACATTCGAGTTTGCAATAGGGGGGGGGGGGGGGAATAACCCATTGGTACAGGGAAGGGACTAAATTTTCTTTATTAACGAAATATAACTAATTATATTATATATTATTATTTATATTGTAATAAATAATCTTTATTAAGCTGGTCATGAATAGATTTAGTTGCTGGAGAACACTATACCATTGAATATATAACACTAGTGTTATAACACTAGTGTTATATATTCAATGACTATACTAAGGTAATGGAAGGTTGAGGCTCCAGGTCCACTCAAAGAAGGGTAACTTACCATCATTGGTATAGGGGGAAAATTCGGTTGCAGAGCTTGTTTGCTGACAACGGCGGATCCAGCCGAAAATTTAGGGGGGGGGGGGTCACAAGTTTTTTTTGTAAGTTTAAAAGGTACTTTTTTTTGTTGAAAAGTTGAGTTTTATTCAATTTTTTTTTGTTATTAGGTATCTTATGAATTTACTATAGGCCTATTAATATTTTTGGTGAGTCTCAAATTATTTCTCCCTTAGATCTAGACACATTAATTAATAATTAATTAAATATAAATTTAATAATTAAAAATTAAATAAAATTGAAAAATAAAAGTGCTACGGACTCTGACTTCCACCCGAAAGGTTGTTGGTTCGAGAGTCACACTGGCTACATTGTCTGGTCATGCTTCGGAGGGCATGTAAAGCAGGCGGTCCCGGGTAATCCTAGTTGGGTGTAAGAGAGGGTTTTATAGCCCTAACTCCGCTAGGTTGGCTTAGTAATAGAAACAATAAAAAGTCCTTATTTATTTATTATATTTCAAAATTCTACCTGTACATTTTAATCTTTATAGTAATAGTATATCCTTCAATAATTATGTAACAATGCAACCATTCTCTTGTAGGTATTCTAATACTTTATTATTTTGAATTTCCGGTGCATATTTTAACACCGTCACGTGACACCTTCCTTAGGCGGCAATTTCACCGGCGAATTTAACTCATTTGTGATTTGCGATTTTTTGTTTGTTTTGTTTTAAGGAGACTACTATGTAGATACTTAACTTATTATCTATTATAAATTAAGTTATAATATGGTAGCAGACATCATTGACAAGTCTCTACCATATTATAACTTAATTTATAATAGATAAGTTAAGCATCAACATAAAAGTCTCCTTAAAACAAAAAACAAAAAAATTATCTCAAATCACAAATGAAATAAAATTGCCGGTGGAATAGCCGCCTAATGCGATATTAAAAAATAAACCCCGGTATTATGTTAATCCCATATCGCCATAATAAGGCTGCAGTCCACATTGGGTTGCCGCATGTCTCGTCGTTTTTGTTTTTGTTTTTATTAAGTTTGACCCACTGGCGAAGTTAGGACCATTCATAAATTGGGATATCGTTGAATAAACAAACTAATACCGTAATAAATATCTCAATTTTTAAACATCTGTTGGTTATGCAATCATGAGGAATAGGCTACGTTCATTAAGCATGGTAATGTGTTGAAATCAGTTAATATATTTTACGACTTGCAATCCCCAGTAAAATATTAGGTCTCGCCTGACTTATTAAATGCGTGTGGGCTTTAGGCAACTTGTCTGGACTAGTTTCTCATTATAGCAGGCACAACCAGTTGGTTATAAGGCTTATACACTACTTTTCCTCAGCAGTGGGGATTAGAAAATGCATAAATAATAATATGTGAAATCACTTTACAACTCACACTATTTAGCACCTGCATGTTTTTGCCTTCAAACTTTACTCTAAAGTACAATATAAGAGAGATGGGTTATTTGAGCGCGCCAAAAATATTTTTTGAATTCTCTAGCCACCTGATACGTTTATTCAATGGCTGATCATACGAGACGTGTTGAGTGGCAACAGAAATTAAAAGAATATATTTTTAGCGGGAAGCGAATTTCCCATCTCAGTGAATATGTTGAAGAAGAAGAAGAAGAAGAAGAAGAATTGAACACCTTGTAGTACCTAGAGCATACATAGCACCTTTTACCAAATCCTACCAATACATAGCACCGAAATTATTTAACGTACTAGATATTTGTCCTGGGTCTCTGTCAATAACTGAATTATCCAAATTCGTTTGGGCTGATGGTGGAATCCTTATTTGAAGTAGTGGACTAGACTGTTATAAGTGTTTATGAGAGATTTGTCATTAATATGTAAGTTTAGCTTAATAGTTTGTATGTCTAATTGTATTTTTTTATTTTTTATTTAGTTTTAGGGTAGGAAAAATTGTTATATAGGTCTTCTTGTGTGGCCTTACAATTGTTGTGTTTAAATTGTTTTTTATATATTTAATACACGTTCTTTCATTCATTCATGTCCTATATAGAGCACTATACTGTACCCCAACTGGAAACTCCCGCGGATTTATTTTTCTACGGTATTGGGCCATGAAACGTAGGGTTGAGGTACAAGGCTCGAAATAAAAATAAATTTTGCCGGGCGTGGGTCCACCAATCCTATAATGGGTAGGCAACCTTATGCCTTCATTCTTGAAGGGAGTCCTGAATGGAGTCCTGCGAGTGGAGTCCTGCGAGTGGAGTCCTGAAAGGAGTCCCGAAAGGATAGTGCTGAACGCAAAATCACAGATAGAAGTTTGCTGGATACGTTTGTTTTCATTTGTTTGTTTTCATTTACCAACGCCTGCTTTGAGCAATGGGTTGTTTGTAAGGCCTAAAATTAGCCCATATAGAAACTAAAGACAATTTTCTTTCTTTCTTTTCTGCCACTAAGCAACCCTGTCAACCTGGCGGGGGGGGGGGGGGGGGGGGGTGAGCCTGTTACTTTAGAGGCAGTAGGCACCTCAGTGAGCATGGGACTTTTATTCAAAAGTGAGTGATGATAAATAATTAAAATGCGTTCCCCTCTTTCCCTAATAGTCTCATTATATTGGCGCCAATTAAATGATGTTTCAAGTGGGGCTGCTAATCCAAATTTAAATATTTAGGGTGGCGATAAACCCTTGGTTTCCTCTGTCCCCCAAAATAAGACCACCCTGATTGTTTGTAAACCACCACAGTTGTTTTTGCGTCTCATACTGATTCTAAAATTCATGTGTGTTTGAGATATTTCTCTTTTCCCATATCCATTGACTTCTGTTTTAGGCGTGTGGAGTTATTCACCAATAAGAATTTTGGTGTCTTCTTTTGCCTTTAGTTAAGGCTCTTTTGGCAAGTGTATAAGTATGAGCTGGATTATCTTATTCTATAATAATTTTGTTGAGCATAATAATAATAATTATTCGTTTTTGTTCACTGACGTAGGCCCATTGAACAGCAACAACTAGTACCCTGGAGTACGTAGCATTTTCCTCCCAGGTCCAATGAACCGAGCAGAGGCAATTTCTAAAATCTATTGTGTGAGCTATAGTTTTGACGCTGCTTACTTGGGATTCAGCCCATCTTTTCGCTGATACTTGCTGTTTTAGATTTTGATCTACTGATCTATCAGTATAAAAGGAAGATTGTTAGCAAGGCCGTAGCCAGGGGGAGGGTTCATGGGGGTTCAAACTCCCCCCCCCCCTCCTCCGAAATCAAATGGCTTGGCACTTCGTAGAACCGGATTTTGAGAGGAAAAATAAAAAGTACTATGTAATACCAAATGAAATTTCTGCAACCCCCCCCCCTCCCAAAAACATCCTGGCTACGGCCTTGATTGTTAGCACTAAAATTCAGGTTAAATAGCCCATACAAAAAGCGAATACATGGAGATTTAGCCCCTACTAGCAGTAACTGGATCCAAATTTCAAAATTTCCTTAATTTTATTTTTCATGGCAAGCATTGGCTTAGCTGACCAGCCATTAATAAATTTAACCTGCTCCGTTATCGAGTTCCTCACACTTGAATCTAAAGTCAAAGTCGATATCACTGAACCTCTTTTTAAAAAAATACCTATCATACAAATACCGGTGTTGAGTTACGACAGGTCTTTGATCGCTTGATGTGTAGAGACTCGCACATTAAGTACGAACATGCCATCGAAGGCTGTAAACTTCGGGGACAAAACTAATTGATAACACGTGTGTAATGCGAAGGCGTTGAACTGCGATATAAATCATAAAACGATGAGGATTTATTTAAAGCTGTGAAATCTTTGCTTTGAAAACACAGCTGCGTTTGAAAGCTCGTCGCGAAAAGTTCAAAGCAAATAACACAGTAGATTAAAGCACCGGTTATAATTTAATAACTCTTCGAGGTAAAGTCATCGCAATCATAACATTTCTCGAGTCGGGTCTATTTTTTCTACTTCTTTCTTCCGAGCATTTTAAACTGGGTCAATTTCATTCTATTTTCCATTCTATATTTCTATTATGTGTCAACAACAAACAATAACAATTGGTGGCAGGGACATTCGTGATCTGTGACATCCTTAAAGGAAGTGTTGGGGCATCCCATAATCTGATAACTTACATTTTAATTTTTGTATTAATTTACTACGAAAGACTTATCAAAAATTTAAGACGCCTGAGCTGTAGATAGGCTATATTAATTTATATATTTTATGATAATGAGTTTTTTAATTTTTTTGCGAAGATTAGATGAATCTCAACTTCATTGTACAATGTATTAATAGTATTTTCGTTGGCCTAGGAAATGTCCTAAACTTTACCCTATGGACCACACAAAATAGTGGCTCCCAATTAATGATCAATGACCGTTTAAAGACGAAAGGTAAACACGAAGAAGAATGTGGAATTTGAAATGATAAAAGTCACCATAAATTTAGTTGAATGTAGCAATAATGTAAATGAGTTTTCAAAAGAAACAAATTATGTTAATGTTTCAATAATCATCTGTATGAGCATCAGCAGTCATATTTTAAGTGGGGGCCATTCAGAAATCTCGAGTGTTTGTAGGAGCTTAAATATTCTGGCATTTTGCCAGGATCCTTCGATTTAAATTTCTTTTGAAATTGGTTGAGAATGATGTTATCAAGAGCTTCATAATAAAGAACGACAATTTTGAATCGGTTGTTCTGAGCCAGCACCAGCCGAATTATCTTTGCGCGAAAGGTTTTTTTTTTTGTTGGTAATATAAAATATTATTCGCATACAAACAATTCAATGAATGTATCCGAATAACCTCTTCAGTCGCCTCTGTAGGTACTTGTGTTGAGTTATGACAGGTCACCGATCGCATAATGTGTAGAGACTCGCACAAGTACGAACAAGATACCACTATGCCATCGAAGTCCGTTGCTACTTATCTTTAGACGTTAATGGTCTCTATGTACTCTAGAGTCTAGTACGTTAGTCTAGCAACCCTAGCACGATCAGCAAGCCCAAAAAATATCTTACCTGGGGGATTATTTGAACCATTTAAATAAGGCATTAAAGCTAACCCAATTCCTCCAAAGAAGAAGACATTCAACTGATTTGTCATTATGGGCTCAATGGAGCCAAATATGTTTCGCTTAGATTAATTCCGCCCAGATTAATTCCACATAGATTAATTGCTGCTAATTGTTGCATATGCAATTAATCTCTGATGGATTCGATCCGGATATTTAGTCGGACCGAACCGAGGATAGGAGCATAAAATGCCTTGAAAATAAAATTCTTTGATTGTTGCCTTGATTGTTCGCTTTCCGCCCACACCGAGCGTTGGCATTCAGCCGCAAAATGTCAGACGAGGAGGATTTACTAGGATGATGTACCTGCGTGCTGCGTGAAGCCAACGCAACGGTTGGCACGTCCACACTACCCGCTCTTGCTGGCTTCCTGGATGGAGACCGACATTTAGCGACTTTCTGCGGCAAACCGCTGGCTCAGCGGCACATGCCAGCGGCCAAGTCCTCATTGTATTGGCTTTGCCGCTGTTGGCTGTGGACGCCGTTGAATAGTTGCAAACTTACCTATTGGCGTAAAGACATGGAGCCGCTTTCTAGGTACCCCGTTGCCCCTCTGCCCTCTTTCTCTCAGTCTTCTAATTTTGTTCCTCCTGGATGTCTCAAACAGCAGGCGGTGTTTGAATGAATATTCGCTTTGGCTTATATTTGACTAGAAGAAAATGAAGAAAAATATTTAAAATTAAAAATATATAGAGGACAACGCGGCTGGTGGGCATGTTGCGTGTACCTACCATAAAACATGTTAAATGGGAATATAGCCTACGGCATGCGGCTTTTACAATTCCTTCTATCAAATATTTAAATACGTTATCTAAGTATGGGTGTTTGTTGTTGTTTTCCAACTCCTGATTTCAGGTTTTTCTCTTTCAGGCAACCCAGTCACCCCGGCAGGGGGGAGTGAGTTTGTTTGTTGTAAGTTTATTGTGAGGCACCCTAAGGGCCGACTCCTTCACCTCAGGGAAAATGGGAGTTGACTGACAGGGTGGACCTTCTGATTATAGCGAAAAACACTTGGGGAACATAGTAAAGTCACACGATTAGTTCGGAGGTGACAAGGAATCGACACACATCGACAATGGCTACAACATTATCGGTACATACCATTGCCGAGTTTAGATCTTTGGCATAGTCGGGTATCAGTCCATTGACCATCATTTCTTTGGCCACATGTGAGAAATCAGTTCTGTCCACAGGGTGTGGAGGAGTCCAGATCGCCATGGCAAGTCGGTCCACGGGAGTCTGGGGTGGAATTCGTTGCCCAGCAACTGTTGTCATGCCGGGCATGTTCACAGTGGTCCGAGGTGCAATTTGTAGTCCAGCAATTGTTGCGGTGGCAAGTCTATCCAGGGGGGTCCGGGGTGCATTTTGTAGCTCAGCAGCTATTGCCATGGCAGTGAGAAGCAGCAGCGACAGCTGAGCGACCAGTCTCTCCCACGTCCCTCCCGTCACGGCTCACCTGTAAGCAATATGAATGATTTACAATATTACACCAAATACGGTTCAGCGGTGCAAGGGGTCCGGACCCCCTCAAAAAAAATTTTTGTAGCGTACAATAGATAGAATCAATTTTAGATATTTGACGCGGACGTCAGATGGACCCCCCCCCCCCCCCCGAAAAAATTTGTCTGCGGCCATGCATCGGTGCCGAGACATTTTTTTAGTGCCTGTATAGGAGAACCAAAAATGTTTTTATATTTAACCTGCGCCTTATGTAGTTTATTGTTGATATATTACTTATAGCACCAAATACATACAATACACTATGTTAAGATTACTGTATAGGTATATACAGCAATGACGTATTTTCATTACGGTAGGTACGTGTAAGAGTTAAATAGCGGCTATTGTAGTAGACTTAGCCATATTGAAACAAATCGGTGCAAACTGTTTTACTTTTTAACTAAAAGGCTACTTGACAATTCTTGAAAACCTATTGTAATGCATTTGCATTTATATTTAACCCCTTAATTTTTTTCCTTAAGAAACCGTTTCTTAGGAGGGGAAAATTGTCCCATATTAATTTAAGTTTGACGGTTAAAAAGCGGGTTTGGACTGTGACGTCATGCTCATGGTATCTATGTCTGTTGACGTTTTGGCTCTTGTAATTCACAGCTAAAAACACTCACATTTATTTGCTTATTTTCCAATATTTACTATTTTTCATACTAAAAACATATTGTATTATTATGGTTAGCCGGCTTTAAGTTACCTTATCATGCTTATTTTATATTTTACTGTGCCTGTCAAGTAGCCTAATATGATTGGTGGGTTACTTTTTTTTTTAACACCTCGCCACATTGGTACTGGCCATCGTATCACCCTCTATCGGATACAGATTATGAGAATTTAGGTTTCAGGATGGGAAATTGGGAATGGGGATACATTTAGATTGCCTTATAAAACATTTGGGTACATCGGGAACTGGATACAGTAGACTACACCTGAATCTGACGAGCTACCAAAATCTCAAACCACCTTTTTAAATCTGTGATTAGGATCGACGAATATTTAAAAAAAATGTCTCAGTCTAGTGAAGAGCATCAGACCATGTTTGTTAGTGCACTATGAGCGCACTAAAAGTGATTACGAATTGTGGAAAGTTCCCTTCTCTTTTGTTGGTAAACAGAAATAGCAGGGGGCCAGCTGATGATGGTGTCATACTCTTGTTAGATTATTTTCTTAACAAGAAAAAAAATAGCCTTCATTGGAAATGTAACCAGTAGGTCAGTTAACTATCACAATATCATTCAAATCATTTACTATAACCTATCCATCTTCTCGCTGTTATAATTCAAAACAAGCGATAAGGTCATTTTCATAACAATTTCCAACTTGGTAATTGCCATAGATTTGTAATTGCTAATTGAAAAGCTCAGACGTTTAACATGGATGATGGATATGTTATTTTATTGAAAGCAATTATTTATAGCAATTACCATATGCGTATTCGATGGCATGATTGTGTCGCTATGTCGAATAAGGGGGGACCTTAGCTCGAGTTATACATCCATCATTCATCAGATTTGACACATATTGCAACAAGGTTGATGGTAGCTTCGAACATATTTTTGATTTCCTATTTATACGTTAATACGTTGGTATAATAAGGAAAGATTTGTGATTTCGAGATTTCAACGGATTTACACATTTTGACAGGTTTTTACGAGACTGTCGTTAAAGTAAGTCGAGGGTCCGTTTGTCTGTCCGTCGACTTATGGACAAATTACTAGATTTTTGTGGAATTCGACATGTATGTAGGCTCACAAAAATCCTATCTAATTCAATTTTTCAAAAATTTCAAAATTTCCAAAAAACTACGAAGAAAAATGTTCCTCAAAAACGGCTCCAAAAATTTCTTTGAAATGCACATATTTTTTTAGTTCTTATTAATGCAAATAAAACCCAGAGGGCCACTTATATTAGTACTTATAATATTAGTTCTTGACCGTTTGCTTCAGAGGGCAAAATACAAATATATAAGAATTGGCTAAATTTTCATGAAAAATGAAAAAAAAACTTGAGAACCTTTATATCGATATTTCTTTATACCTATACTTCAGCAGTCTGATCGAGGCGTTTATAATATACCGGGGTTAAATAAATACCCTAGGATTATAACTGTAAACAAACAAATTTTGAATAGCACTTTCCATTATAAAATTATCTTGTTTACCAGTGGATTAAATAAATACCGGTATTATAAACGCTCCGATCAGGCTGCTGTTATGGTTATGGAGTAACATAACCAAACAGATTGGTTTCCCAGAAAAAATGTTTTTTTTTTTTAGAAAAATAGTATTTTTTTTTTTAATTATTGATAATCCGTGTACAAATGCATTGCATAGCATATTCCCATGCTATAATTATTGCGTATAATATTAATTTGGACGATTAGTTTGAACGTGTATTTCTAGCCTACATCCTGCTTTATTCGAGTGATTTCGCAGCATTAGGGCATTTTGGCGTCCACAAAATCCAGAAAGTTTTAAATTTTGCGGGAATATGTTCTAATGCAGGGGTTCCCAAACTTTTTAGTCTGCGGACCACTAGATTATTTTATGATTTTCCGTGGACCCCCATGGCTGTGATAGGAAAATCGTTAAATTCATCGAGTAGCTTGTGCCTACAATTACGTGCTAATATCTGATTAAATATTTAGAACTTGTATCGGGTGGATTTTGTAGCTCAGTGCCATAACTTACTGTATTTTATTTCAAATTTCCAATAACTCAGCTGTTTTATTTTCTTATTTCTTACTTTGGCCCGTGGACCACCTGATAAATAATTAAATAAAATAAATAAGAGCTTTTTTTGTTCTATTACTAAGCCAACCTAGCGGAGTTAGGGCTATATCAACTATATCAACTAGGAAGGCCCGGGACCGCCTGCTTTACATGCCCTCCGAAGCATGGCCAGGAAATGTAGCAAGTGTAGGACTCGAACCAACAACCTTTCGGGTGAAAGTCAGAGCCCGTACCACTACTCTACATGTCCTGACATGACTGATATGTCTGTGAACCACAGTTTGGGAACCCCTAATACATTAAATGATTTATGAGCAGCCTATAGTGCACGCGACTTTAAGGCGCATCTGAAGTTTAATATATTCAACCATTTTCAGGAATTTTTAGCGGAAGCGTCGTTTCTCTTTAGAGACAGTTTAAAACTCTGCAACTGCTGATTAACATCGTATATCCGAACCTGTACTACCATTTTTTTTAAACAGTTGTTTACCCATTTATTAGGTAAACGGTTGGAAATCTATAAAATGCATTAAATCACAGATACGGTGGGTTTCTGATTGTTGAATAGAAAATTAAGGAACAAGCAAATGGAACATTAAGTGAAATTTATATTGTCTTCTTCTTTTTCTTCTTCTTCTTTTTATTTTTCTTCTTCTTCTCCCTGTTCTGCTTCTTCTTCTTCTTCTTCTTCTTTTTAGCCGGCCGCCTTACCAAGTTGAGCCGGTTCAAAGATGCAGATAACTTGGTAGTGTGCACAGTGCCGGTAGGGAAACGTGGTAGGACTTGTCCTGGTCACCTCCGAACTAATCATGTGACTTCACTGTGTTTCCCAAGTGGTTCGGAATCCACTATAATCAGGAGGTCCCCTGTCCTATGGGCCCAGACCGTGGCCTGGGACTGAGTCCAACCATACTCCTAGCCAACGCCCGTCCTTGGCTGGTAGGCCATTTCACGGCTTGACGCCGTGCCACGTAGTAGGGCTGGGCCAATCCCTTTTGTGTCGTAGTTTGGTTTTCTACCTCAACGCCCCTGCAGCTGAATAGGTGATCGGCATTTCTTTCCTCTTGGAAGCAGTAGGGACAGACTTTATATTGTGGTTTATTATGCTTAAAGTTTTTAAGGATTAAAATGTCTCTGATTAGCATGTTGCTGATACCAAGCGTGTTAAACATCAACTACGGCGTTTTCGGGTGCATGAGCGCAGACCTTTAACCTCTCACAACGATAAGACTTGACCCTGTGCTTCTAATTTCCATTCAAAAGAGCCATGTCCATGAAATTCACATGTCGTACTGTACTTAGATTGCAAACTTTTAACGAATTCATCAATAGTTATCAACTCAGACACTGTATGACTCTCATCTGTTCAAACCTTCGAGGATTCCTGGCGCCTGGCATTAAGGCGCTAATTCCACCAACGTCAATAGTGATAGTAAATGTAGTATTGACGGAAATTTGAATTTTTCATTGTTACACGCCATTCCACTGGTTTTTTCAACTATTGATCACTTTTCTTCTAATGACACGTATGCGCCAAATTTGTTAAATTTGTTTGCATTTGTTTTTTGAAATTTTGTTTGTATTTGTTTTCTTCGTACACTTATTATTTTTAATAAAACCTAATAATAGTAGCAGATCCGAAATAAGATCGACCTTCACCGTTCTGTTTAATGGATGAAAATTGTTTTATAAACAATAAAATATAAAATGTTTGTACCTAACTTAACTTAACATGACGTCATTTTAGTTTGTTTTTGTTTGCAACGCGTGATTTTACTCTATGATCATTGATCAATTTTAACTATTGCATAGAGTAAAATTTAAATTTCCGTCAATACTACATTTACTATCACTATTGACGTTGGTGGAATATGCGTCTTAGCGAATGAGCTGGGTTGAGGAGTCTAGAAGCGCCTATTCCACTTCGTCCTTCGTCGTGCTCCCGCGGGCAACGTAGGGGGTACGCCGCTCCAATCACTGGCCTAGGTATGGCTTGTGTGCGGGTTAGCGGCGTCCCTGCGGTAACGGTGGAGGCTAACAGGGCCAAAAGCCCGAAAGTCCTATCTGGGCTGAAAGGTCTGGGTAGGCTAGGTTGCCAACCTCTCGACCCGAAAACTATTGGTTTTTGACAATGATAATCTCTAATGCATACTTTTAGATTTACTCTCTTGGCTCCCTTTTTAACCTTAAACTTAAATTGACGGGGAAAAATATTTTCTCCCCTACTAGGTAATGTTTTTTTGTGGAAAAAAAAATTCAGGGGTGTATAATAAATGTGCGACTGCAATAAAATAGGTTTTCAATTTTTTTTAAGTAGCCTATAGTCACTAAGTCATATCCTTCATCAGCCATGCGCGGATTTATGATTTCCTAAAGGTTCGCAATCAGGTACCTAGCTGGCGAAGTAGTTGGACCCCACCGGCTACCACCGGAGATGTCCAGATTTGCTATAAATTAAAAATAGCCTATATTTAAACTACGGAAATTGGAAACCAGCTGGAAGTTTGGAGGGTTACCACAAGGGAGAATACAGACACCCCCCCCCCCCCCACCCCCTTCAAGATGGAACAACTGTACACTATATAAAATGAGGATTCACAAATATACCTACATATAGCCTAACAGGCGCGGATCTAGAATGTGACCAAGGTGGGGGCTAAGATTAAATACGGAAAATTTTCGAAAAATAGGGCTGAAATATTGGTGTTTCACCCATTTCCAGAGCAATAAGGTATATTATAGGTAATTAATAAAATCGAGCACAAGGGGGCCCGGAGGCCTCCCCCTGGAGAAAATTTGTGAAAAATAAGTCTGAAATAGTGGGGTTTTATGCATTTTGAGGAACCCAATGGGGGGGCTTTAAGCCCCCCCCCCCCCCGTAGATCCGCGCCTGTAGCCTAATACATAATAAGTCTCCTGGATCTGCTATTGGGGGCTACATTTTGGAAACATGATGCGTTCACATGTATTCTTCTAAACCTCAAGGGGTGGTGCGTGACCCTGGAACTGCCGCTGTCATGTTCTATTAGCAATATGCTGTTGTGCCTTTTGTAATGCAATACCTAGTGCATGATTTTAGTAGCAGGGTGGGCAAGCCGGCAACCTGGGTGAACCTACACCATTGGCGTATCCAAAATTTGGTTTATGAGGGTGTGAAAGGTGAAAAGCTTGTGAAGAGTGGTTCAGGTCGTTGATTGATAATACAATAGCCTAGTAGCCTGTTACTGAAGGGACGATTAAAACCTCATATTTTATTTTGACTTGGAGAACTGTATAGCTGTAGATTACTTCTAAAAAAACACGTTGTTGTCAATATTGACGGTAAAGGCTACAATTTTTTTTTTTTTTAATTTAGCCTTGCAGAATTAAATTTTGTAGTCTAGTTGAGTAGGTCTACTTTAAGAAAGTCTTTCTCCTTACCAGTTAAGCTGCGAGTAAATCCGTAAAATTGCATTAAAGCACAACCGAGTTCACTATAATACTCGTAGAGCCGCAGCCGGGACAGTACTGAGTCATTTAGCTACAATCCAACGCTTTATGAGCGCTCTGGACAGTGCCGGAGCCAGGACACACTTTTAAACAATTCCGACTATCTCTATGACGTCATAATTCTGCTGGAAAATTAAATTGCCTGAGTTATTGCACTTTATCAGCTTCGCTGTGGCTTCAGCTTAGAAGATTTCTTGGGAGAAGGAAAGTACAGAAAACCCCGAATGCCATGTTTCGCCTACTGCATATGAGACACCAGACCCCAAAATAATGCATAATGCATAGTCTGGACGCAGCTTAACATTAGCATACGCTGCGGCTAGGCCACGCCTCTTTCCCATGTCTTCTGGCTCGGATTCGCGATAGCCTTGATGTAAGTGTGGACAGGTCGACAGTACCTACCCCAGACCACATCACATTTTAGTGACTCCTACAAGACCGGGGGCATAGACAGCCTTTCTCGTAGTATATTCACAGTCGAAAATAGTAGAATGGTGGCTGGAAACAAGTGCTCCTATAGCTTTCTAATGGTTGGTACTGAAGTCAACGTTCTCAAAAGAGCTTAAGATTTAATCAGTGCCGAGTTTTGCCACGAGGGGCTGGAATCGTGCGGGGAGCAAGCAGTCCTATGTACCCTTTGGGCATAGACGAATATTCCAGCTGCATCATAGAGGGAACAACGGAAGGCGTCAACCGACATGGGCGCCCAAGAAAAGAGTATCTGCAGCAAGTTATGGAGGATGTTGGGGCCAATACATACGTGGAGCTGAAGAGGGCGGACATGCGACATGTTGCTGCCAACCAGCCAGCCGGCTGTAACTTGAGGAAGAAGAGGGCCAACTACCATTAGCCTACCAAACACAATCGTACGCGCATCGAACGCATCCCCTTTAGACACTATTTAGTTTGAATTATCTCGGCTGGAATTCCAGATGTGTTCGATAAGTTACCTAACGGAAACATTTAATTCCGAAAATTTAATCACTTGTTGATCAGCAACATTGGTGTAAACGTTCTCACGCCCTCCAATGCGATTAATTATAGTTTTTTATATCCTCCAAGCGCTTCTGAATCACTCTACTGATGGATTTTGCATTAATTACTACCTCTATTTTCGATTTGTTTAGCAGACCGGGAATAGGTCGGAGCTTAAAATAATCTTTTGGATGATGCCTCTTCGTGATTCAGCTGTCTCGATATGGTGCCACGCTTTTTTTTTTAATTAGACAACCTCTTTTATCTACTGACTCGTACCCAAACTTGGTGAAGTTACGCTTGTTACAATGTGCATACAAATTGTCCATTGTCTTGACTTGTCTTGTCTTGGCTTGTATCCGGTGTGGTTTGACATTGAGGACGTGTACAACTTTGCCAGCGCTAAAAATTTAAAATTCCAATAATGTCCAAAAAGTCATTAGGGGTTATAGCCATTGGTTGTCAAAAACTGTATTATACCGTCATGGACGTACGCAGCTTTTAAATTAGGGGGCCCTTAGAGTCACCCCCTTCCGAAATAGTGGTGTGTATGCATTTTGACAGCAGCAATGTTCCGATTTTGTAGACCGAGACTTGTATTTTGTATTATATATTGTCCAAGGGGTCCGGACCCCCCCCCCCCCCCAAATAAAAGGGCTTTACACAAATGTAAATATAATTTATTTGAACACTGGATAGAATGGACTTTCATTTATAAAATACTTTTTAAAAAAATTGGACCCCCCCCCCAAAAAAAACACAGGGTACGGCCTTGATTGCAACCATTGCTTAAATATTTGATGAGTGTATGAGACAGAATTGGCCCAGGCCGGAGACGGAGGTACTTACCTTATGGGGCTGGAAAGTGATGTGTGATTGTACATTTTGTACACAGTCATGGTCCTAATGACTAAGCACGTGTCTGTGTGCTCCAGTGAACTCCACAGCTACCTATCTCTTTTAGTTCTTCGCCAGCCTCCGCAAGGTCAGCTTAGTTGGAAAATATACCGGATAAAAGAGAATAGCAGTCCTAGTGTACACAGGCCTTAGAAAGAGATCGGGGGAGGTCTGTAACCCCCCTCCGAAATCCTGGAAATATTTTTATAGTGTGACAGTGTTCTATTAATTGAATCAATTAAAAAAACACTCTGGTTGCTAATTGCTATCCAAAATCCATCCAAAAAAGGTAAAAGGCGGCCTAGTGAAAGAGCAGGAACCTAACGAAGGAAAAGAAAATTGTTAAAATGTCAAAACCCCCTAGAAAAGAAATTCTAAAGCCACTTGCCATAACTTCAAAACCAGAGTCTTATTTAGAAATATCCTGCTAAATATTTGTTGCATGGTAAAATATGCTCAGCGGCTGATGGAAAAGCTTTCGTGATTTGGATCCGCCCTTGCCTACAGAGATATTCATCGGTCAAGTAATAGGAGAGAAGCCTTTTCAGTGCCAAGACCGGTTGAGAGTGCAATAGTATAAATTAAACGTCTTCTAAGTTCTAGCTTGTGACTGCTCATTTATGACACTACGGTCCATATTTCCTGACATTTGGGGTGGGGTTCAATACTCTCATAAGGACTCTCGTGTCACACTCCGAATGCCACTAATTGGGCCCTTCTATAGATTAAAGTATTCAGAATGGACTTATGAGAGGGGAATTATATATAAGCTTATAGGATGGTACCAAATAACTTATAATATATTACGACACTTAATATTAATACCACATAATAACTTAGGGACAACTTAAGCACTTAAGGGACAACATAATGAATTGGGGGGGGGGGCAACTTAGTTACTTAAGGGCTACATGATAACGTACTTACTCTTACATCCATAGGAGCTTACTCCTACTTGCAGTGTATCAAGTCACATGGTGAATCAGTTCTGTCTCCGTAGTTCTCACTCTGGACTCTACTGACTCTCTCGCAACTCTCTGATCCTTTGAACCCAAGGTTCGTGATTTAAACATTATGGCTAAGGATATAAGTGACGACCGATATCACATTTACACAACAGAGGTTTGTCGTCTGTCCTCAGCCCTGAGCCTAGGCCAAGAAGGGCGTAACACTGTCCTGCTGATAATTCGTTCGGTCCCACAGACTTTTAGTACATTCAATGTGTTTTTGTTCCGGCCCTCGGTTCAGTCCTGTCTTCCGTTCGGTCAAGTCTACCGTTTGGTCCTGGCATGGACTTCGTCCGGTCTTCGGTTTGATTCGGCCCAGCCTTCGGTTTGGTGTAGTCTTCCGTTTGGACCGATCATCACAATACGAATCCATCATTTCTTCTTCTTCAGCCAACGCCCGTCCTTGGCTGGTAGGCCATTTGTCGCGAATCCATCACTAAGAAGCTCCCATTTTTGTCATAGCTTTTATATTGAACTGTCTGAGCTTGGAGTCAAATGGGGTCAAATTTCCCAGTAGCTCATGGCTTTCTTGTCCCCTCCTTTGAAAACATCCTATATCCTACAACCTATATATAGATGTTCTACAGTAGGTTTATTAGTTTGTATGTCATTGTAGTCTTGTGCCAATGCAAAAATGGCAGCTACAGTTCATAGGCTTAACACGGACGCGGTTATATTCTGTTAAGGTCGGTTCTCTTCATTGCTTGATGAGTCTCGGTAAGAAATACTGCACAGCACTGAAACGGCATGGCACCGCCATATACCAATGCTAAGCGGTGCCGTCCAGTTTACCATACATTTCAAGTCACGGCAACACCAGTTCTAAGACAAACGCGTTATAGTATTACCCTATGTGTATGTAAAAGGTTTGGTATAACTGGACTCTTCTGAAGTCATCTGTAGCGTCCGAGCCTTTCCTAGCTTTATATTGTATTTTATATCAAGATGGCATTATGTCTGCCCCCTATCTTGGTAACTGCGCTAAGTCTCAATTCTGCAAAACTTAAAACATTATATTCTCACAATAAAATATAAATAAATGAAATTTATCTCTGCATAGGGGGCGTGGGAGTATTACATGTATCAATTAAAGTCAGCTGTGGCCCCACCCACGGCTGTCAGCGATGTCAACAAACTACCTTGCTGTCGCTACAAATCTACCACTTTCTCAAAACAGAGTCGCTTGTTTTGTATTTGGCTCGTTAAAATAGTATGGAGTGGCTATTTTGGGGATCACGGGCCCCCGCACTTTGCGTTCCTATATTCAATACAACTGACACCCGACAACATGCCATAACACGTGTTTTTCGGTTCGTTTAAATTTCAAATTTGAGCGCTCTCGTTTTCAGTAGCCATACGTCATCATAGCGGTTTATGTTCTATAATAAAAGCTGTCACACAAAAATATTGAAGAGGATTGAAACCCGGGGACTGGTGGAGGATCCTCTTGTTCAACCACTGCTCTGTCCATTGTATGTTGATATTGTGGTCTTCAGACAACTAAAAAACCCGAAACATTTGAGATGTTGTGCTATCGTCGCATGCTACGAATGCCATGGCAAGCCCATGTTACAAACGAGGACGTTCTACCCAGAGTAAGCGAAACAACAACTCTGGTTGCATCGATAAGTAAAAGAAGAGCTCACTGGATTGGACATTTGCTTCTACACGAGAACTTCGTAAGCTGCATCATAGAGAGAACAATAGAAGGCGTCAACCGACCTGGGCGCCCGAGAAAAGAGTATCTGCAGCAAGTTATGGAGGATGTAGGGGCCAAGACACACGTGGAGCTGAAGAGGGCGTGCCAGGATCGAGGGGAGTGGAGGCATCGATGCCACATGTTGCTGCCAATCAGCCATCCGGCTGTAACTTGAAGAAGAGAAGGTCTTCAACCTATGAAGATAAAGTGATACTTGCTTATATGGTACTTTGTTAAGTACGGCTTACATCTGTTACAATCTGCCGACTTCATAAAAAATATGCATTTACGTTATGAGTGAAAGGTTAAGTGTTATCAATTTTTATTTGTAGTATTATATGGTATTATTGAACAAAAAAATATTTTGTAAACAAAGAATAAAAAACAAAGATAATAAAAAATAGGGAAAAATAAACAGAACGAAAAGAAGAATTTGCCAAAAAAATTAAAATTTGCATTCATTGGATATTCCACAGTGGTTTTTATTTTTCCTCTCAATGTCCGATTCTATCTAGTATCAAGCCATTTCATTTCGGGGAGGTTTGAACCCCCATGAACCCCCCCCCCCCCTTGGCTACGGCCTTGTATTTTACAAAGGGTTAGTTGGACTTAAATTGCCTGCTGTGTTAATACTCATGGAACAATTAGGGCGGAGCCCATTGTCAGGGGAGGGGGGTGACATTTCCGGAGTAGGTGCTATCACTGTCCTATCACCCCTATCAACAGGCTTAGTCCTGAGAAGGACTGGTGGTTTGTATACGATTGACTCATTGCTCTTGTATTCTACTCTGAATTATTGAGTCAATCCACTCCCCTTGAGGATTCGAATTACCGTTCTCCCGATTGAAATACAAGCTCTCTAACCACCTCTACTCTCCGCAGTGTTGAGTGGTTAGAGATTTTGCATTTCAATCGGGAGTTTGAATCCTCAAAGGGTGATGCCAAAATAATGTCGAATGTCGGGGCAAAAATTATTAGCGTGTTTGACGTAGGGGAAATTTCATGGCTTGTTCGGCCTACGTTTTAAATAATATAATAGTCATAAAGTGCCCTTTAGGGTCGGATTGATGCTGGAGCTGCGGTATGTTTTTCCTTTTGTGACGGGGATCGAAATAGATCATAATCTAGTTCAGAGGTTCTCAAACTTTTTTCGTCGCGGACCCCGAAATGATATAAAATTGCATCGCGACCCACTAAATTCTACATTACAATTTTTACTTCGATTTCCTTCCTAAAAAAAATAGCCTTACAGTCCATGGGCGTACGCAGGCCAATGCATTATCCTATTGGTCTAGCGATCTATTCTGTTTAATATCGTTGGTTCCCGCCAATTTCTATTATATATCTTTGGTTCCCATTAATCTTTAAAAAATATATGACTTAAATTGAAAAAACTGTCATTCAATTCAATTTTATCTAGTGTACAATATAACTGGCAGACGAGATCCCGCCGCGACCCACTTGGAAATTTTTCGCGACCCGCTTTGGGGTCGCGACCCACACTTTGAGAACCCCTGGTCTAGTTCACAAGCATGAGGTGCCGTACCAAGTTTACTTACAACCAGGGTTCAATTTTAAATAAAACAATTTTAGAATTTCCCTTTGCTCTCTATTAATCTTTTGTTTAAATATTTAATCGTGGCAGAAAAATTAATTTTGTGCCTCCTGTTACGACTGCAGAAGTCGGCTTAGTTTGTAAAGAAGCCTTAGCATTTAGCTTTATCCTATAATACCAAGTTGGAAGCGCTGCTGTCATAATATCTCGTGCTTACTCACACGTATGGCAACGAAAGTAAATAAAAACCTTTTAATTCGCGGTTGTCTATCGCCCATGATAAAGACTTTTTAAAGTAGCATGATAGCTATTTAAGTGAATCACGTGATCAAATAAAATGACGGATATCTGACAGATTTGAGAGCGTGACTTGCCCAATAGTGTGAAATGTTGAAATGTATACCTTTATAATTAACAATTAAATTAATTTCAAATCGTAGTGTTTAGTAGAGTAGAAAGGGGGTTTCTGGCGCTTATCCCACCCCCCGTCGTGCTATCCCATCTATCCCCCGCGGGTGGTCTATCTATTTTTGTGTGTTACCCCTCGTGGGTGGTCTGAGGTTCTGGCACCATGATCGTTTTTTTTTTTTATAATTACTAATTTGTGAGATACAGAGTTATTTTTTTTTATTTTTTTATTTTTTTTATTTTATTTTTTTTTTTTTTATTTATTTATTTTTTTTTTTATTTTTTTTTTAATGGTGTTAATTGAATTAAAACATTTCTTTCTTCTTCTTTCTTCTTCGTGGGTGGTCTTTGTACCCCGCCGTGCTTATCCCGTTGTCTATCTATCTCTGTACCAGGTGGGTGGTCTATGACGCACCCCCCCCCCCCCTCCCCGTACAGCCAGACATCTAGAAGGTTCTAAATGTGTCGTTACAAAAGGCATCACCTTGGGTTGAGGAGCTTAGTTGAAGCCAAACCTTCATTCAAGACTCAAGTAATACCACTTTATACGTAAAATTGTATAATCTTACAACATGACATCTCTATTCAATAAAGTTAATGCTATCAACCAAGTAGCCGGGCCTACCATACCAATGCGAAAGCTAGTGATTGGAGTTAAATACCTAATATTGAAAATAGTGCAAATCGAAAAAACAGAATATGGACCAGCTGTAAAAGTCATACTGCGAGGATTGGAAAAAGAAGTCGTGGAATGTTTTGTGCCTCAACAATATCTGCCAGCCTTTCAACAAAGTGAAGTTACTCCAGGAGCTGAGATGTATCTTATCGTTTCAAGCCATCGGGGAAAAAATAGTGTCAACCTACAGATCATAGAATGAATATTTCATGATGTATTATTATTGTAAACTACAGAAATAATGTAAATATATGAATAATTTCTATATATATTTTTGTTCTTGTTTTATTAATTGCATAATTAGTTTTAAGCTTATAGTTAGATGATGATGAGTATTAAAAACTAATGGTTGAAAGAAACAAGCTATTGCTTCAGTCATAATCGAGTACTTGAACGGTGAAGGGTTATCTTAATCATAGACTATGAAATGATGTAAATCAAATAATTAAACGAGTACATTAGCTAATTAATTTTAATAAATCTATCCGAAGCATATGTTTATGGGAAGTATTGATTTGGTAAACAAATAACAGAGTGCAGGTTCAAACCTGTTGTGAATCACCAGGTGCATATAACTCTGTACAGTCGTCTAATGGTTCAAACAAACAAGCCATTAATAAATCTACCCCTCGCTGACAGTCCATTGTAAGCTAAAGTGATTTTTGTTTTCGTAAATCTATCCAACACTTAGGTTGAAGGGAAGTATTGATTTGGCAAACAAATAACAGAGTGCAGGTTCAAACCTGTTGTGAATCACCAGGTGCATATAACTCTGTACAGCCGTCTAATGGTTCAAACAAACAAGCCATTAATAAATCTACCCCTCGCTGACAGTCCATTGTAAGCTAAAGTGATTTTTGTTTTTGCATTAGTTGCAATCGATCGTTAGAAAATGAATGGTGTCTTAACAACATATTATCCGCTTCGTGATGGACAATCTATCCCTGTACCCTTACCATCTATCCTTCGTGGGTGGTCGTCGCTACAAAAGGCATCGCCTTGGGTTGAGGAGCTTAGTTGAAACCGAACCTTCATTCGCGTAATACCACTTCAGTGTAGTGAATTTGTGTAATCGTACAGCATGGAATCGAAGAAAAGGAAACTGAACGCGAGGGAATATGTGTGTAGAATATGTGCTGTGAGTTTCACACTAAATTGCAATTTAAAAAGACATGTCATAAACAAACATGGAGTTAGTATTATACCATGCAAAAAATGTAAAGCCACATTCACATGCAGAGAGGACCTATCTCATCATATATTGCAGCGGCATACATCAGCAAATCACGGGATGGAAATTGTACAAACTCGCCCAAAACTGACATCTGCTGGGAATGGAGAGGACTGCAAGGCATGCGGGGGCAAAATCAACAACTCCAGTCCACTTACAGTTCTGTGTAAAGAATGTTCATCTATCTTTTCGTGTAAGTATGAGAATCCTGTATCTGTTAAAACCCTTGAGTGTAAATATATTTGTGAATTCTGTTCGGTCCCTTTTGCTCGGAAGTATAGTTTGAAAGTCCACATATTAAGCATACATATTATTAATTGTTTGAATTGCAAGAAATTGTTTATGAGGGAAGATTTTACTAATCATAAGAATAATTGCACAATTATGAGCGGGGGAGCACTATCCAACGAGGAGAACTTTTTATGCAAAACATCTATAGCTCTAGATGGTGTAGTAAAACAATACAATTATAAAAACATAACCATACATGATCCCGTTGTATATTTAAATAATATGGAAGGTGAGGTTGATTCTATTACAACTGAAAACATTAAACTTTTTAATGCAATTAAATGGTATGTAGCCTTACACATTAAATTTGAACGCGGACCCGACAATAATAAAAACTATACTGAAGCATGGTTTCATGCTAAAAACGAACAACTTTTCCTCACTGATGACTCCACAATAAAATATCAACAAATGATTGAACAAATTTTAGTAAAAATAGATAAATTTCAAGCAATGGGAAGCGGGTGGGTGTTGAAATCTTTAAAACATTTTGTTATTTTTATTGCTGAATATAATCCATGCAGTGGTAGTAGTTACATCCCTTTACCCAAAAAAATCTATAACACTAAAGCAGTAATCAATATTAAAAATGACGATCTCAAATGTTTTATATGGTCAATTTTAGCATACTTACATCCAGTAAGTCGGGATGCTCAGCGGGTTTATAATTATAAAAAGTATGAAAAAGAGTTAGATATGAAAGGTATAACTTACCCAGTATCTTTGCAAGTCATTTCAAAATTTGAAAAAAATAATAATATTGGAGTAAATGTGTTTGGTTATGATCACAGACTGTACCCATTATATTTATCACAAAGTCACCATTATAATAAGCAGGTGGATCTGCTTTACATAACGGAAGACGAAAATTCACATTATTGTCTTATTAAAAATTTCAACAAACTTAATTTCTCAATCACTAAACATAAGGAACAAAAGTTTTATTGTCGTTGGTGCATACACGCCTTTAGTAGTGCTGAACGCTTACATGAACATAAGCCACTCTGCTCAAGACATGATCCTCAAAAAACCACATTTCCAATTCAGGAGAAAAGCACTATGAAATTTGATAAGGCACAATATATGATCCCTGTAGCATATAGAATATATGCCGATTTCGAGAGCATTCTCAGTCCCGTTGAAGGGACTATTTGTAACACTGAAAAATTATCTGCACATATACCATCAGGGTTTTGTTATGTTGTTGTAGATATCAATGGGAATAAGTTTAAAGAACCGGTAGTTTACAGGGGAGCTAATGCTGTTGATGTGTTTTTGAAATCGTTATTAAATGTTAAGGATGAAATTTTAAACATTTATAAAAATATTAAAGCAGTAATTATGACTGACGAGGATAGAGAAAATTTTAAAAACTCTGTCATTTGTAATGTTTGTCAAAAACCACTAGGAAATGATCGTGTAATAGACCACTGTCATATAACGGGGAAATATAGACAAGCATTACATAATGTTTGTAATATGAGCAATTTTCGAACTCCAAAACATATCCCCGTTTTTATGCATAACTTAAAACGTTATGATGGTCATCTTATCATGGAAGGGGTTGGGAAACTAAAAAATATGAAAATTACTTGTATAGCTAAAACTATGGAGGAATATATAGCCTTTAGTATTGGAGAGTTACGCTTTTTAGACACTTATCAATTTATGGCCTCCTCTTTAGATTCATTAGTCAAAAATCTTGTTGATGCGGATAAAAATAAATTTAAAATTATGAAAACATGTTTTGTGGGTGAAAAATTAGACTTGATGTTGAGGAAGGGTGTCTTCCCCTATGAATATATAACGCACGAATCAAAATTTAATGAGGAACACTTACCTCCAATTGATGCATTTTTTAGTCAATTAACTCAAGAGGGGATTTCACAAGAAAAATATGAACATGCTCAAAAGGTGTGGAATGCTTTTAGTATAAAGAATTTAGGAGAATACCAAGACTTGTATGTATTAACAGACACCCTTCTCCTTTGCGATGTTTTTGAAGCCTTTAGAGCCTTATGTTTTGAAAACGATAACCTCGAAATTTGTCACATGTACACAGCACCAGGGCTAGCTCTTCAGAGCTGTCTGAAAATGACAGGAGTAGAACTTGAGCTATTGAGCGAACCTGATATGTATTTGTTTTGTGAGGCTGGGATTCGCGGGGGTATAAGTATGATTTCAAAAAGATTTGCGGAAAGCAACAATAAATACTTAAAAAAATTTGACTCAAATAAGCCATCCAAATTTATAGTATATTGGGATTGCACTAACTTATACGGACATGCGATGCGTCAATTTTTACCTATTAGTGGGTTTCGCTGGATGGAGGAGGAAGAAATCAAAAACTTTAATGTAATGCTCGCACCTGATGAGGGCGATGATGGGTTCATATTACAGGTGGACATGGAATATCCACAAAAATTACATGATTTACATAATGAATACCCACTAGCAGCTGAACATTGTGTTGTAACATCAGACATGATTTCCCCCTATTGTAAGGAATTTCTCGCTGAAAATGATATATCTTTAACATCCAACTTCTCAAAGCTTATTCCCAACTTAAACGATAAACACAACTATATAATACATTATCGAAATTTGAAGCAATGTTTAGAATTGGGATTAAAATTAAAATGTATACATAAAATTTTAGCTTTTAAGCAAAGCGCTTGGATGCGACCCTTTATCGATTTTAACACAGAAAAACGGAAATTAGCTTGTAATGATTTCGAGAAGGATTTTTATAAATTGAAAATTAATAGTATGTATGGGAAGACAATGGAGAATGTTAGAAATCACGCAAAATTAGAGTTAGTTAACACTGCCAAACGAGCTCGTAAACTTATCTCATCCCCTGCATTTAAAGATTTTAAGATTTTTTCAAACGATTTAATAGCAGTCCGGTCAAAAAAAACTAATATTTTGCTAAACAAGCCAATATTTATTGGCCTAACCGTTCTCGAACTATCCAAGGTAGTTATGTATGAATTTCATTATAACTTTGTAAAACAAATGTATGGTGATAAAGCTGCACTGATTTTAACAGATACAGATTCGCTCGTTTATGAGGTTGAGAGTGATGATTTGTACACTGATTTAAAACCATATCCCCATTTATTTGATAACTCAGTATATCCTCCGAACCATCTCTTATACAATATTGAAAATAAAAAGAAAGTGGGAACGTTCAAAGATGAAAATGCTCAATCTCACATTTTACAATGTGTTGCTTTACGCCCAAAATTGTATTCCCTTTTAGAGGAGGGAAAGGAGAAGAAAGTGGGCAAAGGTATAGTTCGTTCAACCCTTAAACATCATATTAACCATCAAGACTATTACAATACCTTATTTAAGCCTTGCATAGCAAAAGACTCACGTAAACCAATGTTCCGTATTCAAAGTAGAGATCATAAGCTTTTTACAATTAAACAGCAAAAAGTCACTCTTAGTCCTTATGATGATAAACGGTATGTGTGTCGTAATGGAATTGATAGTTTAGCTCATGGTCATTATCGCATTATAGATATGTCTTAGGTTTAAAAGTTTGTTTTAAGTGATTGTATGTAAAGACATTGATTTCTTTTAAAATATGTGTATTATAAAATTTGTATATCATAAAATGGTTTACATTCGTTTAGCTCATGGTCATTATTGTATTATAGATAAGTCTTAGGCTTAAAAGCTTGTTTTAAGTGATTGTATGAAAAGACATTGATTTCTTTTAAAATATGTGTATTATAAAATTTATATATCATAAAATGGTTTACATTCATTTACAATAGTTGATGTACAATACCAGTTAAAGGTACATATTCATATAAGCAGTCGCTGATGAGTAGACAGTCCCTTTATTTGCCATGCAGACAACCCTTTATATATTGGAGTGCATAAGGTCGGTGGCCATTTCAGTCCCCCTCGCATTAAGATTATGACACATCGCTATTAATTCAGGTACGCCGATATAATAAGTGCACTCAGCATCTTAAAAGAAATGTATTAATCCCACAATAGGTGTTCAATATACCCACCAGCCGTGTTTATAAAAATGAATTTTCAATAATCCCAACTAAGTCTCAGTTTCTCACAATAGGTGTGCAATATACCAGGCAGTCGTGTTTTCTATGTTAGATTTAGTTACATTGGGCTAGGACAGGTTAAGTTATAATATTAGGCTAGGTTAAATTTTTATATCAAGTTAGGATAGGTTACATTGGATTAGGATAGGCCAGATTAGGTTACATTGGGTTAGGTTAGCTGTTTACCTAGATTAAATTCATCATTTTTTTTTTAACAAAAATATTTTTATATCAAATAAATATGATGTTAAGTTAGGTTACATTGAATTAGGATAGGTTAGATTAGGTTACATTGGATTAGGATAGGCCAGATTACGTTACATTGGGTTAGGTTAGCTGTTTACCTAGATTAAATTCATCATTTTTTTAACAAAAATATTTTTATATCAAATAAATATGATGTTAAGTTAGGTTACATTGAATTAGGATAGGTTAGATTAGGTTACATTGGGTGCAATATACCAGGCAGTTGTGTTTTCTATGTTAGATTTAGTTACATTGGGCTAGGACAGGTTAAGTTTTAATATTAGTCTAGGTTAAATTTTTATATCAAGTTAGGGTAGGTTACATTGGATTAGGATAGGCCAGATTAGGTTACATTGGGTTAGGTTAGCTGTTTACCTAGATTAAATTCATCATTTCTTTTTTTAAAAAAAATATTTTTTATATCAAATAAATATAATGTTAAGTTAGGTTACATTGAATTAGGATAGGTTAGATTAGGTTACATTGGATT